>WEIV01011657.1:0-47191 GCA_013390005.1 Calyptomena viridis | reverse complement strand
AGGCGGGGGAGGCTGCGCGGAGCCGCCGCCGCTCCGCTCCGCGCTGCTCCGTTCGCACACCCGGCACGGGATGCTCGCGGGACGGAGTTTGCCATGGCAGCTCCCGCTGCTGCTCGCAGCTTTCTCCTGCCTGCCGGCTCCCAGCTGCGCCCAGCTCCACTACTCCGTGCCCGAGGATCGAGAGCCGGGCTTCTCTGTGGGCGACCTGGCCAAGGACTTAGGGGTGGAGGTGCGGAGCCTGGCCGCCCGCAACCTGCGCCTGGTGAGCGAGGGTGGGCAGCGGCACTTCCAGGTGGACCTGGCGGCAGGTGTGCTGCTCCTCGACAGCAGGCTGGACCGAGAGGCACTGTGTGGGCAGAGCCCCACGTGCTCCCTGCACCTCCAACTCGTCATGGAGAATCCCCTTCAGCTCCACCGTGTTGAAGTGGACGTCCTCGACGTGAACGACAACGCGCCCCAGTTCCCCAAGCCGGAGGTGCTGCTGGAGATCACTGAGGTAGCTAACCCTGGGACTCGGCTACCCCTGGAGGTAGCAGAAGATCCGGATATGGGTTCCAACTCCATCTCCACCTATGAGCTCAGCCCCAGCAAGCATTTTGCCCTGAGTATCAACGTGAGAGGAGATGGTGTTAAAATGCCTGAGATTGTACTTGAAAAAGCATTGGATAGAGAGAAAGTGCCTGTTCATCATCTAACACTGACAGCCCTGGATGGAGGGAATCCAGTGAAATCTGGCACTGCCAAAGTTACCATCCATGTCCTGGATGCAAATGACAACCCTCCTGTCTGTGATCCACCCATATCCAAGGTATATCTGGAGGAGAATGTGCCAGTGGGCACTCTGGTCACCAAGTTGAATGTCACTGACCTGGATGAAGGTCCCAACGGGGATGTGGAATATTCTTTCAAAACCAGCAATAATGCACCTGGCAAATTCACCAAGCTGTTCTCCTTAGATCCCCGAACAGGGGAGATCAGAACCAAAGCTCCACTGGATTATGAGGAATCCAGTGCTTATGAAATTGCAGTTCGAGCCAGGGACAAGGGATCCCCAGCCATGGAAGGCCACTGTCACCTGCGAGTGGAATTGATTGATATCAACGATAACAGCCCAGAGATTGTGCTGACCTCTGTCTCCAGCCCAGTGCAGGAGGATGCAACCCCAGGCACTGTGATTGCCCTCATTGGTGTGAAGGACAGTGATTCTGGTGACAATGGGCAGGTCCGTTTGCAGATAGCAAAAGAGCTCCCATTTAAACTGGTGTCATCTTTTAAAGAGCATTTCTCACTGGTCACAAATGGTCCCCTTGATCGGGAGAAGGCCAGTGGATACAACATCACAGTGAGGGCTGTGGATTCAGGGTCCCCCCAGAGGGCCACACAAAAAACCTTTTACCTCCGCATTGCTGATGTGAATGATAATGCACCGAATTTCTCCAGCCCTTTTGATACAGCTCATGTTCAGGAAAACTCCCTTCCTGGAACTTCTGTCTTTTCAGTGTCAGCATCTGATCCTGATGAGGGTAGCAATGCCAAGCTCTCTTACTCCATCCTGGACAACGGGATGCAGGATGTGCCCATCTCAACTTACTTCCGAATAGACCAGGACAATGGCACCATCTACACCGTGCGAGCTCTGGATTATGAGCAGGACAAGGTGTTCCAGGTGCCTGTGGAAGTGAAGGATGCTGGGTCTCCTGCACTGAGTAGCACTGCTGTGGTCCATGTGTTTGTCCTGGATGAGAACGACAATGCTCCCAACATTGTCTACCCGTCTGTCCCCAAGGGCTCTGCCTTCCACCAGGCCATTCCAGCCTTGGCAGAACCTGGCTATCTGGTCACCAAAATTGTAGCAGTTGATGCTGATAGTGGCCATAATGCCTGGCTGTCCTACCAGCTGCAGGAGACCACTGAGACTTTGCCTTTCCAAGTGGAACGGCGCTCTGGAGAGATAAGGCTTGCACAGGCTCTCAGGGAGTCAGAAGATTCCCACAGGCTGGTGGTTGAAGTGAGGGACAATGGCACACCATCCCTCTCGGCCTCCGTGGTAATAGTCATTTCTCTGGAGGAAAACAGTGTGCAGGACTTCTCCAAGTCCTTGGACCTCCCCCAGTCTTCTCCCAAGGATACCAACCTAACACTTTACCTCATCATCTCCTTGGTGTCCATTTCCATTGTGTCCTGCGTGATGTTTGCTCTGGCAGCTGCCCGGTGTCTCAAAGCTGGCAGTGCCAGCTGGACTTTCACGGGTTGCTGCCGAGGGACTGGCCGCAAACCTGGCTCCCATTTCCGAGGGCAGATGAAGCCAGATGGCTTCATCAAGTACCTGGACGTGGGAGGAGCGGGTCTGACCTCCCAGGCACAGAATTACACCTCTTGTTTCTCGCCCATGTCTGACCAGAGTGATTTCCTCTTTGTAAAGCCTTTCAGCCATTCTAGCACTGCGGAGACCGTGGCTGCCTATGAGCAGGTGACCAGCACCTTAGCGAGTCCTTGTGATGGGGTAAGAGATGGGTGTTTCATTGTGTCCTCTCTGCTAAGTGCAACAGTCAGTAATATCCAGGCCAGCTGGCTGCTCTCTCTGTCCTTCCTCCTAAGAAGGTGGCCTCAGGGAACTTGTGTCACTGTCACCTCCTGGGAGGTGGCAGGTGAAAGTTTTGGCTGGGCTTGGTGGAGCTGGGGGAAGGGACTGTGGAATCAAAGACTGTGTGTTGGTAGCAGTGAAGAGTTTCCCTTTGGCCCCGTTTGTACTCACTGCTTTTTAAAGTGATTCTTAGTGTGGTCAGGGACATGTTTTTGGGGGGATTTAACTTCCTGATTCTGTTTAACCCCTTTATTCTGCACGGATACGAACCATGGCACAGGAGATGTTATCTGAAAGAAAAGTCTGTCAGTGTTTCTTTTGCTCAGTTTTAGAGCTGCATTGTAGAAATTCCTCATTTCTTAACCCCCAGGTGTTATTAATTACTGACTGTGCCCTGGCAAGGGATCATTTTCCAGGCTGGTCAGTTTGAGTGAGGGGCTGAATTCACTATTCAGCACAGAACGACCAAAATGTCAGTAGTGACATTATTCACAAAGATCCTGGTGACCTTACGTGCCCTTGGGCTCACAGAGACTCAGGCAGCGGCAAGCTTTGAAAACTCGAGCCACTTGTACTCAGATATCTAAATATAAATGTAGGTGACTGTGTTTAGCTGTAGCTTTTATAACTTGGGGATATAAAAAGTAACGCAATTTTATGTCACAAATGCCTGCCCTAAATTTGAAAATGGTAATTACAACAGGATTCAAAATACAGCTTGGGAAGGGCTTATTTAGTGCAGGATTGTGTGTCAGCATGTGCAAAAATGCGTATCTGAAATCTGGAGGGCAAGTATTTAAACAGCTTCATTTGCATGAGCCATGGGGACCAGTGGGGCATCTATTTTAGGGGAATAATTTATTCTAGTATCTTCTTTCATGAGGATCATCAAAGCTGCAGAGAAATTAGTAAAAATTTCTACTAAATAAAAATCTAGGTCAGCTCTACCCATCTTCACTTTTCTTTAGTAATTGCATGTACAAGCAGAATAATCCTATAAAATTGATGTTCCACTGTATGGACTATGAACAGCTCATTCCTAAAATAGCTGAGAGAAGTATTGTCCTTTCCAGGTAGTATGTCATCACTCTGGAGTTAATTAAGATGATTATGATTTTCGGAAGTGTGTGTCTTCCAGACAGAAAACAGTTCTGCTATTTAGTGTTTTCCACAAAGACGTAATTCAAACAGGAATAAGCAAGCCTGCTCTGTGTCCTTCCTTATTTACAAAATGTTCATTGTGTGATGGTAAAATAGCACAAGCAGAAAGTGATACGGGGGCTTATTAATGAGGTTACAAAGTGTGCTGCTGTGTCTGAAGGTTATTGTGTCTCCTAAACAAATAATGCTTTTTCCTCTTGCTGTCGGAAGTTCATTCTTTAATCTGTGGACAGGAAAATATTGTCATACTCCAAGGCCACAGCATCTAGGAGAAGTCATTCAAATACAATGTATGAAAACAAGATCTCAGGCAGGCCTTTTTAAGGACAGAAGAAGGGGAGACTAGGAAGGTCTGTTACCATTTTACCTTAGAGCATTAAAAGCATCTTTCTCAGTATCAATTAACTCTGCCACCCCCACACACCCCCCTTCCTCTTCCAAGCTCATTACTGTGGTACCAGTGCTCCTGCTGAATTGATGCCCTTATCAGTTTATTTCATGCTTCATTTCTTTCACAGCCTGGTTTCCTGAGCTGCTTTGGAAGATTATTCTCTGAACAGTTTTTGCCATGCTTTTTAGTATCCATGCTGGTTCAGAAATACTCGAGAAAGGGGGAGGGGGAGCTTTCTCTTTGTTCTAATTGATTTGCTTCACTTGGAAAGAACATGCTGATATTCCAGACTGAAATAATCCAGGATCAGTTCGCTTTCATTTTCAAAGGAAAGAATGGAAGTATTAAAACTCTTCTTTTTCTCTGCAGCAAGCTCAGCCCAACACAGACTGGCGCTTCTCTCAGACCCAGAGACCTGGAACAAGTGGGTAAGTGCCTCTTTCTCCATTTTTGTGTGGGGTGAAGGTTTCTGTCCTTTGTGTGCCACTTTCAGTGCTGGAAGGTCCTTGACTGGCAGCTCTGAGAATGGGTGTTGCCTGTCATTGATAAAGTTGGAAATAGAGCTGCTCTTGTGTCAGCTGGGTTTGGTGGGGGTGTGACAGTTGTTGGCAATGGTGTGTCTGGGTCTGGGGTCTGCACCTCAAGGAGGACAGTCAGGAACCAGAGGGAACTCCAGGTGAAGTTGTGAGATGGTTAAAGGACTGGAAAATATGTTTCACAGAGAAAGGCCACTCCTCTAAAGCAGATTTTGAACACATAAACTAGATTCTGAGTCCTCTCCCTGCACAAAGGCCACTGGAAATCCCTGGAAATCACTCCCTTTACCAGTCCTGGAGTCTTGAGCTCTGTGCTGCTGCAGTGTATTCACAGAACCACAGAATGGGGCAGGTTGGAAGGGGCCACAATGGGTCACCTGGTCCCTGTTCAAGCAGGATCATCCCAGAGCATGTGGCACAGGATTGTGACCAAACAATTCTGGAACACATCCAGTGAGGGAGACTCCACCCCCTCTCTGTGAGGTGTGTGAGGCCAAAAAATCAAGAAGCCCCAGCAGCAGAGCAGAGACCTGTCTCCCAAGCAAATACTCTGCTCTTCACTGGGTGCTCTCTTGCTTCTGGCCCAACAAAGTTTGCTTGTCTTGGTCCACAGTGAGAGACCATTGACAACAAAACTTTGTTCTTTGCTTGTCTCATCTTCTCTCCTGGTTCATAAGCAGGGACAGGGCTCCACTTCAGAGGGTGAACTCCCTTGAATACCATGAGGACTAGAAAGAACTTAAACTGGGAGCCCACCTTTCTCTGTGAATACCCCAGCCAGATGTTATTGTGTTTGAGGAAACTGGCTCTAGGGTATGGAAATATGTGAAAAGATGATGTATTTTGGGACATACCCAAGGATGACGATGATGATGATGATTATTTTTATTGTTATTATATCCTTGGAGCAATCAGGAGTAAATTTGGATGATGTGCTTCCTCATCTGACTGGGTCAGGCAGTGTATCTCTGTGCTTTGTCATTCCTGGTGGCCACTTGGGCATCTCCCACGGAGGTTTAAATGGTGATATGGGAATGTTGGACCTCATTTTCAGTGTCAGAGCTTGCAGTTAAACATCTGCAGCAGCTGGTTGTGTCTGAGTCTTTCCCTGGGTCTGGCTTGATAACTTGGCTTATCAGAAAATTAAGAGATTGCCATAGCCAACTTGTTGAAGTGATTAAACTTTGCTATTAGGCTCTTCTAGCTGATAAAGCTAAAATGGAGTGAGGGTTTGATGTAATTAGATAAAGTGTTCCTACTAGAAACCAGCCATGGGCTTTAAAACAAGGCTATGGCTGGAAGAGTTTCCTCAGAGGTCTGTTGAATTCCCCATCACTGGCAACATTTTAATCAAGGAAAATCTTTCTAACCATTTCCGCTCCAGTTCAAATGACAATTAACAAAGCCCTGTTAATGCAGAAGTGCACCACAGCTGCTCTAATAGTTTTGTTATGAGAAGCCTGTAAATGAGCCCCATCAGAGCAAGCTCTGCTGCTCCTTCTTCCAGCATCCTGCTGGAGCCTTCAAGGCACAGAGCTGATGCAGTCCAGGCCTCCTTAACTCAGTGTCAGGGACCTTTTCTCAGGTCGTGGGACAATGACACTCACCCCAGCTTCCAGCCCTTTCCCAATGTCTAAGTGGGAGCAGCAGCATGTGGCGTGGGAAGAGAGAGGGCAGGAGGAGAGGCAGCCTCACACTGTTTGTGGGGAGCTGATGGTCTGGGACGTGGGTGCCCAGGACAGTCCCTGAGCAGCTGCTCAGAGAATCACAGAATGGTTTGTGTTGGAAAAGACCTTAAACACCATCTTGTTTCCACCACCCTGCCATGGGCAGGGACACTTTCTGCTAGACCAGGTTGCTCCAAGCCCCATATCAGTGCCTGTTGTGGCATAATATGGGCTGGACTCCAGGTTTGGAAAGAGACTTTGCCCATGCACAGGCTGATCTTGAAATACCTGAAAAAAACTCAGTGGATTGTAATTCCTGCTGGTTTTCCCCACTTGCCTGTGTCCACATTTGCAGTGAAACAGCTCTTACTGATTTTTTTCCTGTTTCTTTCATCCTGTTTTAAGTTAAATCGAGGGGATGTTTTTATTCTAAACCTGTGGGAAAGTATTAAAGGATGGAAATAGAAAGTGCTCTCATATATTCAGTGCCCAGCCTGACATCTCTCTAGTGATCAAACAGACAAATTCTGGAAAGCTTCCCATTCTCCATTGTGCTCTTCCCAGCATTTTGATGCCTGGTGTGTGAATTCCCCAGGCTCTGGTTGGTAGTACAGGTATTAAAGAGGGGGCAAGGGCAGCTGCCTGAACCTGGCTTACTGTGCTCTCTCCGATGTTAAATCCTGTACAACTGTGTCTCCTGCTGACAGGTGAACCTCTGTAGCCCCAGCCCTCTGAACTGCACAGCTCTGCTTGGAGCTTGGGGAACACAGCCCATCCCTTAGCTGAAAGGAAAACATGGCATGTGCTCTTAACTCGATTTGACCCAAATTAAATAGCAATAAAAACACGGCAGCTTAGGCCAATGGTTTGGATGGATCCCAGAGGGAGCCCAGCACTGACCCTAAGTCAGAAAGCAAGCTTAAACCCATGTGGTGATCCTCCCTTGCTGTCTCCATGGGAACTAGAGAAGAAACCCCATTTTAGCATAGCCCTGCCCGTCAAAACAAATCCCACATGTCCCTGAGCACCTGGAACCAGGCAAAACAGGGGAAGATCAGTAAGGCAGGGACTGGCTCTTGATCTCCCACGTCACTGCTACAGGATAACAAAGGGAATTTTCTCTTTGTTCTAAAACACGGGAGAGCTCTTGGTGCACACGCTCAGGAAATAAGAGCTCAAACAATATGCTCTGAAAATGTGGTAGGGAGGCAGACCTGAGCAAAGCAATTCTGAATTAATCTTGTTTGGGACAAACAGGAGAACAGATTAATTTAATGATGTTTGTGTTTTCTAAAGAAAACCCCACAACAACAACAACAAAGCACCCATGCTGTCACTGGGCAAATGTAAATGAATCCAGACTGTTTCCGAGCAGCAGATGCCATTCCCAGACAAATCAGATCAGTGGCTGAAGTGGAGATTACAGAGATAAATTGTCCAAAGTGGAGTAAATGTACAGTCCAGCAGTGTGGCAGGGTATCCCTGCGGGATCATCAGTGTGGGGTTTCCCGAGTGGGGAATGTACGGGATGCAGGGACTGATACTGGTAAGAGGGACTCATCTTTTTGTTTTGTTTTGGATTTTTATTGTGCCCTGCATGTTCCTGACCCCAGCTGCTCTTTGTTTTGATCTCAGTGTGATGATTTGTTCGGGAAAACACCGGGCTGGAGTCAGGATTTCCTTCCTGGAGGAGTGGGGTGGGCTCTGCGTTGCTCACAGGTGGACACGGGAGGGAGAGACACACCGGGCTGGGAAGAGCTGGTGTGTCCTGGGCATCTCATGGGAGGAGTGGGGACAATTTTGGGCTGTGTGGTTAGGCTGGAAGGGGATCCCAGGCAGCAGACACCCCCGAGACTGTGGCAGGAAACTCACCAGGAGGTGGGGAGCAGTGTGGGAACCCCTAGCAACTCCAGGGGAGGGAGGAGCAAAGCATGGAAAGAAGATACAGAGTGGCATTTCACACCCTATTTCCATTTATTTTCTCCAATCCTAAATCTCCCTTTGTTAATGCCTCCCAAAGCTGTTGCTGGCCAGGCTTCCCCTTCCAGGCTGCACACAGCCAATAGTGATGTTCACTTCACTTGCTCATTAAGCAGCATCACGGCTGCTTTGTCTGACCCCGTCCATCATCCCCTGCCCACAGCAGAAGGGGCTTGGGGCTGGCAGTGGAGATGCTGCAGCCGTGCCCACGGGAGAGCCAGGAAGGAAAAGAGGGATTTTTTTCATCCTTTGCTTTGTTTTCATGCAAGAGCTCTAAGAGCTGGGCTTTCAGGACGATTGGCAGCCTGCTTGTGTGTGCTGGGGGCTGGGCAGGGGAATAAAGGTGTCCCAAGAACAGTCCTTTTAGCTGTCAGAAGTGTTCTTGAGGCTCAAAGAACAGGCACAATTGTGGCTTGTTTTTGGGGTGCTCAGGAGGTTCTACATGACAGTGTCCCAGGACACTGACCCCATATGTGTGTGCCTGAGTGGGACATCCCAGAGCAGGCAGCAGCTGGGACCAGAGGACAGAGGGACACAAGGATATTCATGGCCTTACACAGCACAGGGGAGGATACTCAGCAGAAAGACAACTGGCCACAGCTGCAGGCTTTGCCCACATCCTTCCTAAAAATAAATAATTGCTAACCCAGGAGCCACAGGGGCTCAGGGCCACAGGAGCTGTGGGTGTTGTAACCCCTTAGGAATTTACATTGTGAGTTTGTGTCATGTTATAGTGGAGCCAGTAGCAAGTGCTACAAAGCACATGCACAGGGGCACCAGTGGGGCTGTACAGGCAAACACTGACCCATTTACCTTCTGCTTATTCATGGAAAACATGGAAATGGGCACATGCCAGGCAGAGGTGCTGGACAAGCTGCAGCTTCTCATTGACAGGGGGAAGAGGAGCAGCAGAGAGAACTGCCAGTGTGGGAAGTGGAGGAAATAATTACAGTCCTCAGGTTTCCATCCCAAATGCACCCAAGGGTTGAAAGCAGCAGTGGTATTTGCTTTTCCAGGTGTGGTTCCACATGTTTTGCAGGGGAATTAGAAAGGTGTAATAGTCTTTGGGCTAAAATTCCTGCTTCTTCTAACTGGGTTGTGTTTGTCTGCCTATTCAGTATTGGGTATTTAGTGGTTCTTCCCTGCAACATGCAGAGTTTGGAGCTGCTCTAAACTGCCACCCCAGGGCCTTGGGAAGGTGTGAGTGGAGCCCTGCAGCCTGAAAAATCACATCAGCCTCTGGAAATCACTTTGAGGTCATTGCTTTGAAAGAACAGGCATAATCTAAATGACAGAGTTCTCCTAAGACTGAGAGCTGCTGTGCTTTGATGTGGGCTGTGTGTCTCTGAGTACAGGAAGGGTTGTGCCAGTGAAGGGGCTCTGCTCTGAAGGGAGGGTTTTCTGGGGCTGCAGAGCCTGGGAGAGAAGTTGCCTTTTTGGGGAGTATTTGAGGTGGTTGTTCATGCCTGGTGGTGCAGCCCACAGCAGTCCCCAGCCTGTCTGTGTGCTTTTTGCTCAGCAAACACCTCCGAGGGAACCACAGAAGCCCAGTAAGGGCCAGATGTTGTATCTGTCAGGTTTGGTGCTGCCCCAGTGCTGGCATGGGGCAAAGAGGAACAGTGGAGCTGAGGAAGGGGCTGGAGCACCAGGAGCAGCTGAGGGAGCTGGGGAGGTTCAGCCTGGAGAAAAGGAGGCTCGGGGGGGACCTTATAACTCTCTCCAACTCCCTGACAGGAGGGTGGAGCCAGGTGTGGGTCAAGGTTTGCTCTCAAGGAACAAGTGACAGGACAAGGAAACAGCCTCAAGTTGCACCAGAGGAGAGATATTAGGGAAAAATTCTTCATGGAAAGGGTGTTCAGGCACCTGGAACAGGCTGCTCAGGGCAGTGGTGAGTCACCATCCCTGGAGGAATTTAAAACCTGTGTGGATATGGACATGGTTTAGTGGTGGCCTTGGCAGTGCTGGGTTAATGGTTGACTCAATTGTCATAAAGGGCTTTTCCAACCTAAATGATTCTGTGATTTTATGACTGGTGTTTCCTCTCAAACACTGCAGAGAAAATGCTGTTTTAAAGGACTATGAGGCTGCTCAAAGCCTGGATTTGCTCTGAGCATGGGCTACAGACTTGTGGTGCATTTTTGGGGTGCATTTAGGGTGCTGGGACAGGCAGCAGTTGTTTTGATGCTGGGAGAAGGACTTGTCCCTGGATAACTGCTCTCCTTGCCCCACTTCCCAAAGAGGTGAGCAGATCCTGGGACTGGAAGCTGAAGGTTTGGTAGTGATCTGTTCTGATCCTTCCCCACCTTCCTTTCCACAGCCAACAGACCACAGAGCTGGTCCCCTGTGTCACCTGTGACCACTCCTTTCATCTATTACCAGCCCAAATCTCAGCAGATTCCATATTTGGGCATCTTTCTACATCAAGTAGCCCTTTTTAGCTGAGTGTTTCCTTCTCTTATTGAGCATCATGAGACAATAATCCCTTTATCTGCATGGCCCTTGAAGTCCAAGCCATCTGAATCCTGCCAAGTGGGACAAAAGCTGTAAAGTCTTTTATGGAGGAAGGGAAATATCCAAGTGATGGGATGCATTTCTCATTCTGGAGAGCCCCAAGAATATCAGGAGTTTCATCATTAGAGTTTTATGTATAGAAATGCTATTTTAGGTAATTTAACAGGTGCTACATGTATTAGTTTAATTTTTCTCCCTCCATCTGCTTCCTGCACAGCTGAGCACATGCCATGGCTCGCTGCAGAGGCGATGGATCCAACAAACAGGCACAACAACCTTTCCAAAGAATTTCTCAAAATATCCTTCCTGGTGGGTTCGGGACGTGGGTGGTGGCAGGATGGCCTGGGGGAAATAATTACTGATCTCAGCTCCATCTCCTTCAGGAGGGCTACTAGAGTCCCCAGGAGGGCGGACACTGCCTTGGTCCCCTTTTTAGAGACGTTGTGGGCTTTTGTTCTGCCTCCATCCAGCAGAGCAGCATCCCAGCAGCATCCCAGCAGCTCTGGTCGCTGGAAGAAAGACTCTCCAGTGCTTTGGGAGACTGGGAAATTTACACACACACACACTTTCTTGCTAACATTTTCAATCCCATCTTTGCAAAGTCATGATCTTAAAGCTGGGCCTCATCCAGGCTCTCTCCAGCCCTTGTAATTGTGTTACAGAATGGAATGGGAATGTGTGGAGCCTGGGGAGTGTGGGGGAAGGGCTGGCAGCATCTCCTGTCAAAGAGGGAAAGGACAGGAAATTGTGGCAATTTTGGAGCTGATTCCATTTTTTCAGGGGCTAGGGGAGAGTAGTGGGCTGTGGTTGTGGGATGCTGGCATGGGAAGTAGGACAGAGGGATGCTCGCCCTGGGGCTGTGTCCCCAGCCATGGGGATGTGTCCCCAGCCCGGGGCTGTGTCCCCACACGCCTGGAGCACAGCGGAGGCTCAGCACCGGCAGGGACGGATCTGCTGCCTCTCACTTGACACTTTGCCAACCTGGAAACGTGCAGGCTGAGATTTTACTGCCGCTGCTGCCTCCGGCTGGAGCTGTGTGTGGGAGGCAGCGAGGGGGATGGGGACGGCTTGGAGGAAGCTGGGAGAGAGAAAGAGCCGTGAAGGAGGGCTGAGACGGGGGACAGTCTGGGGGGAGCAGGGATTGCCTGGGATTTGGGCTGCAGGAATGGGCTTGAACGTAGCCCTGGCTCTGAGAGCTGAGGTGGAAGGGCAGGATGCTTGGGAAAGGTGATGGAAGGGTCGAAGCAGCATCCGGAGCTGGGGTGCAAATGGGAATGAAAGGGGAAGAGACCGGGAAGTGGGTCCCCAGAGTGGGGAAGCCTGGGAGCAGCTTCCTGTGGGGTTGGGGAGGAGCTGGCTGGAGGCGGGGGGGCACCGCTATAGGAGCCAGAAAGCCCCAAATAAGAGAGGAGGCAGGACGATGAGGGTGTCCCGGGAAAATCTCCAGCCCAAGCGCTGCCCACAGCCCTGCCAGACAGCTCAGAGTGCTGGGGTCTGGTCCGCAGGGCACTGAGCTGCCCTCTCCATCCCCTGGGGCTCTGACAGCACTGCTCTGGCATGAATAAACTTTTCCAGTTTGTTGTGGCGCTGCTACGACTCGTGTTTCCAGCTGCAGAGCAAGGAAAACAATTTTTCAGGAATCCATCAGGCAGTTGTGCAAATAAATGTTTGCGAGGCCTTTGGCTGCCATGGTGATGAGCTCCATGGCAACCCCGCAAGGAAATGAATAATTCTGTGCTCGAAGTGGAATAATTCAGTGCTGCAAGTGGAAGATAAAAAGGTCTGGAATAAAAAGGGGAAGATAAAAGATGGCTGAGTGTGCTGCAAAATAGCTGATCAGCAAAGCACCCAGGTGCACCCATCGGGGGGTTGCTTGTGGAAGCCCTCGGTAATGGGGCAGCGTTGGGATCCAGGAGGGATGCAGTGGGGTTGTGTCAGGGCTTCTGGATGAGCCTTTTGTCTCGGTATTCCCTGATTTCCATGTAGCCAGGGTTATTGAAGGCGTCTGCAGGTTGTGCAAGGGCTGTACCTGTGTCTGCTGACACAGCACCTCTCCTGTGCTCTGTGTCCACTGTGCTCTGAGCCCCTTAAGATGCTGCATCCCTGGATTTGTCTCAAATACGGGTTTAATTCCCTATCTCCAGTTCTAGCTATGCTGGAAGCATTCCTGAAAATGAAAGCCAGCTCTTTTCCAAGCTTTGAAGTGTGGAGCAGAACTGAACAGGGAAAAAAAAATCTATGCCATGGGGGGATGGGTTTTTATAAAAAAACCCTATTGAGTGAACGGCATTTGTATTAAAAACAGCGAGTCCTTGGAGTCATTTCCATAGGAACCAGCCCTCCTATTCCAGGCAGGTTTCCTGCAACAGCATCCAAGGCTGTGGCTGAACTGGGAGCAGGGGGGGGCTCTGGGCTCTGCCCACCCCAGGCAAGGGGAGCAGGGCAGGGCAGGCTGTTTGCTGGTGAATCAGTGATTCACAGCTGTGAGTCACAGCTCCATCATATAGCCATGGAAAACAGCCAGGTCTGGCCATCAGCTGTGGAGAAGTTATTTTTGGGTGTTTTTAGATTACAGCCCTTGTATTTTGTTCTGTGCCTCTGAATTCTGGATGATTGCACTGCAAGTAATTGAGGCACTTGAATTTCCTGCTTAGAGAAATGAGCTCAATACGATTTTTTTGCAACTCTAAGACATTTCTAAAATAGCTTTTCTGCGTGGTGTCATGGGGAGCAGGCACACAGCTTTGGGGTTCTTTGTGCAAAATTTGGAAACCTTGGGTGCAGGAATTTTGCAAAATTGGAGGCTGTCAGGTTGAACATGAGTCACCAGTGCACCTTTGCTGTGGTGGAGACTGACTGGTTTAACTGGTAAGGTTGTAGCTAGCAGATCAAGAGAAGAGGTGCTTGCCCTCAATTTGGCAGTCACAGGAGCACTGTTCTCAGTTTTGGGCTTCCCACTGCACCAAAACCAGGGCCATATGTGAGCCACCAAAATGATCTGAGTCCTGGAGCCTGAGGCAGGGTGGGAGAGGCTGAGAGAGCTCCTTCAGCTTGGAAGTGTGAGAGTTAGGAGCACTAGATGATCTTTAAGAACCCTTCCAACCCAAACCATTGTAGGATTTTATGATTTATGTCCCTCTCCAGCCTGATTTAGTGATCCCACAGGGCATTAAGGGGATGTAGGGTTTTGGCTCTCCCCCTGACAGAGGGGTATAGCCAGTGAAGCTCATCATGTAAGGGTTATTGTGGTGGGGGAGTGAGGAGCACCAGGTGGGGGAGCTTGGTCAGGTCAGGGGTCCTGGTGCAGGTGAGTGAAGGAAAGGGTGAGCCTTTCCTTCCATGTATTCCCACTGCGGTAGGACACAGAGGCATGGACTTGACAGGAGGCAGGAAGAACTTCTGTACAGGGAAACCTGTTGCCTGAAGGAGGGTTGGGAGAGGAGGGAAGAGTCTTTCGGGAGGTGGAAAATGTTATGCTGGCACTGACACATCAAAGAGGGAGTTGAACCTGTGCCTCCAATTTCAAAACAGAGTTCAAACCAGTGGAACATGAAATTAAAAAAAAAAAAAAAGTATTTGGCACTTCCTTGTGCTTTCTTTTCCCCCATCCCTGGATGCCCCGTTGTTGTGCCAGGGAAGATCCCTGGGCCAGGACCAGCAGCTGGGAGGCTCAGGGGCATTTCTGAGCAGCTTTCTTGCAGCCCTGAAAAACCTGGGAGCCCCAGCTTCCAGCTGGGATGTGGGGCAGGAGCTGCTGGGGTTAACTGGTGGCTGAATGGCTGTAGTTTGCAATGGAGTTTAGGTTCCTAAGTCCTTTATTGGATCTAGCCCGGGGCTCTATTCCCAGCCCTGTTTGTGACATTACCAGGTCACTGCAGCCCCAGGGCTGTCCCCACCTTGTCCTCACTGCCTGCACGGTGCTGGCACAACACGTTGCTCAGGACAGTGGGACCCATGGCAGGGAAGACCCGGCACAACCACCACGCAGGCGCTGGAATCAATTTGGGAAGGGAGCACACCTCGCTTCTGGCCTTCTTGAAACTGTGCCACCACACACAGCACGCAGGAGGGATATAAATAGTGTTCAGGATGCCCTGGGATGCGGCAGACAGCAGGTATTTCAGGAGTGATGCTGCTGGCAGGGTCGTGCCGGGGCAGCTTCTGCTACATCAGTGCTTATTTGCATCCTCTGAAGATTAACTGGTGTGAGCGCAGTGGCTGGGGATGGATCAGGAAAGGGATACAGAAGAGATGGTCGTGTGGTCCTGGCACAGGTCCTGCATGTCTTTGGACAAGTTGCTAAAGATCAGAATTTCCACAGAGTGCCTTGCAGTGTCTATACACACATCCTTACAGTTGGATATTGTGTTTCAAAGGGAGTTTGAACATACAGAATCCCAGACTTGGGGCATTAAAAATCCTCCTTCCAACCCCCTGCCATGGGCAGAGACACCTTCCCGTATCCCAGGTTGCTCCAAGCCCCATCCAACCTGGCCTTGAACACTCCCAGGGATGAGGAAGCCACAGCTTCCCTGGGCAACCTGTGCCAGGGCCTCCCCACCCTCACAGGGAACAATTTCACAATGAAAGGAAAACCTCGTGTGCATTCAAGGCTTCTCTCCTTGCAGAGCTTTGATGCAGCTGGGGCAGTAGCTTCCCTCTCTACGGGGTCACTGTGGCAGATACAACCTTCAAGAACATGCCTGTAGGTTCATCCCAATTCTGAAATGTCCATATTGAGCCTGTTCTGTGTGTGAGGGCTGCAGCAGGCACAGGCAGTGGGGGCACTCGGGCAGTGGGATGCTCAGCATGGCAGCGAGGAGCCCATCTGCTGCCCAGCACACAGCACTGAGTTGGCACCAGCAGTGCCCACGCTGGCATTTGTGAGGTGTGGGGTGCTGAGTGCTTAGGCACAGAGCTGCCAGCAGGACACCCCAGAGCTGGGGGTTGGCTGCTTGAGGATGTCTGAGCAGGAATTCAGGGGCTGAGCGGGAATTCAGGGGCTGAGCAGAGCAGTGGGGTCTGAGCAGGGCATTGAGGACTGAGCAAGGCATTGGGGTCTGAGCAGAGTATTGGTGTCTGAGCAGTGCACCGAGGGCTGAGCAGGGCACTGGGGTCTGAGCAGTGCACTGAGGGCTTAGCAGGGCACTGGGGTCTGAGCAGTGCACCGAGGGCTGAGCAGGGCTTCAGGGTCTGGCAGCTCCTGGGTGTAAGGGCTGGGACCACAGCAGTGGAGGAGGCCCATGTTTGTGTCTTGTGTCTTCATGGTTTGAACACTTTCCTGGGAAATGGGCTTTCCAACTCCTCCATCTCTCTTCAGAAGATCTTCCAGCTGTAGAAGCAGGGCAGCCTTCATCCCAAGCCAGCACACAGCCAAGGGGCAAATCCTGGCATCCCAGTGGGTGGCAAGAGCTGTGGGTGGTCAGAGCACTCAGCTGGGAGAGGAGAGAGTGGTGGTCTTAGTGATAAGTCACTTAGGGACAGAGCAGAGGAGGACCCAGGAAGCTGCTGAGATGTTTAGGAAGTGTGAAGGCTCTGGAGGGGCTCTGGGAGCACAGCCCTGACCAGTGAGCATGGCTGAGCACAGCTGACACCTGGCAGACATGAAAGCAAGGCTTGTTAGACTGCACACAGACTGCTGATTGTACCCTCAGTCACAAAACCTCCTCAGCCAAAGCCTGACAGCATCCCCCAAGTTTTCCCAGGCAGATCTGTGATGCTCAGCACCCCTATCAGCCAGTTCCAGGGAACCAAGGCAGGTGCCCATCTCCCTTGTCTCCTCTCCTGGTTCCTCCCCAGGACTGTTTGCTGCTGGCTCTGCAGAGCTGGCAGCTGGTCCTGGACTCTCTTCAGAGCGAGTTCTGTGCTGTTGGGCAGCTGGCTCCATGGTGACCCCAAATCCCACCATGCTACAGGGTTTTCTCACCCTCTATCTTACAAATGAAGCTGCAGAGTGGAGTTATAGCCTAAAATAGCGTGAAAGGTGCCTCCACTCACAGCCTGCAAAAGGAATGGAGGATCTGATCTGCAAGGGTCCTCACACCTCTGGGGCTTTAGGACAGCCATTTTTATGATATTACAGTATATTTTTGGCAAGGGTTTACATTATATCCCTTGGCAGGGGCATTGGAACTAGCTGATCTTCTAGTTGCCTTCCAACCCAACCCACTCTGTGATTCTCTGATTCTTTATTGGTGGGATTTTGAGGTGATGAAGTGCTGGTTGTAGCCTCTGAAGTCAGCAGGAGTTAGGTAGGTGTTTCTGGAAGCACCACTGAGTCCCTAAGTGCTGTTGGTGATTATTCTTCGAAAGCCTGGTGAGGGATAGACACCTCTGAGAAGGTTTTGACTCTTATTATTTATTTAATAAAAGGATTTAAAACATGCAGCAGACCAGCCCACTTCTGACTGAACTGCAGTAACTTGCTGTTTGTTTTCTTTTCCCACAGCTCCCAGAATGGAGAGGAAGCTGGAGCCTGGCCGAACAACCAGTTTGACACAGAGATGCTCCAAGCCATGATCCTGGCTTCAGCAAACGGTTGGTCTCCAGTGCCTGTGGGAAAACCATGACACTTGCTCTCACAGGGACATCTCGGGTTCATGCTGTTAGATAAGATGCTGGTGGGACTGGTCTGTCTGGGTTAACTGGGGTGGCTCCAAAAGTCCTTCTTCAACAGATCCCAAAGCTGGTGGAAAGCACTGCTGTCTGTGTTACCCTGCAGAGCAGAGGTGTCAGGAAGGATCCAGGCAGAGGAGATACCACATTGCTGTAGACAGGGACATCTCTTCCACCCAAAATATTACTCCTATGTACTGGACTGAACATCATCTGGCTCATGATGTGGTCCCATTACATGACAAAGCCAGTCTTGAGGTGATGCTTTTTAAACTGCTTGGTTCCAGAAGATCACACTAAATCAAACTGCTCTGTTGCTGTAAGGTGAGGAGGGAGGAAGGAGGGAGGAGGCTGGAAGGAAGGTCAGGGAAACAGTTAATGCCTGACTCAGTATCCTCAACAAACCTTGTGTCCAGAGGAGCTCCCTGGGTCCCTCTGCTGAGCCGTGAACTCAGTAAGGTTTTCCCCACCAGCTGCTGCTGCCTCCTTGCACTTGTAGTCACAGGGAGGTGGTTTGGGGTCATTTTGGGTTGGTTTGTTCTGGTTTATGGCTGTGTAGAAGCAGTGGGCAGGGAGGGTGTGCCCACGCATCCACAGTTTCCATGGCTTTGTGTAAAACAAGTACAATGTGCAGCACTATGGATAAAGAGGCTGGTTTTCATACAGCCTTTATTTATAAATACCTCCAAGTCTTTCCCCCCTGGACTTAAAAATAGAAGCAACAGCACAGCCATAAAACCCCGTGCAAAATGCTTAGGATGTTTCCTTTGAGCTGTTGGGAGGGAAACAATCTGGGGGAGGAGGGATGGCTTTTGTGTTGCTTTCTTGGAAAGCTGCTACAGCTGAACTTTGCTGCTCTGCAGACACCAGGCAGCCTGGAAACAGCTGCCGTGGCTGGGGAAGGGGACGAAGGTCTGGGGCAAAGGAGTTGTTTACACTCAAGGGAAAGAAACATTGTGAAAATGTGTCTTTGCTCTGAAAAAAAAGATCGTGGAAAAATAGCCTTTGGGGTTGCACATGGTTATCATCACCCAGTGCCTCCAGATCCGGTTTCCTTGTTGGCAAATAAAGCTGTTTTTCTGGCTGCTGTTCCAGCAGTCCCCAGGATCAGAGTTGAGTGGGTCCCTTCCAGGTTAAGCATCGACTTCCATGGAGCCCCAGGCCCTACTTCAGTAAATCTCCCCCAATCCACAAGTTTCAAACAGTCCTGACCTCTCCCACGGCTTCAGTCATCCCAGGGGGTTGATGTAAATCAGATAATGGCTTTCCCTTATCCATCCTGTTTTTGCTCTTGCTGGTTCCTTTCTGGGATGGATGGATGGATGGATGGATGGATGGATGGATGGATGGATGGATGGATGGATGGATGGATGGATGGATAACACAGCACAAGTTTTTTCCACCAGCACAGTTTTAATGTCATCCCCACTCTCTATCTCCCCTTTCAGCTCTCTAAACCAGTAGTGTTTAGCAGGCTTTGATTAGGGGCAGCACTAATTGCCCATTAAGCTTTGTGCTGCCCTTCCTTGGCTGATGTTTCCTGTGTATTTAAATGATCCTTATTTCTTACTGTCACCCACTGAGCTCTGTTAGAGCTCCAAGGTGGCAGGTGGGACACGGTGACACAGATGATGATGCCCTGGATCCTTACCCTCAGCCAGGTGTCATCCTTAACTTCAGCAAGAGGCAGAGCTGGCCCTGCCGTGCCAAGCCTGGACTAAATGGTTAAACCACTCTCCCAAGTCAGAGTACCTGGGGAGCCGATTTCCCCACAGAGCTGTGATTTTGCTGTAGGGCTTCTGTCTCCCTTCCTGGGCATCCTTCCTTTGGATTTTCCTCACTTGCAGCTGGGAATACCATGAAAAGCCAGTGTTCTGAGAGATGTGAATGGGCAGAGTCAGCTGCTGAGACAACCCAAGGAGCACAGATGCTCCAGGACACCAGACACTGGAGGCCAGACATCCTGTCCTTAAAATACTCTGGCTTCTAGTGAGAATTTATAGAGGTGCCATGGATGGTGGGAGAGCAGACAGAAAGGCAGCCCCAGGAGGTCCTTCTCCCTCTTAAACAGAGGCAGACACACTATTTTGGGGTCTCCTGAAAGCCCCACCAGCAGCTGCAGCAGCACATGCTCTGGGACTGCCTCCTCTGAGGGAGCCCCAAGCTGGTTATTTTTGCTGAAGCCCAAATTCTTGTTTTCCTCCTCAGGACCCTTTGGGATAATGGCTGGCTGCTGGTAAAGGCTGAGCATGACCTTTCCAGCAACAAGAGCTGAAGTGCCTTGCTTGGCAAGGACACCTCGGTGCCCATTTATAACCCTCTATTGTCCCTGTTCTCTCTTCTTTTCAGCCTTAATGTCAGTGTTACCTAGAAACAGCCCTTCGTCCTTACTCAGGACCAACTGGCAGGCTGGGAACCTCACCAGTGGCTTTTTCTCCCTGGTGGAAACTGCTGAGACTGCAAATTAATTCATGGTGACTTGGATGGTGCTGGCAACCCCCAGCCCGTCACTGTACAGAGCCCTGGTGCATCTGAGATGGCCCAGGGGGTACACAGGGCAGCAATATCTGGGGAAGAGAAGGTTTCCAAGTCCACCAAGCCTCTCACTGGGCTGTCTCCAGCTGGGACAGTCCAAAAAAAACAATCTTCCCCATGGCTGGAGTCTGTAGTCCACCTGTGAAATGTTACCTTCATTCATCTTATACCTGTGGGATAATTTATAACACCACTATGGGTGTGAGGTTGAGTTGGTTGTTAATGAAATAAGCTGCTGCTGAGGCAAGTGAAGATTAGCAATAAATATCACTAACCATAGACACACATCTCACCAGCCCAAGGTCCTCAAAGCCATGCTAGGTCTGGAACCCCTTTAATGGGGACTCTGGAAAAATTCTCCTGTGGTGAATAAGCATTCACCACAGCAGAAAGTGAAATGGCATTTCCCCATGCTGGGTTGCCGTGTTTGTGCATCATGTCCCCCCACCCCAGTGCACAGTATCACGCCTGTTTTTGGCCTCACTCTGTTTTCCCCTCCTCCTGCTCCAGCAGAGCAGCTGTAACTTTTCAAACTGCAGTTGCTTCATACTTCCGACCCCTGCGAGGGAATGTGTACACAGCCATATTTCAGGGGGCTGCTGGGATGTGGTCCAGCTTTTTGTCCAGCTTTCTGGCTGTCTTAGTCACCTCCATCTGCTTAGGGAAAAGCAAAGGCAACACGGAGGCGTGCACAGAGCTGGTCTGGAGTGAGGAGAAACACGAGGGGACCAGCCCACCATCTCTGCTCCTTGTTTTTCTTTATCCCCACAGTCTCTCTGCCTGTGAAACGAGGGAGCAGCACCCCTGGTCTCTGCCTTGGGTCCTTTGGGTGTCCCTGCTGAGTCTCTCCAGCCTCTCAGGGCAGCATATCCTCAGCCATGAGCATGAGGCTGTTAAAGGCTGAGATGGGATCCACAGCATCTGATACACAGACTGGATTTTAGCAAATCATTCTTTAGCAGAGCTGTGCGAGGATCCCACCCTGAGCCGTGCATGGGGAGCTGCACCGGAGCAGATCATGCAGCAGCCCATGGCAACAGCATCTCTTGAGCCCTGCCATCCCCCCGTGCTCATTTCTCCCCCTGCTCCACGCATCCCCCCATCTCCATCTGGCCTCCACCATCCAGCAGAGCCCCGGTATCCCGGGGGGCCTGAGCCCCCCCCCACTCCTGGCCTTGCTTTCTCCGTGCCGAAGCTTTGCATAGCGACAGGAGTGAATCTCCGTTCCCCTCCCCCTGCTCCCAGATCGGGACCATCAGCCGCGCTCTGGCATTGATTTCCTTCGTGCTCGGCTTCCTAGAGCCATTTTGCGGTATTGCAGGGGAGGGATTTTCTTGCTCATCTCCTGTGTCCTGCTCCCTGAATAAACCTGGCTGGAGAAATACCGGGGGCAGGGTTTTAAACGCGGTGGAAAAATAAATAAATATTGGATTTCCTTTAATGCATTGCTAATGGTTGTGACCGCACAATATGTTTGTAACGGGCAGTTTCGGGGGCGGGGGGGGAGTGTCTGTGCCACACTCCCCACAAGCACAGTGCGGATGTGAAAGGTGCTGAAGGGTGATGGTTGGTGACACCCAGGTGTGGGTTGACACCCCGTGGTGCTGCTGGGGCTTGGGATGGGCTCCAGCCGGTTTTAACAGCCTGCCCTTCTCTTTCCCCCCTTCCCTCTGGCATTCCCCACAGAAGCTGCTGATGGCAACTCGACCCTGGGCGGCGGGAATGGCACGATGGGGCTGAGCGCCCGCTACGGCCCCCAGTTCACCCTGCAGCACGTCCCTGATTACCGGCAGAACGTCTACATCCCGGGAAGCAACGCCACCCTCACCAACGCCGCCGGCAAGCGCGACGCCAAGAACGCCGCCCCCGCCGGAGGAAACAAGAAGAAATCCGGGAAGAAGGAGAAGAAGTAGAGAAGAAGAAGGAGACCTTAGAGCTACAGGGCAGCCGGCTCCAGCACTCCCCCAAAACCATAGCCCAGGCCGGAGGACGAATGTGAATTTTTTTTGTGGTGCAAAAGTAGGAAATGCTGCGAATGTATCTTGTCATCACCAGGTCTAGGAGCAGGGGCTCGCTGCTCTTAGATCTCGTGATGGAAACCAATCCGGAAGCTAAACCGAACGCAAACAAGTGCCCTGTGAATAATGTTTTATACAATCCCTCGGGTATTAGAATATGCAAGGGCGGAAGGTCTTTTGCCACGTCTTTGGATATGATTTACTCCCAGGTAGTCCGAGGCTTTGTGCTCGGTTTTGCCCAGTGTAAATAATTTTAATGTGGATCTTTTAATTTATAGCCCTTCAATCATTTTTTTGGAACGGAAAAGGAAGTTCTTAGCTTAGAGCCCATGCTCCAGTTCTTTGCTCTTAAATTTTCCATTCGTAAAATTCACCCCCAGTTAATGATAGTGATGGATTTTGGAGTTTGGAAGTTGGTAGGGAGTGCTTCAGTTCCTGCTTACCTGTCACTTGAAAAAAAAAAAATGTTTATATTGCATGAGTCAAAGGGAATATGGCAAAGCTGCATCCTAAACATTTTTTCTTGTTGCTGGTTTGTTTTGTTTTTTTTTAAAGTGTAACCACTAATGGCCTGAAATATGAGAAAGAAAAAGCCCTCCTGATATCTGAGAGGCAGGGAATTCTATAAGGAGCACGCCGAGGTGTGCGGCAGCTGCCCCGGCGGTTCTAGGGGTCTCCGAAGAGCAGACACATCTCAAACCTTCTTTGCAGTAAATATTTATATGTACAGTCAATGTTCTTATGGAATTAAGGCTAAGAGAGCTTCGCTCCCCTGTGGCCAAGCAGCTGCCTGGCCATGTCCCCCCGCCAGAGGGGACGTGGGGACGAAGCTTCACGTCTCTGCACACCGTGTCTGCATGCACGTCCTTCACCTCACACCTGCACTAGCGCAGTAGCTCCACGGACCCGGAGAAGTCCTCGCATGCCCACGCAGCGTGGTGTGAACGCGCCGGCAGCCGGGGCTGCCTTGGGGAAGGGGTGGGAGGGGGTGGGGTGGGTCAGGCGGGATGGGGAAACTCCTTGCTTCTTATTTGGGCCCCAAGGGTAATTTGGGGCGATAGGGTGGTTCTATAGGCGGTTGTGTGGGGGATCTCGCCCAAAGGGGTGGGATCCACAGAGCTGCCGGTGCATGGCTTTGGTGGCTGAGTAAGTGATGGTTGTTTTAGTGGTGTTTGGGGACCAGATCCAGACAAGGGACCCAAGAGCAGGGGGTGGTGCTGCAAAACGGGGGGCAATAATTGGGGGAGTGTCACATGGGACCATGTGGGGCCAGCCCAGAGGTGATGCTCCTGCTGGCTTTGGGCTTTCCACCCTGCAGACAGAATCGAAGGATGAGGAATAGAGTTCCTCCATGTGCCCATCACCCTTGCACCAGGCCAGTTCCCATAGCAAAGCAGCTCTGAGCCCCCCAGGGAGGCAGAGGGGAGCTTTGTGTACCCAGAGCAAGGAGAGGGGCTGTGGGGTGGCCAGAAAGAGGCCACACTCAGTTTCCCAGGGGGGTGTGTGTTGTTTTTTTCCTTTTTTAATCACTAACACGTAACTCACCTGAGCAGATCCAGCCCTCTCAGCCAGGCTCACCCCACCCCAGTCCCCTCTCCAAACCCAGGGCAGCAGGAGCACCCACCGTGTGTCATCTGGATCCAGCCACCTCCGGTGCTGGCTGCACTGGGAGCGGTTCCCACCCTGTCCCCTGCAGCTGCCACCTGCCCCCCCCTCTAGAAATGCTGTAGCTGAGTCGTAGTCTTTATATTTTCTTTTTAATCTGCAATCTGAGGTAGCATAGTGAGTGTCGTGTATTTAGTGGCGTGTTATTTTTAATCGCGGTAACTAACTTGTGGACATCAGTATTTTCAATTTTCTCTGTATCTTCTTTCCATGTGGTCTGTGCTCCAAGTGTACGTGAAATGAAAACACGTTTGCCCTTTCAATGTGTCTAATATTGAATTATACTTATATATTATATATATGCTTATATCCTTCTTATACCCATATAGACCAATGTCGATGTGTTACACGCAAGTTTTATACTCTAATATTTATATTGCTTTTTTTCTTTGGGAAAAAAAAATAATAAAATGGTTTCTTCTGAATAAATGGTATTTATTCTGATGGGAAGAGGGAGGTGCAGATGGGACCTGTCCATCCTGCTTCTGCTGTTTCTGGTGGGGGTGGCAGGGATCGGCCCCAGCCTGGCTCCAGCAGTGGGGATGCTCTTGGGGCACCTCCATACTCTGGTCCTCCAGGTCTTTGAGTGGAGGGTGACATGCCTGTGCATGATGACTGAGAAGAGGATACTGTCCTTAGTTACAGCCACTTCTCCAGCCTTGAGGGGGTCCAGTTGTCCCCCTCCATCACTGGCAGGGACCTATGTGGTAATTCTTCCCCAGTGCCGGGAGGATCTGGTCATCCTTCCTCAGATCCAGTGAGTGGATCCATCCCACCACACTTCCCCATCACCAGCAGGGATCCACTCCAACCCTTCTCCAAACCTAGGGTGATTCCCTTTTCATGGAGCCCGGGCTCCGCTGTCAGTGCGTGGGGAGGGTGGATGGGAGGAAGGTCAGGCGTTGTGCCCGGAGCCCTCTGGCCAAGACGATCCGCCCCCTCCCCGCAGGGGTCCAACACAGGCTGCAGAAAAACATCTCGTGGCTCTGGGTGTCGCAACCGTGGCGGAAAAAATAAGCCGCTGCTGGCCAGATGTGAGGGGGAGGGTGGAGGAGGCGGGGGCAGAGCAGCCCCAGGAGAGAGAGGGACAGAGAGAGCCCGGGATGGGGTGAGGAGGGAGGGGGCGGGGGTTGGGGCTGTCCCCCCCCTTCCCCCGCCGCCTTAGCAGAGCGCAGGAGGCTCCAGCTGCGCAGGGCACAGCTCCCCCTTCCTGTAGTCCCATCCATCCCGGTATCTCCATCCAGGCTGCAGCTCTGTGGCCTCCACCCGCTGCCCCTCAGCGCCGCCCGAGTCTGCCCCCACACAAAAGAGTATCCCCCAAACTCGCTTTGCAGACTGACAGACAGTCCCTAAATCCTCCTGCACCCCATAGAGATCCCCACCCCGCCCATCCTGCATCACTCCCACAGAGATCCCTGGAAATCCCCATGCACCTTTCAGACGCACAGCCCCCTTCCCAAATTCCCCTGCATCCCAGCGATCCAGCCCTCCTCTCCTCGCTGTCCACATGGGGACACACACGTGTGCACCCACGCGGCAGAGGGTTCCAACTGGAGTATCCTCCTTTGGGACAAGCGATCCCAGAGCGCGGGGGAGGCCACGGGGTTCAGGGCGGGGACAGGGCTCCTGTGACACTGTGCCCTCTGCCCCCAGCACTGAAGTCACTTGGATCACCTGGAGCGCATTAGGGGCAGCTCCAGGGGGATGATGGTGGGGATCAATCGCATCGACCCAGAGCTAATGGGGAACAGGGCTGAGCACTTCTAGGTGTCACCCGCGGACTGTCCCCACTGCTGCCTGTCCCAGGGCACTGGGCATCGCTGTCCCCTTTGCTGGTGATGCCACTGGGTTCCTGGAGCCTGGTGGGGGGGGCTGTGGGTGGAGGAAGAGAGGATGATCACCCCCGGTGGGGAGCAAAGAGGCTTTGCAGAGCTGGGGGGGCGGGTTTGGTTTGGGGAGCCACAGCCCCCGTGTCCCTGAGCTCCGTTGTGTCCCAGCTGCGGATGTCGGTGTAAGGATGTGTGCAGAAGGGGCACGTTGAGTTTCATTTAATTTCATTTAATTTCCTTTCTCTCTTGTACTAAAATCACCCAAGGGCACTGCGAGAGCCAGGAAGGGAAAGGCACAGACACAGACCTGGCCAATTAGCGCTGATGAAGGAAACTCGGTCAGCCGTGCTAATTAACAGGGACACGCGGCAGCAGGAACGTGTTCGTTCCAGCATGGTGAGCTGAGGGAGGAGTTCCTGAGCTGAGGTGATGAGACAAGGGAGACCAGCAGAAAGACAGCCTGAGTCACAGCCCTGAGGAAAAGGATGCAAAAAGGGTGGTAAGACGGAGACCCCGGCAGCCACTCGAGCTGAGAGACCATCAGGGGATTAGGGGCATCGCTCCCGGGAAGAGTGACTTGGCCTTGGAAAGGAGGGGGGACAGTCATGGATGTGGGATGGGAGCAAGGGAGTGAGTGGGTGGGGTCTTTCATCTCCAGCCATTGGAAGGACTGAGGGACTCTCTGACTGGGGTGGGGCCGTGGGTCACAGCCCCTGTGCCTGGTGGGGGGTGTGAGTGGATGTATCCCCCCCAAACCAGGTGTGCCCCCTGTGTGTGTTCACCAGCAAAGTTTGTTATCCATGCTGGGATGCCCTGAACATCCCTCACAAACAGAAGGGTCTTGTGCCCTCCTCCTTCTCCTCCTCCTCTATCTCTTTCTTTCCCCCCCACTGGGACCAGCTCAGCACCTTTTCTCCCCCTTCCTGCTGTCCCTTGTCACCCCCCCCAGGTGACAACCATGGCATGGGACCAAGGGGGTCCCAGGCTGCTCCACAGGCAGAGGGGCTGGAAGCTCTTGGTGACACAGGAACAGGTCACATAGTGGTGTGTGACCCCCACCTTTTCCTTCCAATGTGGATTGTCTCCAATTCATTGCCTGCTCCTGGCACCCAGATGCCACAGGCATTGCTGGTCCCATGTCACCAGCTTGGGGGGGCCCTTGTTCACAGTAGTAATTTTTTTTGGCCAATTGACCTTGAAAATCAAACCAAACCAACAACAGTAAAAAAGAAAAAAAAAAAAAAAGAAAAGAAGGAAAAAAAAGGGTATTGAGCAAACCCAGTTTTCCACTTGGATCTGTGAGCTGAGCTGACCTGTCACATGGCCCCAGAGGGTTGGGTGGGGAGCTGGCATCCTGCACCACGCTGTGGTCACGAGATAAGTTCCATCAGGCAGCTCCTCTGGCCATGACTTCACAAAGTGGAAGGAGGGGAGAAATCATAAAAATAGCTGAATTTTCATGCAGCTCCCTCTAACCCCATCTTTTGGGGTCCCCAAAGCCAGGTTGTCCTGGGTCTGACACAGTCACTGGGTGTTGTACCCTGCCCAGAGCAGAAGAAACCCTTGGGAGCTGGTGACAGCACGGGACTTCTCCCATAGACACCTCATCAAACATCAAAAAGCACTTGGAAATCTCAGTACTTGGGATACAAAAGATCCAAAAGGGACTCACTGGGGCAGCAGGTGCAAAAGACCAGGTGAGGAGAGTGGGTGTGGGTAGCAGGGGGGTGTGTTGGGAAACACTTTCCTGCAGCCCCCCTGCCCTGCTCCCTTCCAGCTCCCCCATCACATCCCCTGGGATTTCATTTTCCCCTGGCTCCTCTCACACTTCACATTCCCAGTGGGAATGAGAAGTGTTTCACCACCCTCCACGTTCCTTCCTGCTCCATAAATCCTCTTCCCGATGCTTTGATTTATTACTATTTATAATAATAATGCGTGCGTAGACGGAATAAAATTTGCCTTTTGCTGACTGAAACCTTGTGACCGCGGTGAAGGAGAGGGCGGAGGGAGGGCACTGCCCGCCCTTTGCCGGCCCCGCTGGGACTCAGGAGCTGCCAAGAGTTCATCCATCACGTGGAGGAGCAGGACCAGCCCTCAGACATTCTCCAGACTGTGGGAGACCAGTCAAAATTGAGATGTGGTGGGATTTTGCCCTTTCACAGCCTGTGTGACCTCGCAGTGGCCTCTGCCGTGTGGTGGCGTGAGCTGCTGGGAGAACACTCTGTCTGTCTGTCCGTCCTCCCCGCAGGGCAGAGCACTTGTCCCAGCTATGCTGGTGGCTGGATGCCCGAAGGGATCAGTCCCAGGGAGCCAGCCAAGACCTGAAGTCATGGAGCTGGGAGAGGGAAGGGCAGCTGGGAGAGGCAGGGAAGGAGAGCGATGCCAGGAGGGATGAAGTGAAACCAGACAGAGACTCTGTGGGCACTGCTGTTGGGACACAGTGTGGCTGGAGGGGCTCAGCTCCAAGGGGACACTGCTATGTGTCCCTCTGGAGATCTCCCCAGTCTGCTGGAACTTGCTGGGGCCCCTGTGATGCTGTGGGTGGGACTTGCCAGGGTTACTGTGACCGAGCTGCTGGTGGCAGACTCAGCCCACGTGCTTGGCCCCGGGGTCTGATGCTGCCCCTGAAGTCAGGAACAGTCCTCCACTCCCCCAGAGCCCAGTGCTGGACCCCCCCAAACCATCCCCAGGGAGTCCCTGGAATCACAGCACCAAGCAGGGATAATTCCCTCACAGATGCCACCCGCCCTCATTAGCTCTAGGAAGTTGGGGCAAACACGGAGTTTTGGAAAAATCCCAGCCAAAAAAAAGAAAGCCAAGAAAAGCCACTCATGGCCACAACGTTCCTTGGGCAGTGCTGGACCTTTCTCCCTTTGGCACATGCCAAAACTGGTCATGCCTGACATGGGAAGCGGGTTTTTGGCCCCCTCTCCACATGAATGGACAGCAATGGTAAGCCAAACCACACAGAGCTTTGTCAGGGCATCTGGGAGCAAGAAGAGAATGGAATCAGTGGTGTTGGGGCATGTTCCTCTCACAGGGGACAGGAATTCAGTGCCCAGCACATCGTGCTGGCCGAGGTTTAGAAGCCCCTGCCAGTTTCAGGTTGGTGAGTGGAGACACATCTGGGGAAACTCCCCTTCTCTCCCACATGGCTCATGACACACCAGGATTCGATTTGGGATTTGAAGGGAGCCCTCTCAGGAGAACCCTAAGTTGGCACAGGGAAAGCAGTCAGTGAAGCCGAGTGGTGCCACAGGGAAAGGGCCCCCCCATGACATCCCTGGTTCCAGAGGAATTTGGGGAGCAGTGCCCACCACTCGCTCCAGTGCAGCTGCTTGGCCAGACCCCGGGGTGTGGGTGGGTGCCAGGGGTGGGGGGTGGGGACCCTGCCATCCTCCCCACCACCTCCAGAGCAGGGCACAGCTGAGGGGTCCCCATGAGCTGCAAAGGGCAGCTGGGGGGCTTGGACCTCCCTCGAGATGAATGAGAAGGAGGGTCTTTGCTCTGTAGAGTGAGATGGGATGGGCGCCAGGGAGGGAGAGCAGCCAGATGGGGAGAGAGGGAGAGGAAGAGGCAGACAAGGCTCCTTTGTGTGGGGCAGCCTCTGGTGGGGGGAAAGAACAGGAATGGGAAAGGGGTTATGGATGCCAAGCGGGGAGGGGATCATCTGGCCCCCCAAGGTCCTCTCAGTGGAGTGCAAGAGATAGTGCACTGTGGTGCAGGAAGAAAATGGTTTTTGTACCATTAAAAACTTTAAAAATACTTTAAAAATACTGGTTTCTTTTCATCTCTACCCCATCCTTTTTTAGTTTGTGTTTTAGTGTGTGTTTTGCAATGTAGTTGTTAGCCCAGCAGTACGTGTAGGGAGTTTATAAATCAGTAAATATATTGGGGAGTGTGCAATAAAAGAATTTGGAGCCTGGAGCTCCCCACAGTGCTGGTGGGTGCCTCATGTTGTTGGAAACCAAGTGTCCTCCCCTGCTGCTGCAGCAGCCCAGGGTGAAGGGACACATCTCCCTGCTGAAGCTCATGGGGTCTCTGATGGCCTCTGCAGAGATTTGGGGTGTCCCCACCCCCTCACCGAGCTCCAGCCCTGTGGCCTCTCTGAGGCCACCCCAGCCTGGCTTCCCTCCATCCCCCTGCTTCCTCTGGCCAGGCCCAGTGCCAGGTTTAAATAATTATTTTATCCCAGCTCTCTTTTTCCCTGTTTTCACAGGATGACATGGGCCTCCCACTCCCCAATTAGCAACTTGTCATTGACAAGCTCATCAAAAGGCTGGCAAAAAAAAAAAAAAAAGCAAAACTGAGATTTGACACAAACTAGGGCAATAATCAGGTTTCTGCCCTCATTTTTAAATTATTCCAGCAGTCCCTGGTGTGTCCGTGCCTGTGGGGACCCTCTCCTGAAAGCTGTGTGAAGCCAGTGCTGTTTGGCTCCATCCCACACCTGCTGGGGGACACCTCCACGAGGAAAAGGGGATGGAGAATGGGCAGGGACATTTTGGGATACAAACCTGCCTGTAGGGGGATGGGGAAGGAACAGAGGAGGATTGAGGATGAAGACGAGGTGCTGCTGGCAGCTCACTGCACCAGGAGGGGCTGGAGCAGCTCCAAGGGACACCAAGGACCTTCTTGCTGGTGTCCCACCACCACTTTTCTAAACCCCCAGTGGCAGGGAGGGGAGCAGGGGCTGTTCCCCATCACAGGCAGGGGGCAAAGGGAGCACTGCTAGACAGGAGGGGACAGGACTGGGCACGGGGGGGGGTTGGACACCCCTTGGGGTACCTATTGTGAGATGCCAGCAGGACTTTGGCAGCAAAACAACTGCAGCAACATGCACTTGGCCCCAGGACCAGCAATACAGCCCAGACTCAGCTGTCCATGTGCTGAGGACTCAGCTCCAGCCCCTTGCACAGAACCAGTCCCAAGGACAAACTCCTCCTGTGCCACCAAGCCAGGGCCATGTGGATGAACATTTGTCCCTCCAAAGTGGCCATCTGGGAGGAGATGTCCTTCATCCCAGCAGAGCAGCAGGGAGCTGCAGCCTGGCCCAATTCTGGCTGGTTCGACCTCTAAACTCAGTTGGTGGCTGGGCTGGTGCTGCTTATGTGGCTGCAGGGGCAGGAGGACCCTCTGTGGGGTCACCAGGAGGGACACAGCTGTCACAGAGCTGTCACATGGTGATGGACACCTTTGGGGACAAGAAATGCTCAAGCAAGGCTATGCTTGATGGTTTATCCGTTGGGAATATCCATCATGGCAAGTATCTGGACAGTGAGGGTGCCTCCTGTCCTCCCCACTTCCCACCTGCCTTGAGTGACATTTGGGCAGGGGGGACACATCCATCCCTCAGAGCCCACTCCACCTCTGGGCTCTCAGGTACCACACCAGGTATTCCAAGGTGGATTTTGGGTGCAGAGAACAGAATTTCCAGTCTTCTCCTGGGATGTGGTGGCAGCACCCAGCCCACCACAGGCTCCAGCTCCCCAGCTGGCCACTCCAGCCTGGATGAGGTCCCTGCAGTTCAGTGCCACAAGGCTCAAGATTTATCTCTGCAACAGCAAAGTTATGATATCAAGGGGGAAAAAAATCACATTTTTGTGCCAAAAAATCATGTTTATTTCTCCTTCTTTTGCACATACAAATTCTCATACAGTGCTACCAGAGCATCCCTTTCCCACAGCTGCAAAGCCATGAAAAAAGGGAACCAGTACAGGAAAATACAAGCTCCCAGGCAAGGCTCCAGGCTGACCCAGATGCAACTCACGTATCCCAATTTCACCCTCATTTTGCAGCTTTCTGGGGCTGCTCAGAGCAGCTGTGGGCATTTGTCAGCTCCTGCCTGCCCTGACCAGCCCGGCAGAGCCCACTGGCACCCTGACATGAGCCCCACAAGGAGCCTGGGAAGACAGAAGGACTGATGCCCTAATTATCCTACGTGCCCTTTTTGACTCCCTCATTCTTTCCCAACGGGGTTGGAAGGGGACCAAACCTTGTGTCTAGTGCTCCATCCCACACCCACCACAGGAACAGGGAAACCATGGATCACCCAGGTATGAGTGTGGGGAGTCCCTAGACTGTGGCTTCCTGAGGATGAAACAGAGCAACCTTTCTCCCCTCTAAAATCAGTATTTTCCTCACTTTTCTCCTTCCAGCACAAATGTGCACGTAGGAAGCACCCACCTCATCCCAAGGGCACATCCAGAGCCGTTGTTCTCCACAGTTCATGCACTGCTGGGTTTGCTCTCCAGAGCTCAGCACCTGGGATGGAGTGGGATAACAGACACAAAGTGCATTTGGAGCAGGGAGCAGGGATTGTGCCCTGCATAAAGAGCCTCACCGAGCACAGCCACTGCCGGAGGGACCGGTGGTTGTGCCACGTGCTGTGAGGGGCTGCCAGGCTGACCTGGCACAGGGGGACACGCTGTCCTTGGCTCACTCAGCTTTTTATTAATGCTTCCAGCCCGTGGTGTGATAACAAACCCCAGAAATACCCAACAAGCTATGAAAAACTGAATTATTATTACTATTGAACAAGTATTATTGGTGATTATACAAGCTCTGAGCAACCTGGTCTAGTGGAAGGTGTCCCTGCCCATGGTGGGGGGCTGGAATGAGATGGTCCTTAAGGTCCCTTCCAACCCAAACCATTCTGGGATTCTATGAAAAGTGCATTAAAACTAAAAGCTGCAAAGGTTCTGTGTGACCCCAGGAGGGACCAGTGCTCCCAGTAGTGCTCTGGTGAGCACAGGTTCCTGCAGGAAAGAACCTGCCCTGTGCTGGGTCACCCCAGCCATGCCCCCAGACCCTGCTGCACCACCTGTGCTGGCTCAGTCCTCCCTGGGTGGCTCTCCCAGATGGGAAGGTGCCAACTGCCTTCTCTCTGGGAGCATTCCCAGCCATCCTGTTTCCTTCTCCACCCTCCTGATACTCCAGCTCTTACCTGGGCTGGGATCAGCCTGTCTCCTTCCACAGGGATGTGACAGCAGCCAGGCTGTGTGTCAGTCCCACATGATGCTGGGCTGTTATGGATCACTCCATTATTTCAATGCTATAAATGTTAGATTAGAAGAAGAAAACAACCCCTGGAAGCCACAAGCTGGGACAGAGCCATTCCCACTGTAAACTCCACCAGGAGCCAGCACCCTGCAAGACCAGACCTGGGGTCCCTGACTGTCACCCCAGCACTGAACTACGTGTAGGGAGGGCTGTGGCTTTACTCTTTCCCTGCTTTTCTACCCAGTCTGCTCCACTATAATAACCACAGATTATATTCCTCCCCTTGGCTGAAGCCTTTGATCCTTCAGCTGTCAGCAGGGACAGACAAAATATGGGACAGGAAAGCTAAAAAACTGCTATTAACAGTCCCAAGAGGAAAAAGGAAGATAAATTACCCTCCATATCCATGCACAGATCCCAGAGTGAAACTGTATTTTACTTACTGAGAGCTGTCATGGGTCCAGCACCTTTCTGCCTTTGTCCAGGGGCAACATTCAGCCTCTGTTGTATCCTCAGGGATGCTCCATTTCTTGTCCTCTTGCTGCCTTTGTTGGTCCTGCTTGGTTCTGAAAACAAGGTGATGTTAAATTCAGGGGGAGAAGCTCCTCCAGGCCAGCTCTGGCACAAACCACCTTTCTCAGGGGCTGGGCTGGAGGAGACACTGGAGCTCAGGACATGGGGAATTGAGACACTCCCACCGCAAGGTCAGGGCTGCAAAAATGCACCATTTTCAGGGTTCAGGCATCTACCTGTTTTCACCTTAACCCCAGAGAACACGTGTAGCTCCCTGACGGGCAACACCGTGACTGAAAGGGGACTCCACAGCTCAGGACACAATCTCCTTAGGACGTTGTGCATCCCATGCATTCCCTGTGCATCCCACGAGAAAGGCCAGCGGCGGTGGGATGGAGGATGCTGCCCCCAGGCTCTCACAGGGCTGTGCCGGCCCAGGATTACACCTCCCTCCCAACCCCCCCGCTCCACACTTAGCCTTATCCATTTAAGCCCGGCATTGCCTCCACCAGTGCTGGTGTCCCAGTAACGAGACCCAGAGAGTGTCTACCCTTAAAAGCCTTTGTAGCTTAAAGCCTGAGCTCATCCAGCTCATGACGCCACGCTGGAGCCACTAACCCTGAATTAGAGCAGCCGCCGAGCGCCATCCGGCACCGGGGCACTCGGGGGACGAGGGCACGGGGTGAGCGTGGCCAGCCCAGCCCAGCCGGCACTGGCACGGGGAGGGCACTGGCACGTCCCCTTTCCTGCCTGCAGCGCCTCGGAAGATGTATTTTTACGACTGGGAGGAGACGGCAGAAGGGAGGGGACCTGCTCAGGGATATGAAGTAGCGGCTGAGTTACTGCCCAGGCGCTGCAGGCGTGAGGAATTAACTCTTTCAAGGCTGAAAACCTTCCGTGCCGTCATCCCCGGCTCCTGAAATACCAAAGGCAGGCACACGAAACTGTGCAGAGGAGCCTTTTGGAGACTCTGCTAAATAACGATCACAAACCCAGCACTTGTCTCTCACCATCTCCATGTCCTGGAGAATCTCCTAAACTCCCTCTCACCCTTCCTTGGTGTGTCTTCCTCTCCCTGCCCTGCTCCCAGACGCAGCCCCACATGGATTTGTGACACAGTGGGCAGGAGATAGCACTTACGAGTCTGTTCTCCATCTTCCGAACCAGAAAAGCAAGATTAACGTGGGCTGTACACAGAGGATGGCTCAGGCAGCAATTGTGCACAGCAGGTCTGGCACACGCAGGTCACACACAGAGCCTGGCTGGGAAGGGACCGACAGCCTTCAAACCTGAACATCTCCCATCTCCCTTCCCTTTCCAGATCTGCTGGCACGACATCCCCTGTTCAGGGTGGGCATTTTTTTGGTGCTGGACCCCAGTGCGTGGGCCGTGCGTGGGCGCTGCTGATGGGTCACAGCCCCTCGGGGGTCTGGCATTGAGCAGAGATGAAGCATTTGGTGTGCACAGACAACACAGGGAGCATTCAGAGCTGCCAGGCTTTGTGCGTGGATCCCCTCAGGGCTGCAGCAAGGAGGAGGGGGTGAGGGGTGTCCCCCCAGCTGCCAGCTGGGCTGTGGCAAAGCTGGAGAGGGCTGAAAGGAAGCAGGAGCCGGTTCTCAATGCATTACTTGTCTTCCTCCCTCTGCAAGCAGCCCCTTCTCCCCCCTGGGCTTTGCTCTGCACCCAGGCTCTCCCACGCTCCCAATTCCTCTCCTGAGCCCCAAATTGCAGCAGCAGCTTCTTGCTCCTCCAGGCAGAGCCATCCTCCTCCCACAGCCCGTCTCTCCCCCCAGACAACCTCCTTCCCAACACAGCATGAACCCAGCAGACTGTTCCTGCCCTCCTCCCTCCCTTCACCTCTGCTCCTTGCAGTTCCCAATTACTCCCTCACGCCCCCACCGACACTCTCATCTTTCTCACCAGTGATTTTTCTCACGTCCTCCCACCTTTTTATTCCATAAATGTATTCTACTTCTTTTTTTAACCTGGGTAAACCATAAGCATCCGCAACATCCTGTGAAGGGGAGGGCTGTGAAATGACAGCTTGGCATTTAAGCCCGCCCCTCCCAGCTTCATTCAAGGTCTTAATTACAATGGAGATAAACATCTCCAGTTTATAATTTCATGTCTCCTCCACATCCTTTTCCTGAATTAAGCCTGCACCTGATCTGGCTCACGAGGTCCCTCCTCAGGCAGGGGAACCAGAGCTGCAGGCAGTACAATGCATTTCAAAAAAACAAACAGAAGGAAAAAAGCCATTACTGTGGTTGTTTTCCCCTCCTATCCATCCTTTCCCAGGGATTTCTAGATCTCAGAGGAGGTTTGGGGGTTTTAACTGCTGCAGGGCACTTGGCTGACATTGCATGGACACCCCACACCCCCCAAGTTTTGCTCCAAGTGGCAGCAGTCAGCTTGGAGCCTCCTCGTGTTTGCAGAGTTTAAAGGGAAAAGCATCCAGGGCAGAACAACCCCTTCAAGATCTTAAAATCACAGAAGGGTTTGGGTTGCAAAGGGCCTTAAAAATAATTCAGTTCCATCCCCTGACATGGGCAGGGTCACCTTCCATTATCCCAGGTTGCTCCAAGCCCTGTCCAACCTGGCCTTGGACACCTCCAGGGATGGGGCAGCCACAGCTTCTCTGGGCACCCTGTGCCAGGGCCTCCCCACACTCATAGGGAAGAATTTCTTCCCAAAAGCCCATCTGTCCCTGCCCTCTGGCACTGGAAAGCTATTCCTCCTTGTCCTGTCCCTCCAGGCCTTTGTCCCAAATTCCTCTCCAGCTCTTCTGGAGCCCCTTTAGGCACTGGAAGAGGCTTTAAGGTCTCCCCAAAGCCTTTCCTTCTCCAAGCTGAACACCCCCAGCACTCCCAGCCTGTCTCCAGAGCAGAGGTGATCCCCCTCTCAGAGCATATTCATGGCCCTTTAAGCCACCAAGCATCCAGGTGGGGTCCCTCTGCATCCCTTCACAGTCAGTCTTTTGTTCTTTCCAACTGGAATATTGTCAGAAATATTCCTACTATTCACTATTCTTCCTGATATATTTTATTTCCTGCCTTTTTGCCAGTTAAATACAGGGTTCCAGCAATGTAGGAACTTCCCCTCTCCTCCCACATGAACTCAGTTTCTTTAGGAGACTCCTTTGGGTTTTATCAACATGTCATCAGCAGCAGGACAGGAAAACACTGGACTTACTGAACATTTGGGCAAAGAATATTTATGGCTTGACCAAGGGATTTCTGGGCTGGAACCTCCTGCCCAAATATGCTATTTTTTATCATCCCCAGCAGATCTGCTTTGAGATTGCAGTGGCATTGGACAGGATTGACAAAGCATTGCAGGAAGACTCAGAAATTGCTGCCTCCTCCCCACAATACAGGGATTTTTGTCCCAGCATGATTTTACCCACTGGCAACGCTACAACCTACCCTGCTTCCCCGGCTTCATTTGGGATTAGCAGTACCTGGCTTAGAGATGAGCACCATTTTCTGTCCCACAATCCAGGGAACAGCCTGAGCACTGGGAGAAGGACTAACGTGTTTTGTCCACCAGTGTCTTCTTGTCTGAGAAAGCAGAGTCCCCCACACGCAGCCCAGCTCAGGCCTGGCCCTCTCCTTTGGCTGCCTGGGCCAGCAGTGATGGATTCGTGATTGATTTTCTGCCTTCACTTCCCTGTGTGGTGGGGAGCAAATGGCAAAGCCATGACATTGGGGTGACAAAAAAGGACACTGGTTGAGTCACTTCAACCACAAACCCATTGGGAATCATCCAGCTGAAGCTCTGAGGGTTGGACAAGAGCTGAGCCAGACCTAGGGAGGACACTGAGCTATTGTGTGAGTGCCCTGCCGTGGTCCACATGCCTTTCTCAAGGAGCTGCTCAGCATTCCCCTTTCCCTGACCTCACTCCCCGACAACGGCTCCTTTAAGGAGAAGCCCAGCAGCTTTTCCCATTTCTTCACAGTCTAGGGATGGAGCTGCTCGTGGCTTAATAGACACAGCTGCCTGGGCAGGATGGGAATCAGAGATCAGAGCTGACACGGCTCACATGCTGAGCTCCTGTGTTCCTCAGCAGCCGTGATGGGGGATGGAGAAATGTCCTGACAACTGGAGATGGGCAGGACAATACATCCCACTGGGAGAGCTCCTAAGGACCACAAAGCATCAGACAGGAGGTTCATGGGGAGGAGGACTCAGGGAAGCACCAGCTTCAGCAGGATCCTCCACAAACACACTCAGCAATGCCAAAACTCTACAGGCTTGGGACCTGGTGTGGGTTAACCCGAGTGGGCTGCTCTGCCCCACACAGCCCCTCATTTAGTCCCCACAGCAGGATGGGGGGACAGAACTGAAAGGAGGAGGGTTGAGATAAAGGTGGTTTAATAGGTAAAGCAACAGCTGAACATGCAAACAAAGCAAACAAGGAACTCATTCATCACTTCCCATCCGCAGGCAGGTGTTCAGTCATTGAGCAGCTGGTGGTGTTTAGCAGCTCACCAGGGTTCAACCATGACAAGACCACAGGGATGATACCACACTGCACTGAAATCACCTTCTGAAAAGAGAAAAAAAGGGGAAAACCCAAAGGGCAGGGGAGGGAAATCCCACAGGGACAGGCAGAGTTCAGGCTCATGTGCCTGGTACCCCCCACCCCAGGTCCTACCCCCATGAGCATGGTGTAAGGGGAGCCCTCCTGGCCTTTGCACCCTGTAGGCAGTGAGTCAGGGCCTCTTGTTTTTGCAGGTGTAGAAGGGGAAATCCTCCCCCTCCGAGGGAAGTTGGGTCTGGGATGGCTGCAGTGGTGGCGAGTGTTCCCTATGTCCCCCCAGGGTTTTGATTACAGCAGGAGAGCTTCCTGTGGTCAGAGCACACAGTGCTCCTCTGGGAAAGGGCTGGAGGGGTGAAACCAAGTCGGGGAGATGTCAGTGGGACACAGGGAACACTCACCATGAGCTGAGGCAGCCTATGGGCACACACATGGTGCTGGGGTCATATGGACACACAGGCTTTGGGCTAGTGCTGCCCATGGCCACTGGTCCTGTCACTGGAGGAGAGACACGGACACCTCACACAAGGCATAGAATTGTTTAGGCTGTAAAACCCCTCTGACATCATCGAGTCCAACCATTAACCCAGCACTGCCAAGGCCACCACTAAACCATGTCCCCAGCTGCCACACCCACATGACTTTTTAATGCTTGCAGGCATGGGGACTCCACCACTGCCCTGGGCAGCCCGTGCCAGGGCTTGACTACCCTTTCAAGTGAAGAAAGTTCCCCAATATCCAACCTAAACCTCCCCTGGCACAACTTGAGGCTGTTTCCTTTTGTTCTGTCATTTTTTCCCTGGGAGCAGAGCCTGACCCCTGGCTGGCTCTCCCCTCCTGTCAGGGAGTTGTAGAGAGTGAAAAGGTCTCCCCTGAGCTTCCTTTTCTCCAGTCTGAGCCCCTTCAGCTCCCTCAGCTGCTCCTGGGGCTCCAGCCCCTTCCCCAGCTCCGTTCCCTTCCCTGGACACGTTCCAGCCCCTCAGTGTCTTTCCTATCATGAGGGGCCCAGAACTGGACACAGGACTCGAGGGGCCTCAGCAGTGCCAGCACAGGGGGATTTGGGACTCGAGGGAATCTCATTCAGACTAAATATAGGACATAAATTCTTCCCTGTGAGGGTGGTGATGCCCTGGCACAGGGTGCCCAGAGAAGCTGTGGCTGCCCCATCCCTGGAAGTGTCCAAGGCCAGGTTGGACGGGGCTTGGAGCAACCTGGGACAGTGGAAGCTCAGGGCATGGAATTGGAACCCAATGACCTTTAAAGGTCCCTTTCAGGCCAAATTATTCTGTGATTTTATGATTCTAAGAAAAGGTCTGGCATTCTGAACCACATCCCTGGGCAGCAGAACAGACGATGGCCCCGTGGAAGGTGCTCTGTGAGCCAGCACAAATGGAGGGCTGGAGAAGCTATTCTGGATATGGATGAAAAGGATGGAACACGTCAGCAACCACAGCAATACCAGCTGGGTATGTGGCCCATGCCATGGTTTCCTTGACAGCTGAGAAGAAGGAACAAACACCAAATAGTAATAGAAGGCACTGTTTTTTTCATCCCTTCCCAGCCCTGGAGATCCCTGTGGGAAGAAGCAGAGCAGGCACAGAGTGGTGAGCAGCACTACCCTGCCATGCTCCCCTGCTCTGGGAGGACAGGCATCTGGACTGCAAAGCTTCCTGTGAAACATCCATCATTCCAGCCCTGTTAGCCACCAGCAAGGAAAACACAGGACCTCGTGACACCAATGTGGCAGGAACAGGGAATAGAGCCCAGTTTCTGGACTCCTTCACAGAGGCTTTGTGAGCAACAGCCTCACACCCTGCTCTGCTACAGAAAATAACATCTTTTCCCTATTGTATAATGGAAAAGGACAATAAATATTCTATGTCCTGTTCCTCCATGGGGTAAAATCCAGTGGGTATCCACTCTGTATATGCTTCAAGGGAATGTTTTCATGCCCTGTGGGTAAGATGAGGGGTGGGAAGGCATCCACTTCCCCTACTCGGGATGGGAGGGAATGGATTAGGACCCAGACTGCTTGGCAACACTTTCCTCCTGGGGAGGAGAAGGTGGGGGATGGCTCCACAAGGATTTCTGGGCATGTTATCTAAAGCCTTTCACTTCCTCAGAGCCTCCAGCTGTTGGGTTATTTGCTGCCTGTGGAGGCCTCTCTGGCTGCTCCACTGATCTCCCCCAGGGTCTTCTCCCTCTCTGCTTGGCCCAGTTGTCTCCATGTGCCTCCCCAATGAGCATCCCGGGCCGCTAATGCCCCCCTGCCCTCTAATCTCCCTTTCACTCCCGTGCTGGTGCTCAGGCCACTAAGAAGATTATCCCCGGCCGCAGCTGCTCGTCCTCCTCAGCAACAGGGGTGTCACCCCGGGGGGAGCCACGTGCGGGGGTGACACATGCACTGCCACCACCCCAGTGGCCACGCAGCTCTGGTGCCCTCTCCTGTCCAGCCCCAGCCCCAGAGGAGGTGCTGAATAGGATGGGATGTGCTGGGATCAGGCATCGGTAGGATATTTTCCCCCCTCTAACTGGGAATCTGGGAGACCTGCACCCACCTGGCCGCTCCTGTTTGTGTGGGAATCTCTCCCAAGCTTGAAAACGAGAGAACCAGGACACCCAGGCAGAATATGGAGCATCCTCCTTGGAGCGCTGGGACTCTGCCTGTGCTCCAACAGCACAGCGGCAGATTCTAGAAGGCATTTAAAACCTAAATCCCGAGTAAAACAGCACCTACAAAGCCAGGCGGAGGTTGGGAGCTCCGGGCACCGATCGCTCCCTCCCCGCGCATCCTCCCCGGCACCGAGGGGGTTAACGCCGGGCGCCGGGGCTCTCGCAGATCTCCGTTTCCGTGACAACAGCTCCCGATGAATCCCAGAGCTCTAAAATCCCATTAAACATCTGCGAGAGGCTGCCCGTGCTGCCTTCCCAGGCTGCCACCTGCCGGCACCCCCAACCCGGCCCCGGGGCCCCAGAGCTGGCACCCCAAAAACACGGCTCGGGGGAGCAGGGGCAGCACCGGGATGCAGGGGGGCATGAAACCTGGCTACCAGAGCCGGCTTTTGGGCTAGTGAAGCGAGGCTGTAAGGACTGAGGGTGCAGGCGTGTACCCCCCGAGTCCCTGGAGCCTGGGGGGGTTTCTAGGCTGGACACAACACCCACCGCTGTGGGTTTGGCTGGCAGAGATGCTCCTCTTGGAGCAAACCAGTCTGAATTCGCTCACAGGGAGAGTCTCAAAGTTTTGAGGGCAGGTTTGAGTGACAGCAGTGAGCCACTGGGAACTATCAGGGCTTTCGAGTGTCTTACACTCACCCTTCTGCTTGTGGAGGGTCTGGGGGGCTGCAAAGGGTCTCTGAGGATGAGATGGGGCGGTGGCCCAATAGGGACTTTGGAATTAACTCATCCCAAGCCACACAAGGGGTGTGGGAGGATGTTGTGATATAGATAATTAGGGTCCCTGCCTCACCTCTGTGCTTTAGGCAACCCCCTCCAGCTTTAGTGTACTCACGGATTTTTAAACACCCTTGTACTTCATTTGAGAAATTTGGGCTTTTCCCACTCCCACTTCCACCACTGCCTGCAATAGGAAAAGATATCAGGACAAGCCGAGAAGGAAGTTGGGGAGGTGTGATCACAGAGTCATTAAAGTTGGAAAAGAGTTTTAAGATCATTAAGTCCAACCATCAACCCAACACCTCTGTGTTCACCATTAAACCATGTTGTCAAGTGCCACATCCACACTTTTCAAATACTCTGAGGGATGGTGACTCCACCACTTCCCTGGGCAGCCTCTTCCAATGCCAGCGAGGCTCCTGATGGCATTGCTGTTCCTGCTGTGGATGGGAAAACCTGCACTGTTTGGTATCACACAGAGGGCTCCCTGGGCAAACAGGGCATGGGCATTCAGGAGATCTTATCCTATGGAGTGTCCATGGGGGAAGCAGCCCAGGAGAGAACAGACAAAATCCTTGAGGGAAGCTCAAACAACAGCACAGGGATGAACCACTCCTGTGTCCCCGTTCCTGAGGCTCAGTGACCTCAGAGAAAGAACCTGGACAGAGTTGTTATTACAATACAGCATATTATACAATATAGAAGACCTATAAAAATCATATTATATATAATAGTTAAACCTTGTTATACAATAAGGCTCCTGCAGCTGAACCTGACTGTGGGGCTGCTCAGATGTTACACTGCTACCCCCAAGCTGCACCCCAAAGTTCTCCCCTGCACTCCTGGATTCAGAAGTGCAGCTTTTCAGCTTTTCCTTCCATTCTCAAATGCTGCCAAGTCATTTCTATCCTGGGAAAAAGGCTCTCCTATGCTTAGGGAAGGATGGGACAGGAAGCAACCAGGGAGCAAGCAGTGCTTTCTTCACCCCCCTCCCCATCTAACTCCATCCCTGAGTACAGGAGGGAAAAGTCACAGGGACTCGCAGGAGCCCTGGAAACTCTGGCATCTGCAGGATCCAGGGGCCATGGATGAAAGCTGACACAGAAAGAAAATGCTCTTTTTGAGCTACAATTGCTGGCACAGCTGCTGGCCAGACCCCCTTCCAAAACCTGAAACATGCCAGCAAGGGGATGGGAATCATTAACTGGCTCGTTTGTGTGATTTAACCATTTCCACCTCCCCCTGCCCCCTGAAAAAGCTCAGATTCCTAAAGATTTCCAGTACCCCAATGCTGCAGAGCCTGGGGCTCCCCCCCAGCAGCAGGACAGGGCAGAGAGAACCCCTGATGGAGGAGACAGGGTTCCCTCTCCCCTCCAAAGCTTTTAAATGCAGAAACCATGGGCACATGGCTTTTCTGCAGGGGTGAATGCCCAGGAAAGATGCCAAACAGCACCCAGGGGAAAACCAGAGTGGTTTGATTCTCCTTTCAAAGCACAGAGGCTTGGAAAGCCCACAGTCTCAGAAGGGAATAGCAATTAAAAGAAGCCTGTGTCTTGCAAATAAAGCAGTTGGCTGAAAGCTACAGGGTGATGTAGGATGGATGCTGGGCAGGGTGGGGACCTCTGTCCAAAGGAGCTGGGACACAGCCCTGCTGGACACTGGGCAGGCATTTGGTTTTGGTGTGGAGAGCCAAGCCCTGGGGGTTCCTGGGCTCAGTGACAGCTCCGTGGGGGTCTGCAGCCTTATCTGTGCGTGCTCTGGAGCAGGACCCCCTCCAAAGCAGCAGGAGGGAGGGAGGGAGGAATGTGAGAGCTTGCAAAGCATCTCACTGTGGGAGTTGAAGCTGCCAGGAGGAGGGGATGCGTTTCAGGAAACCCAAAGAGGCAGGAAATCAAGGGAGAGGGACAGTAATTGAGTCCATATGTTGGAAGCAAAGAATGCATCTGGTAGCAGGGAGCAGACAAAGAGAGAAGGCCCATGCTGTGGGGACAGCACAGGACATGCAGAGCCACATTAACCTCCTGGACCAAGCAGAAGGTTGAATTCAGACCAACAACTGTGTGCTGGGAGGGGTCACTGGTCACTTGTTGCAGGTCTGTGCCTGTAGTAGCTACAGGCTCAGGGGGCTTCCAGACTTACACTGATTAACAGCCTGATTTAATAGTAATGTTGCAAAAAGGTGAAGGAAATGGCTGTTTTATCACAAAGTGACAGGGTTTGATCTGCATCCACGTCCCTGTGAATGCATGGAGCTGGGAAGGGAAGTGGACAACATCAAAGCATGGGCAGTGCCAGGAGGGGTGTCAGGGCCTCTCTGCTCCCCAAAAGCAGCACAGCTTTGCTGCAGAAGTACCTGCTAATGTAGGATTTACTCACTCAGAGGTAAGAGCACAGTCAGGGTGATGAATGAGGAACCTGGGTCTGCACAGTCACAAAGCTATCCCACAGAGCCAATCCCACAGAGGCCATTCCACTCCTTTAGGTACTCCCAAGTTCGGGCTACAGCACTGGGAAAGCTCATAAAAATATTTATGGCCTCCCCCCCTCTTCCCTTTTAAAACACATTTGCAAGGAAATGTGAAACGTATGTGGTTGGAATAGAGGAGTCTGGCACAGCATCATGGATTGGGAAGGGGGAGAAGAGCTCTGGTGCTGACACTCAAAGACTCCCAAGGAATCAAGGGAGGAGGTGGGAGCACAGGAATACAGGAATACAGCACTGAACCGATGCACAGGCTTTGCTGTGTCATACAAATTGCTGCATTTTATGCAGCCAAAAAGCCTCTCAGGAAGGTCCTCAGGTTTAAGAAGGTTCTCTGTACCTCAGGCTTTGCACACCACTGAACGTGGGTTTAAAGTGAGGTGTCCCTCAGCTAAATATAAAGCTTTGCAGGCAAACCTGCAAATTGCTGCTCCCTTATGTTCTCAGTAAATTGTGACATCACTTGTGCTGTCCCAAGACTCCAATCTGGGAATCCAGCTCCAGGGCATTTCTCTCTTCATGTGTAGCCCTTTGCACATGTTACTCATATGGCTTTGCATCCAATCCACAACTTCTGCTGCCCCAAACACCCCACTGCATCCCATACCTGCATCCATGTCTGTTCCCTGCTGCTCTCATTCCTGGTACTTCTGTGCCTCCTCCCTCGGCAGCTTCACACAGCAGATCATGTTTCATGCTGCTCCTGATTCTCCATGACAGTTTCTGCAGGACAAGAGAAACAGCTGTTATGGGGCTGCAGGGAGGGTGGGTGAAAAAAAAAACCACACAAAAGTGGTTAAAAATCCCCCTTTGGAAGGAAGGGAGTGAGGAGCGTGGCAGAGCTGAGCAACTGAGAAATCCAGGCTTGGTGAAAATGTCCCTGCTTGTTGCAAGGGGATTGGAAGCAGATGAGGAAGAAATTGTTCCCTGGGAGGGTGGGGAGGCCCTGGCACAGGGTGCCCAGAGAAGCTGTGGCTGCCCCATCCCTGGGAGTGTCCAAGGCCAGGTTGGAGCAACCTGGGATAGTGGAAGGTGTCCCTGCCCATGGCAGGGGGTGAAACGAGATGATTTTTAAAGTCCCTTCCAAACCACATAATTTTCTGGTTCTGTGATCTGGGCAATGAAGGAAACTCTTCAGAATTGAGAGAAAAAGGCATTTTACTCACCAGAACTCTCTTTCTGACATTATTAAATTCTATGTAGATGCTGTCAAGTCACCTTCAGGGGGCAAACAGAAAGCCCTGGCCCAGGACTGTGCAGAGATCCTCTGGTGTGAGTATTTCATTTGCAACTTCTCACACACTGTCTTGGCATCCTTAAAGCTGTGAAACCCACCAGTCAAGGACCACAACCCAAACATCAGGTGGAAAACAACAGAGTAAGTGTCAGACCATGGAAAACTGCAACATTCCACCTCATCCATGGTTCCTCCTCACTCAAAGGTTTTTACCAGACTATGGTGCTGAGATGAACCCAGCACAACCTGCTCAGTGCTTGGTGACACCTCCTGTGTCAAGGGTGGACAAGGGCAGCAGCCTCAAGCTGCACCACAGGAGGCTCAGGTGGGATATTTGGAAAAATTTCTCCCTGGAAAGGGGGGTGAGGCCTTGGCAGGGGCTGCCCAGGGAGGGTTGCAGTGCCCATCCCTGGGGGTGTCCAAGGAAGGACTGGCACTGGACTCCCTCAGTGCTCTGGGCTGGGGGACAAGGTGGGGATGGGGCACAGCTTGGACTCCATGGGCTGGGAGGGCTTTTCCAACGTAAATTATTTTGGGATTATAAGATTTCATGGCACAGCCCTGACTCCTCAAAGTCCACCACAACACTGCAACACCCAGACAGAGCATCCCTTGGCAATCCCACAGCACTGCCAGCAAACCACCAGGCTCCAAGCAGTCCAGAAACTCCAGGAATGCAGTCAGGCAGCTCATTTTTAGATGACAACTGAACAGAGCAGCAATCCCTTTGCCCAAAGCCATCGAGGAGGCTCAGAATGACAGAATTCCCTGTGGATGGCAAACAGCATCTCTGCAGCCCTGTGAGATCCCCCCCAGCTGTAGAGGAACATTCCATGATCCATACCACACCAGAAATGGCTTTTCCCACATAACAGACCCTTATGAATCCCATCTGCCACAGCTCACATCCATTTTGAAACTTTTGTTCCCAGAAACAAAAGGATATTGTCAATTTTCCTCACAGATTTATCACTCTTGCCTGTGTTAATTGAGAAGTTCAGAATATTCCACTGCACATTCAAAATCCATCCTCTTGTTCTGTTTAAGCTTTTCCTCAAATTCTCAGCAGACACTGAGAAAAAAAAAGACATAAAAATAGAGAAGGACATTCCTAAAATATTTGCTGTAAGCAGGAGCATTTTCTACCCTGCAACTGTCATCAAGACTCCAGACATACCCCCTGAAAATCCCTTTGACCTCACTGCCAGGAGTGTGGCTCATCCCCCCTGTTTAGATCCTGGCAAATAACCCTCCCCAACCTTAATTAACTGCTTCAGGCAATACCTCAGTGCTCCCTCAGCAGCAGATCTCCCAGGAAACATGGTCCTTCTGCCCCTGGATGGTGTGTGTGTGCTCAGAGCAAGGGCAAAGCTCATCACACAGATGCTCACGTGGATTTTCCAGGCAGATCTGAGAGCTCTGCAGCATAAATACACATTAAAGCAGTACCAAGGTTCTCTCTCCTCTTTATTTAGAGTATTTTGTCATGGGGGACACACCTCGGGGAAGTTCTGCACACTTTAACAGTCTCCAAAGTGAGAAAAAAAAGATATTTCTCTGGACTTACTGTTTCAAGCTGTTTAAAGACACTGAGAAGTGAGTGCCCAGCTCCAGTGCAGCCTGGGGAGGGGACTGGGTTGTACTGGGGGGTTACTGCATGCTAGGAGAGGGTTTATGGCTGAATTTAATATTAGACCAGGTAAGACACAGAGCAGAGCCCTGGAGGGGCACAGCCAGACTTTCAGCAGAGAGGTTCCATCCTCCAAGGGACGGATGCATCTGCACTCCATATCCTGCCTCCTGCTTTCCTTCCTCCCTGGACACTGACTCAGCACCAGCAGCCTTTTATCACAGGACAAAACAATAGGTATCCTTCCTCCCAGGCATCACATCCGCTTGTTTCATCAATAATTCTTTCCCTGCACAGTCCAGCTTTAAAAGGAAAAGGCTTCCACTGCAACCACACAATTAAAGCATCTTTAGGATGCTGCCTCAGGCTTTGCAGACACAGCGATGAGCCAAAATTGGCTTTGCTCAGAGCTGCTGAGATTCAACTCCATGTTCTCAGGCACAGCAAACTCCTTTCTTTCACAGGGATCACTTCTGATCCCAGGACTTTCAGCCTTGGAGCTGGACATGAGAAAATCTGCTCAGGAAAACAGGACTATGCAGGAGAAAGGAAAGCCTTGCCAGCAGGTATTTCCAGGCACTGGGAATCCTCTGGGTGTACTTCCTTGTCAGTCACATGCAGGGAAATAAACCTGGAGAGCCCCAACCACTTGCCTGAGCTGCCCACAGAAAAGCACTCACCTTGCAGGGAACCAAAATCTAATTCTGTGCATCCCTGTTCCAGAGTCCCCAGGCTATCCCAGGGCTCTCCTGAGGAGATCTCATGTTAACTCCGGCTTTGAGCTCAAGAGGAGGAGCCCAAACACCAAATCATGCTCAGGCCACTCTATCAAATAATAAATTAAGAATTAAATTTTAGTGCCAGAGGCAGCAGGTATGTGGGAGCACTGGGAGCACTGG
>WEIV01011654.1:15293-36419 GCA_013390005.1 Calyptomena viridis | reverse complement strand
TCTTACTCTGGCACCATTTTGCTGGAAGTTATGTCATTATTCTCTTGCCAAAAAACCATAACAGAGATGAAAATGAGTGAAACTACATAAACTACACTATATAAGCTTTAAGGCATCAATTCAAGAGTGTAATAACCCATAGAATGTATCTCTGGGTTCCTTTATGTTGATATAATTACATGGAATAGAAGTTCAATTCAGGGAAAATTTAAGCCATGATACACAGGCTTAAGAAAAGAAAGGCAGTAATGTAAGGTGAAGGTGGGTGTCAGGATGAAAGGATTTTAGTGGCAGCAATAGCAGAATCTGCCCTGTAGCACTAAAATTTCCTGCAATATGGAAAACTGTACTACGAATGACTTCTTAGATGTCTTGGGGCAGAAGTCTGTTCTATCACGGCGAGTGCTTGTACACTTGCGTAGTCTTGCTGTCCCCAAAGAGCTAGACTTTGAATACAAAAAAGATGACTTGCCTTTAGTTCAAATCTACTTGCCTTTGGGTTTTGTCTTATTCTAGAACCCTCTTTTCCTCGACATTGACGTTGTCTGCTCTAATATAAGGCAGCCTTACCACCTGTGAGCACAGCTAAGTGTCTTCTACAAGTGCTACTAGGTTAGGCCCAACTAGGGTTGGGTTTCTAGGATTATTTTTAAATGGAAACACTGGAAACATGGTGTGCCAGGATTATTTCAAGGACACCTGCTGCTCTAAGTGCCCTTAGATCAAGATTCTGAATTTCCAAATGTATCAAGGTCTTACCTAAATTTCAGCAACCACAATCAATTAAAGAAACTAACATGCTATCAAACCGAAGAATCTCCGGACACTCATGCTTTGTATTCAGTCATGCTGACACAGTCTAATGTAAAAAGTTTTTTCCTTAGTGCCAACAGCAACTAGTCATGCTTAACAGTTACAAATGCACAAGCCGAATCAAAGGCAGCAGCTTTGATTCGTACCTACTAATGTTGCAACATGCTTAAAATGTTTAAAATGTTGCAGATATCACTCTTTTTCTGAAATGACACCCAGTATCTTCCAATCAGTATTGATTTGCTTTGGGTTTTCTGACAATATGGCTTGTTTTCAACAAAAGAGAAGTATGGAAGATAGAAGCAACAGAGACAGATTATTGGGCTGCAGGTAGGCCTTAATGATGAAGTGGATAGGCATTTTAATAGCATGAGACCATGCACAAATATTACAGATACAAGTCTTACGAAACAATGCAACTAGAGCTGTACATAGGTATTTGGGTGCAGAAATGTGGCCTTGTGCACTCTTAAAATAATTTAGACCTTTGGATCAAATCTGGAACTGTAAATACTGGGACAAGATAAAATCTTATAAACGAAATTAATTTTCAGCACAATTGCAGATATTTCTGTTATTATTCCAGCACATACAACCAGCCGCTTTGGGTAAATTTATAAAAAGAAAAAAAAAGTGTAGTCCGAATTTGGTTGTAAACTGACATATTTTTATTTATTTGTGGTTAGTAGATAGCCAGCTCCCTTTTTCATAATCACATGGAATTTGGCTGAAACAATGTAATCTCTATTCATTCACCTTGGCAAAAAATGAAGCTAGAAAATTTCAGGAAATCTTGCTAATTTAAACATTTTAACATTCATACCTATGACTTGGCACATCTAACTCCCAGGAAAAATACAGCACACACATGTGATGGGCAAGATCCATGTTATTAAGCCTTTGTCAATTCTAAAAACATAGAAGAAAGACACTTAATGTTGACCTAAATGATTTTGTACCAACTAAGATGCTCAGCCTCTAGCCATTGCTTATTTCTCTGGCTCACGCAGACTTTGTGGATTTTGATAGGGAAGGCTGTCAAGATTTCAGTATCCCATTTCTTGGCACTTATAGGTTCTCTCTGCTCAAATGCCTGTGCTGTTAAGCACAGATGTACAGTATAGAAATGTTAAAAAAATAAATCTGTTTGTAAGCATTGCCATTTTATTTTTGGTTAAGAGGTTTCGGTTGCTCTTGGGTTTTTCTTACTTTCCAGAGGACTAGAATCACTGAGGCTGGCTGGCCCCGCTAGAAAGCTCTAGTACCACAGTGGCTTGAGCAGTGTCAGCCACAGCTGGTTGCCCAGGATTATATCCAGTAAGATTTTAATATCTCAAGAAAGCAGATTCCACAACCTCTCCAGGTAACATGATCTGGTGTTCAGCTACCCTCACAGGAAATAATTTTTTCTTGTATTTAAAATGAATTTGCTTTATTTCAATTTGTGCCCATCAGCTTCTGTCCTATCACTGCACACAGAAAGGAGCCTGGCTCCAACTTCTTTACTCTCCCATAAAGTATTTATGTACACTCATAAAATCCCCCCCTTAAGCCTGCTTGGAAGAGCATAAAAAGTCACAGCTCCACTATCCAAGCTGCAAGCCCTTTTTAAATCTTTGTGGTTCTTCAGTGTACTGCTCTAGTGTGTCCATGTCTCTCTTGTACTGGGGAGCCCAGCACCAGACACACCACCCAGACGTGTCTCACCAGTGCTGAGGACAGAGAAAGGATCACCTTTCTGTAATGGAGAAAGACTGCAATGTTCTGCCTCATACAGCCAAGGAGGCTCTTGGCCTTCTTTGCCACAAGGGCACCTTGCTGGCTGATGGTCTACTTGGTGTTCATCAAGATTTCCAGGCCATTCTCTGTCAAGGTGCTTTTCTGTTTGTTTGATGCTGGTATATGGGGCTTTCATGCCTGTGTGCAGGGTTTCATACTTCCAGTCGTTGAGTTTCTTGTAGTTCCTGTCAGATCATTTCTCCAGACAGATGACGTCCCTTGAGATGGCAGCACAACCATTTGGTGTACCAATTCCTTCCAGTTTTTTAATTAATTAAAAAAATTGTGAAGATACTTGCTATTATCAATCTTTGCTTGTTAACACTATCAGACACAGAATGACAAAGTGAGACTAAATGGTGGATATGGGATCTTTAGTAACACAGTTATTAGAATAACTACTATAAACACTCGTGTTTTGAAACATTAACTCTCAAGCCTCAACAGAAATCCTTCTTTAATGACTCACTGCTTCAACATTTGTTATTTTACTAGAGTTGATATTTTTCTGCCATGTCTGTTCAAAACCTGTCACAATGTGCCAGCTTGCTGCGACATTCCAGAGGCTGGTACTATGTGCTATGGCAACCTTGGTTCAAATCTGGCTTAGAGCAGGAGTGGAACGTGTGTTTTTATGCTTCCTTTTTAACAGCTTTTAAATTAATTATGTAACTTTGAAAGTCCTTCCACCAGATTTGCCACCATCACTTTCTGAAAATAGAAAGAAGATTCACAGACCAAAATTATTGTATATTTGAAGATAGATGTTGGCCAAACGAAAGAAACAAAAGATTTCCTCTCCGGACTACAGCTGCCACAAGGAGCAGGTGTATTTTTCTGCCACTATAGCATTTGTGCCTGTCTTTGGCACATACTCTGTCAGCACACTGTTTTCCGCTGAGGGATGCCCAGAGGTGCTGCAAGGGTAGTGGTCGCCCAGGGAGGATGCCTACATGTTGGATATTATTGCCAGTCCACACTAGGTGGCTTTGCCTGCACAGCTCTGCTAGAGGGGACAGAAAACACAGTGCATTGGACATACCCACTGTAGCTCATCACGATCATACAGTGGTTAGTACTCTGCATTGTGGCTGCAGCAACCTCAGTTCAAATGTGAGTCACAGCGCAGGGTGAAGAGAAGTTATTTCAGTCCTCACATTTGGAGGCTTGGTGCTGGAGACCAAGAAGGTGACACATACACAAACCCTTACCCTGCAACAACTGCTGAACAGACCTCAGTGTCCAAAACATGGAAAAAAATAGATGAGAGCTGCACAAAAAAATTTGTCTAGCTCATTGATAAGGTGGTTGACACTTTTTGCATCACAGTTTTTTTATCTCCTTTTGTGTGATTTCAATAAGATCACACAGATGTTGCTGTAATAAGGTTGTCTGGGACAGCATTTTCACTGACTTCACTCTCAGTATTCTAACATATGTCCTTTCTGCAAACATTTTGTTTCTATGATCTGTCTTCAGAGATGACTCACCACAAAGGAAAATTCCAGAGGAATTTTTCCAGAAAGAGCAGTAAAGGAGGCATTAAATTACACGTGATTAATTTCTTTATTGTGAGGCCTCATACCATCTTTATTCCAAGAACTATGCACTTATTAGATGAGTAATCAACAGCAGCAAATGGAAGATACTATGTCTAGGTTTAAAATTTGATTAAAGAGAAAGAAGACACTTCTAGACATGCAATGCCCTTTTCAGGGGGAGAGAATCATGTGGCAGAGAGAATTCTGCCAGTGGGGAGGAGGTTATGGTCTAATATGATTATCTAAGAACCATTCGCTCCTCCTGCCTATACTGCCTGATGGGTCTTTCTGTCCAATGGCACAAGGATGCTAAGGATCAGTGGTTTTCTATGGGGATGGTGGGGTAGGGAAGTTAGCTGAAAGGCACAAGGGAAGAAATTTTCAAGAAACACTTCAAAGTGCCTAAAGATAGGCACTTTATATATTGATTGAACCATGAGGCAACACAGTTATATTTTGTTATTAATAGAAGAAGCTCAAAAACTTACTAATGAACTTAGAATGTGTGACCAATTGTAACTTTATCCTTAGACAGCTACATATCCTGATGACTGAAGTAAAAAGTACTCATTTTGACCAAATGATTTCCTCATACTTAAGGATATGGCATTTAAAAAGAAGAGATGTGTTAAAAATGTGTTTTAAATGTTATGACATTTAAAGACAAGAAATGTGTTAAAAAAGGAGGAAGCAACAAATATTCATCTATGGAAAATGGACTTATGTTTCTAACAGTTGAGGACAGATTTTCAAAAGTTTCATTACTGAACACAGTGTATGACCTTGTGAGGTCACACACTATTCAGAGGCAACCAGATGCAGACTTCGCAACTTTTGGCAAACTTCCTCCAGGTATCTGTCCAGGTCTAAGTAAGGAAGCAAGACTATCTTGAAACTATTAAGATGAAAAGGTATCGCTTTTAAAGCAGAGCTCACATAACTGTGAAGATCAGCAGGGAATATTTAATTCCGTTAAACCCATCTCTCAGCAAACAAAAATAGGAAGGACAATATGGTGGAAAAAAAGCAGTTCAATAGCTGTTGAACAAGTCATAAATCTTTCTGGAAGTTACACTTTTGTCTCTCTGGAAGACTTCGTGTTTCTTGTATTAGGCCTTCTAAAGTTCTTTTACAACCATTTTTCAGTCAAGTTCAGTTCTGACACACACACACACACACACACACACACACACAAAATACCTTCAAAACATGAAACATGTTCTCAAAGAGAATTTTCTGTGATATGCTAGTTTTCTTACTGTTGCTTTAGCTAAATGATTGAGACTTTTCTTTCTCAAGTGTAACAACAAAATACCAATCTACCCCATGTGGTTTTAATACATGCCTTCATGGTTATATTACAAAAATATTTTCTTCTTTGTGCCAGTACAAAGGTCAGTGCACCTTCTCACCTTCATCTGCATGGAGAATAACAGTAATAGTGCAGTCTCAGAATAAGCACATCTTAGTGTGTCAGATTTTCCTAAAGAGTTTAGATAGACCTAGTAACCCCAACCAATTAGTGATATAACTATGGAGAGTAAAATAAGAGGTTTGCTGCTCATATCAGAGAACAGCAACAGGAAAGAAAAAAAAAACATTATTCCAGGAGTCCAGAAGTACGAAATCTACAGTGGGAATTCAGGTGTCCACATACCAAAAAAATTGGGTTGGCCTGTTGGCTCCATGCACAACTCTCAGACACAGGAGGCACATACATGCTGGTTTAGCAGCACAAAGATGCTGAGTACGTTAACATTATAGACTGTGCTATAAGAGAAGATTTTTGTTATACTAGCTTGGAATATCAAAACCATACTCTCTTCTCAGGGATTTTTAAAGTACTGTGTTTTGAGATCTCTTTAGATGGATGCTTTTTTTGTGACAAAGAATAAATTCTTTGGAAGGAGTATTACAAAGTGTCATCTCTCGAGTTGTATTTGGTGCAGAGAAAACATACACAACATTTCTTTATGAAAGAGTGGAGGAAAAAAGTTCTAAAACATTAAGCTAATTAATGAATTTCAAAAAGCTTTGTGAAAGAGATATTTATCAGATGTGTTTGAATCTAAATCAGAGCTGATTTTGCGTCTGTGAAATTTTAAATCAAGAGGACACATCTATAAAGTTTTAGAATAAAAAATTGGGAATTTGGAATTCAAAGATGAAAAAACAGATAAATAAAGGTGCAACGTAAAACATTGGTTAGACAGATTTGGACAATGGGGTTTGTGCTGAACTTTTGATGAAGTGGTAAAACCAGATTCTACTCAGTAGTTTGAATTGTAGTGCAGAAAGCTGTAGGATTCCAATCCAAGCCAAAGCTTAACCTAAAGTGGTGTAAGTCAAAATCTTCAAAAATTGATGATAATCTTCACATGTGTTCTGGTGCAGCTCTGTCTAGTACTCCGAGTGACTGCTGGAGCATTACAAATAATCAGTCACATTTAGAGAGCAGGACACGCTTTCTTTCAAGAAACATCAAAGACAGATTGTGAGAATGGAAGTGCAACATCAGACATTGTTTATGCAGTTCTGTTTACACATCAGTCTCAGGCATCTCTCCATCTGCCAGATTTTTCCCAATTACTACCCATTCTGGAATAATAGCCTGTAAACTCAGAGCTAAATTTCCAGAATTAAAACCATCCCACCTGCAAAGTGAATTCCTGGCATTCTTTGTTAAAGCACAGCCAGGTATTTAAGCTTTCAGGAGTTCTTTTTACTATGTATTTCCTTTCAAAGAATCTACTTGACCACAGCTTTTTGAAAGGCTTTCAGAGGGGACCTATAAAAGTTTTAATATGAGCTGCAGTCCTGTAAAGAGAATGAAAAAAACAGAATTAATTTGATTCAATGACTTCAGATTCAAAACAGCCACTGGTTTCTATCCTGCCCAACACCTGATATGGACATCAGACAGAATACAACTAACTCTGTTGCACTCCTGAAAAATGAAGGAAGTAGAACAGAAATCTACACCAGATTCTATTAATGTTTCAAAGGTTTTTGAAGACTTTCTGATCAGTGTTGCCTTCTTAAAAACTAGATACATTCCTCTGTAACTTAAAAGTCTAGCAGTTTTATCCCTAATGAGCAGCTAATGTTAAAATACAATAACAACACCCCTTCCCAAGCACTGTTGATGAGTACATCCCATTAGTTTCTGTGACAAGAAGTGAATTAGTCATGCTGGGAGACAAACACCTCTATGTCTTAAAGGTTTTACATTGTATGCATGAGAAAAATAGCAAGCTGAAAGAGCTGAAAAGAAAGGCGTGTACTCTCTTTTCCTGCCTTGTTTTTAACTACTATCTAATGCCCATCAGATCAGCTTGCTGCATAAAGGCAAAGAAGGCTGCTGAAGTGAATCTTCTCTCTGGCCTCCGAATTGATCTCAGGAAATAAAAAAACTCAGAATGTCAGAAATAAATTTATGTAAACCTGNTCCTTGGAAACTCTTTTGTACTAAAGTTTTTGTTTCCTTTTTCCCTAAAGAGAAGGGAAAATTGATAAATATTTTAACAGGAAATGTAATATTGGGATTCACCTGCACTCGCATGTTTATATTCCAAAATGAAGTTGGCTTTTAATTTTCGTTCTCTTGTGAGGAGAATAAATAACTGCAGGGGCAATGGGTAAGGAAGATCTGATTAGCTGCCTACAGCATTCTCCATCTCAGTTTATAGTGCTAGCATTGAGCTAACAATACAGATTTTTGTATCCTAAATAAACTAAATCATACAAAACAACCTCTGTTTGCCAGTAAGTAATCATACAACAAAAATAAATTTTAAGAAAGGGGCATTTTGAATCCATCTAGTGTCCTATTGAAACTCTTCAAATTCATCAATATAACCAGCAATATTTATCATAATAATATCATAATATCATAATATTTAGCTACACTTGAACAAATATATGGATACAGAGAAGTCAGTTCCAGGAAGGTTAAGGTCAAGCGGGAGTGAATCTTGAGTGTTTTGGCAGTCTTAGGATGATGCATGAGTAGAGGAAAATGTTTGGTGTTGCAATTTTTTAATTTCTTTTCTAGGAGTTCATTTACTAGGATTTTTTAAAGAGTATGTGCACCTGTGATGAGTTAATTTAGTATTTCTGGAGTCCATAAAATTTAACACAGGAGATGACACTTCTGAAAGACTATGTCAGCAGGGATAGAATATGAAAGATTGTCCTAGTCTCTTTCATGCTAGTACATATTTCTAAATTGCTTTCTTTTGGGAAATCAGCCACAATCTCATCAACTAGACCAAGAATTCAAGAGATAATTGCTCTGACAGGCTGCTAAAAGGCTGAGTGATATTTAGACAGGAAATCTGAGGCCAATCAGAGGAATACTCAAAGATATTTTGTAAAACACAACAGAAAGAGCTCTCGTCATAAGAGCGGGTCATAAGATGCCAGGGATCAGTAGCCTAGGGACACCTAGGCGTACAGCCTCCAGAGGTGATGTGCCCTCCCAGGTTCTCATGCATGCAAGCCTTTGATTTTTTTCTGAGTGATGCAAAGAAAGACTTGTTTCACTTCCTCACTGAGTAGGAGAGTAAGGAATTTTCCTACTCTCTTGGAGAGAGAGAAAAGTACCTGTCATTCACACTCTGCAGCAGTTGGACTGTTGCATGAATCTGTCTTGGCTTGGTGGAGATGAAATCAATTATAAAGGGGACTGATGTCACATCAGATGCAGCAGTGAGAGAATAATATTGCTTGCTCTTGAATATAAAATAAAATCAAATAAAGAACTAAACACCATCATCTCTATTCAGTGGCATCCAAATTATATGATAACCTCCACAAGAATGATGTTTTCTAAATACAGTTGTTACCAGATACTTAATTTTGTTAGTTTATCATTTACTGCAGAGATTGGTTACCATAACTAATTTATGAAATTCTAATGGTAATTTTAGAAGTCCTTATTCTGAGACACTGATGTTGCACACTTTTCCTACCACAAAACCAAAGAGAATCAACAGACAAGTGATGGTTCCTCTTGTTCATCACCAGCAAAGACCTTCTGCTAGCACCAGTTCAGGCCCAGGTAAGCAGGCTTTCCACACCGACCACTGTCATATTTCCAAGCAATTCAGGCTGATTGTTTTGTTAGCATGAAAAAACTAAAGAAAGTTCAAAACCAAACAGACTTCATGGCTCAGTCCAGATATAAAGTAGCTGTAATGAGCAAAAAATTACATGATCACTATACTACTGCATTTATCACAATACCCACATTTAAATTAAAAAAAATAATCTTGGCAACAAGATTTATGAGTTAATACTTACGGTGCACACTCTTTTAGCAAAACATTCTTGTAAAAGGTGCAGAGTTTCTAATTGTTTTCTCATCTTAGTTTTAGATATCACTAATACATTATTTTTGGTACGCAATCTGTAATTACATCTCTTTAAAAGATACATCTTCCCCTGCCATGACCTGGATTTGAACCAAGGTTGCAGCAGCCACAATGCAGAGTACTAACCACTATACAATCATGGCAAGCTATCAGAAAGCTGAAATTAAGAGACAATTTTTTTCTCCCAGGGCTCTTTAAAATTTTGTATAAATGGTGCCACCTGCAGTTTACATTGAGTGTTAGCAGCAGTATACTCTAAACATTCTTACGATTAATTATGTCTTACTGGCACCTCAAAATTGCTTCCAGACTTACTTTCCTTTCTCTTAATAATCCATGCTTATCAGAACTGCCTGAAAACAGGCTCAGGATAGTAATAATATGCCTTCCTCTAAAAATGTCCCCTAAAAATCTTTTCAGAGATTTTTTTTCCTATTTTATCAGCATCAGGGAAAGCAAAGTCATGACAGCAGAAGAGTCTGACAGTATAGAGACAGATTTAGGCAAATTAACAAAATCGAATGTTATGGTTTTATTTTATGGAAACCTTTCCCGTGCAAGCAGGGCTGTGCACGGCGGGGCAGGGGGTGCGCCTGTCTGCACGGTGATGGGCCCCTGCCCCCAGCGGGGTGTCACAGGCCCAGCCCCGTCCCCAGCGCGGCCGAGAGCAAAGCTGCTGCCTGCCGGAGCCCCGGACTGGTCCCCCCCGGGCAGTTGTTCCCACCGGCGGACTCCCAGGGAGGGAGCCCATGCCTTCTCCCCGGGTGGAGGCGGGGTCTCTCGGGGGTGTTTCGTCGGGGCCAGCTCAGTGGGACCGGGGTGCAGTGCCGTCCCCGGGGAGGGCTCTGCCCCCTGCCGTGGGCCACAGTCCATTCTGCTCCAGCCTGCGGGAGCTGCCTGGAGACTTGTCTGTGATGCAGCCACATCCTGGGACCCCCCGCCTGGCACGGCCTCGTGGTATCCCAGCAGCGGGAGCCGAGCCCCAGCCCACCGGGGAGCAGCAGAACTGCATGGCCCTGCGGCCACCTGCCTCCCTGCTGTTGCTGCCGCTATGGTGAGCTCCTGGTGCGAGGACGCGACTCCAGGCCTGGCGCCTGCCCCGGGTGGCACAGGCCTGCGGGATGCCCAAGCCCTGTGCCGCCGGTGGCCAGGGCAGTCAGGGAAGCCCAGTTGGAGGGTGGGAGAAGATGAATGCCATTTTGACTGAGCCACATGGCAGAGGCAGGGAAGGTTTCCCACGGTTCGGGACCAGAAGTGGGCAGGGGCAAAGATGGACCAATGGAACACTAGGCTACGCTTTCCTGGGGCGGGAAAAGTGTGGGGAAAAAAACATACACGCGTGCGTGGAACACTAAGTATGCCGGGCCAGAACAGAAGGCATAAAAACCAGTGAAACCCACATGCCATGGGCTTTTTCAGGTATGCTGAGCATGGAGGAGGACCTTGTGCTGCTCGGGACCCCTGACTGTGCTATATTGGCCACGTGTTAGCTGGGACATCAGAGACCCGTATCAGGGAACTTCAGCATCATCTTGGATCCTTTTTGTGCATTACAGCCTCCTGATTGTCTAGAAAAAACCTTACCCTCCACTAACCTACGGGTTCCGGGGTGGGGGGGGAGAGGGTTCCTCTTTTTTTTTTTTTCAGGTTTCATATTGCATTGGTAAGGGGGTTTTTAATACACAATATATATATTTTATTTTTCTGCTTTAATAAAAGCTCTTTCTATCTTTATACCCAAACAAGTCTTGAAAAATTAATATTGAATTTATTTTAATTCATTTCCACTGTCCCATTAAATGGCGACACCTACTTAATTGAAAACTACATTTGATTAATTGAACGAGGTATGGTTGATTCTAGTGTAAGTGCTTGTATAGATGGACATCATCTTTCTTCATCTCTGCCATAGGGTCAGAACACAAACCACACCTCTTCCAGAATCTGCATTACCTACTGTGGAAAGTGATGGTCAAATACTACAAACGAAGTCTGATGGGAGGAAGCACTTTGCTTCTATCAACTAAGACCATCAGTTAATAATACTGAAACTGAAATGCTGAGTAGCATCTGCCCTTTGACAAATGTTCAGAGACAAAAAGACTATAAACAACATTTCAACAGGCAGAACAACAACAACAACAAAAAAAGTTAGTTCTCTCAAATGAAAGCTCGGCATAAGTCAAGCTGGATAAATAAGATAAAGAAAGATTATAGTGGGGAAAAATAATTATGGCCAAACTCTGGGGCACTCAGGTCCTGCACAGAAAATGAAGCCTGTTTTCCTCATGCTCACTCTCTCCACAGTTATATTCATTATTTTAAAAAAAATATTGTCTGCTTGATAGCCTTGAAGATCACAGCAGTGCCACAGTGGTACAGTGCCTCACTAAGTCTCTGAAGAAGGAGAAAGACATACAAAAAAACTTATTAGGCTGTAATACACAAGACCACTAAAATGTCTTCAGCATTTCTTCAGCATGCTGAGATGTAGATTTACTCTGGATGAAGGTCTGCCCAAAGGGATAATTCATAAGTAGACTGTGAAAAAGAAACATCCTGCTTGGCCTTTAAAAGGCAGACTTACTAAACAGACTCTGCTATGCCTGAGTGCTGAATCTCACTGCCTCTGTCTTAGGGAAAAACACAGGTACCTCCTGCAGGCACACATAGCGGGTCATCCCTGCCACTGGAGCTGCAGAAGGGAAGGAAAAAGTATTTTTTTATGATGAATGCTGGGGGCATTTAGAGTAAAAAAGTGCTCTAATGGTGTTTTGGACTTCTGTACCTCACCCTACATCCCTGGCCTATGGCTTGGTGTGACCAGAATAGCATTTCACTCAGTGGTCAGCCTACCCTTCTACAGCACAGGAAGATGGCATTGCTCAACATCACGCAGGTGGAAAAACCTGGAACAAAAATGATTCAGTAGGATCTTCTCTGAAGTTTCTTGTTATTGTAGACCTGCAGAAGCAGAGCTCTCAGAATATTTACTGCATTTCGGTATTGAAGACTTTAAATAACCTTAGGTTTTCTAATTTCAGATCTTGTTATTACTGGTTGCCTGTCCTGAAGTGACATTCATAACTTCAGTTTTGTCTGAGCTCCTCAGAACATACAAATTTCCCCTAAAGACAGAAGTCAAGTGAATATTATAGATGCACATTTTTCCCGTGGCATCCCCCTTCAAATTAAGAGGATTAAGGTAAAAATACTGCAGGAATCCTTGAGGTGCTTTATTACACAATAATCATGAGATGAATGAGATTTTAAAGGTGGTAAGTCTTACAAATCATCAGTAAAGCATTTGCAGCTGTGATGAGCCAGGCTCTTTGCAAACTCTGGAACCTGTATTAATTTACTATACAGTGTCATCTCCCATCACAGTCATAGGGGTGCCTTATTTTTTGCACTAATGAAATAGTTTTGCTAGATTCCCCTCAAAAAATGTCATGTGATTTTTTTAAATTTGGGTGTCAGAGAAACAAACAAAAAAACCCCACGTCTAATTCCATCTTATTGTAGGAAGCTTACAATGTCATTTAATGCACTTTTTACAAAGCTGCACTCAGTTGATGTTTTTATTTCAGATCTGTACACACAAGATAACAAAATAATCACTCACATCCATAAACCTTTAAGATCAGTACACAAATCTTTGAGATGGTAAAACAAGCAGTAATCACTGGGTAACAAATGATAATTTCATTACTTGTATTACACTGACACTATTTTTCATCCAATCTCTATGCGTCTTGCCATCGTTTGCATTTATGACTACTTTTTATGATTTCTATTAGGAAAATTTTATTACCTTTTATTCTTCCCCAAAAGGTTAGTGCACATGAACATGCTCTGTGCAGTACTTGCACCGTCGTGTTCCTTGTGCTCAGAAGGCACCTCACCACCATAATTGAAAAGATATTATTTTAAAACAATTAGTTTCTGTTACGGTTTTAAACCTTTCCAGGTGGAGTTTTCCATTCCAACGACATAGCTACGGGTGTAAAAAAACAAGCCCGGTGACTTGCTAAAGCCAGGTTTAGCTGTCTGCCTGAAACAAGGTGCCTTCAGGGGGGACGGGATTGATTGTTCTGGCTTGATACTTTGATAGACGTTGAATTCCTAGCTAATAGCTTTCCCTTACCTCAAGCGGCTGTTCAGGGAGATGAGAAGCTGTTGCTAGCACCACAGCTGTGATGGGAGGTGGGGGGTGCCTCGTCCCTGAGCTGTGGTGTAGCTGGAACACGCACTAGCCAAGAAGGGGAAACCCCTGGAGCCGTGTTTGGGGGAGACTCTCAAAAGAAGGAGTGAGAAGCGGGGAACTCCTTACTACTCTTTTCTGGCTTGGGGTACAGACGGAGGCAGGCAGCTCCTGAAATCCAGACCTCGCTCCAGCTTGGGAACACGGTGGGAGGCAGTGCCAGGAAGCTCCCAACCACTCTTAGCTCCACTGTACCCCTTAGAAGGTTCCAGCCACCACTTCCCAACTTCTCAGTCGCTGCTGTCGCTTGGAGAGTAATGCTACTGGGAGAGCAATCTTTGGGAATGAGGGCTCCGCCGTGTTCACCCCCCCGCCACCTGGGGCTACTCAAGGGTTTCCCTTGTTGCTGCCTCACGATGTCCCTGCCTGTGCCTGACTGTGCTTAGAATCCACGCTGAGGCAACCAGTCGGGAGTTCCCCTTTGAGCGAGACGAACGCTGGCGCTGTGCGCAGGGCCGGACTGCCGCCTCCCTGCCCGCCCGGCACAGCGTGGCAGCCACTCCCTGCACGGCATTCCCAACCTGCCGCCTGCCTCCAGAAAAGCCCGCCACCGCCGTCTGCTGGCACTCAGCTGCAATTGCATGGAAGAAAGTCCACGAGCAGTCTGCCAGCGCCATGTGACGACCACAGGTGTAACTAATAAAAAAATACAAAGCGGGAGGGTAATATTTTGTTTGGGTAATTTGTTTCTGTTATATTTGGGCTGTTGCTGTTGTGTTCTTTGTTTTATATCTCTATATCTATATCTCTCTATATCTAGTAAAGAGCTGTTACTCCTTTTTCTATATTTTGCCTGAGAGCCTCCTAATTTCAAATTTAAATAATAATTTGGAAAGAAGGGTTTCTACTCCAGTAGGTTCCACCCGCTGGAATACATTGTCTTAAACCAAGATGCTTTTCCAGTTAACTTGTCCGTTTTGGACTGACATTTCTCTTGTTCAGCATTGACTGTCTGGTCAAAAGTGAATAAAAAGTAATCGGAACACATACCCCTGACAGCCAACAGGTTCTTGGGTAGATCTGGAAAAAGGAGGACTTAAAACATATACAAACAGCATACATCTCTCATTTTGAAAGATTCTTGACTTTTCAGATTATTAATTAAGGTGAATCTCTTCTCTCATTCATTTATTTTTAGCATAAGCAAGCATGTAATGGGACTGTCTCCTGACTTATCACATTCTCACAGCCACCTTTTAGCTGAGCGCCCTCAGCATCAGGCCATGGAGTGTATGCTTTTTGCCTTTGTAGTGAACTACCTGTGCATGACTTGATAGGAAAACTTGAGACAGGCTTACTCTTTCCACACACTTAGCCAAGTAGTCCCAAACATCCACATAGGAAACAAAAGAAGCTGTTCAGGTCTTTCTTCTGCCTATTGCTACATCAGTCTGGTTCATGCCTGTCTCTACCAGAAAGGCCGTATTTCTTCTAATCTTAAAAGGCAGAGACGATCTCTATTTAATTTCAAGTAACAACATTGATCTCTGTGACTCTCTGAGTAAGTTCATGCCATTCATGTTTGTTCTGACCACACGATAGAGTAGACTTGGGTGCCAGATCAAAGCCCAAACTTGGCTTAATACTGTTTAAACTACTTTGTTTAAATTGTCACAGTTTACAACACGATACTGAATAAGTATTTTTAAATGGTTATTGCCATTTGTACATGCCATTATTGCCATGTTATACCAAGATATTTTGGGATGTACAAGTGAAAAAGTTTCTTCTAGTACTGTTTTGTAGTATTAGAAAGGGAATTTAACTGACATATTCTGTGTTTGGTGTTTTGTTCATGGATGCCTTCCAGCAATAAAGCCCATTCCCACAAACATGCATATGGATGATTTGTCTTGGTAAAAAATACAACAGAATTTATTACAAAGTGTGTCTTAATGCTCTTTGTTATTAAAAATATAAAGGATTAAAAAGTTTTTGATGCAGCAATAATAAGGGCATTCAATGAAAGTTAACATTCATAGGAAGCCCAATTGTCACCCAGATCAGAGAGGCTGCTTTGAAGAATTAATGCACAGCTGGAGTTCCGATGTCTGGACAGCAACATCCAAAGACCTTATGGGGAAGGTGAATACCATGGTATATCAGCTTTTTAGTTTTCATTGCAGAGTTACCTTACCCAATACTTAAAAGTTCCCATTCCCTCTGATTGTATTTTTTTTAACAAACATGGATAAAGGGAAAAGATGAAATTACGTTTAAGTGTTGCAAACCATTCAGGCCAGCATCTGGAGGCCTTCTCTGCTGTTTTGGATGAATGCCATCATTTGAACAGCTGAAGTCACAGTGTGATATATATATATAGACAGTTCTGATCGGCAATATTTTACAGTTGTAAGGCACAGGTGGGCTTTTTATTGCTGCATGTATGCATGGCATTCAAACAGTTTCTGCTGAAATGATTGCTGACTGCCTTTGGTTCAGCATTTTCGCTACCACCATATGGACTGAGAGTAACTTAGCTTCCCAAAGGCAAGGTGTTTTCCCCTTCTCTGGACTGCAGGGAGCACTCCCCTCTGCCTGTGTGAGCCTTGCAGAGCCCTTGGTATTGCATGAGTAAGTCACTCTGCAATGTCGCGCTTCCTGCCTTGCAGGGGCAGCTTTCACCAGAGTTCAGCTTTCACCTCCAGTGTGAGTACACAAGAGGGTGTACGGGAAGGGTGAGAGAATGTAATTCATACCTTCAGAAATGGGTGACACTACTCTTCTTTCTGCTTGTTTTACTGAGCTGAGGCTATGACAGAGAGACTGAGTACATGGAGACAGCTTAGACTTTCACTGTAACAGAATTATAGAGAAATAAGGGACTTCCTGTGTTTGATATGTGTTTGCCATTTGGCTACAGTACTTTTCTTAGGCAGATTCTCTACTAGATTTCACTTTAGTTTGTGTATAGATGGAAAATACAATTTATGAGTTGAAAAGGCTCTTTAGCAATTCTTTAGACAGCTCAGCAATCAGCAAATAGTCTTCTCTCTTCTGTTAATATTGTTTCTGTTAGTAGAGTAACCACACATATTTTCTATGTGATCTCCTACACAGAGAGTTCTAGTCCAGAAAAGTCACCTTGGGATTCTTATTTTTCATTCAAATACATCAATGGTACAATGCTTTTCTTTTGTGCTGTGCGCTCCTATAATCAGTCACAAATTACTGTGGAAATGTCTAATATTTTCTTGTAGCCAACATGATGTAACTTTTCTTCATGAACAAATTGCTCCCCATCCAATGATTTTGTTCTTTTTTTTCCTGTTGTTCTTTTCCCTTTCTGCAGCTTCTAGGTTTCTTTCTGGTATAGAGTGAAAGACATGCTTCTAGTGCTCTTCTGCCAGAACTCCATCTGCTTACAGAAACAGCATGTGTATTTAAATATAGACATTTATGGCACAAAGAGAGCAAGTGACACTGCTAAAATCTTCAAAGTAACAAAATCCCATACCATCAGCATTACTTAGTCCCTATCATGGCTGTGTAATAGGCCTTACAGCATAGGTCCTGTGTCAATGAAGAGAAAATTGTAGTCAACTGCCAATCACCTCACTTTGCACAAAGTTCAGCCAGCAGAGCACTCAGGTCAGCAGATGGTCCTCTGCTCACAAACAGCAAACTTCCAAAATCTGTATAATAAGCATAATTTCCTACCCTGACATCCAGTGCTCCTGGTATTCAGCCCAAAACTGCACTGGCATTTAATTCTGCCACTTTCTGGTACAAGTGAACAAGTCATCTGTTGTTCTTTATTTTGCAAGTTTTATCCTCTTCTAAAATTCTCCATTGTACTGAATATTCATGCAGATTATATTCCTACAGGTTAAGATGTTTATGGGTGAGAATTTTTTTTTCTTAAATGATTCTTGCTGTTTAGATTTTTTTCCCTACTATTCAAGGAAAACATGGAAATCAAATTGGATAATCAAACTGTGCACTGTGGCTTACCTGAGGTGCAGCATGAACACTGAATCTCTCCTTTTATTTTTATACTTAATCTGTAAATTATCCTCAAGGATGCAGAGCTAATGTCCTGGGAAGGGGGAAAAATTTCCCTGTGTCTCCAAAAGCAAACCAAGAATAGGAAAGGTCTCAGTATGTTCTGTCACTGACAAACACACCTTCTTAACTATTACAGCAAATAAGCAAGACTTGCCATTTAACTTTCTGCTGTTAGTGAATTAGTTGAAGAGTATACAAGGGAAGGATTTTGTATACATAATCTTCCTCATATTTTTTTTTTACTGTAACAAAACAAAGCACTTCAACCTAAAGCCAGGGCACTACCATGTGTATCCAAACAGTTGCAAACTTCATGACAGGGAGGATGACTTAGGCAGTTTTGTAGTTTGTTCAGCACTATGCTATATCTCATGATGAAGAAAGAGGATATACCTTTTTAAGCTAGTGTTTGCCAGTCCTTGTCACTATTCTGCATTTTAAATTTTTCTCAGTAGTTGTTTCAGCTCTCTATATGGCAGCACTTTCAGTGCAAAAACTTTTGTGTGGTAGGTAAATCTGAAGAAAACACTCCTTTGCTAAGAGATAAGCCACATCTCACATTCAGCTCAGTGACTTGTAAACATTGACGAATAACTGAAATGTCTTTCAAGGAGAAAATAATAAGCAAAGCAGTTAAACCAACAAAACTGAGCTAGGGTCTGATAAGTTGTATGGTCTATACATGTTAATGATTGTTAGACTGAACATGTCTTGATAACAGTTTGCAGCTACACATTCATTAACAAAGCAGGTATTGTTGTGAGTGTGTTCTGAGTTTACGTTTATTGTGAATTCTTTTCTAGAAGCACTCAAAAAAGCATTAAGGAGATGAAACACTCACCTCAATGTACTTCTGTGAGACCAGAAATGCCACAGTCCATATCCTCCTGTCAGTCTGGAACGTCATGCCTTCAGCTCTTAAATCCCAGGAGCTATTGCAGGGACAAGCTTCACAAGCTTTTGAGATGTGTTGATCACTATAGCTCTAATCTCCAGCGTCCTCATCAAATGAAGATGAACATTATCCTCCATATACCTTTCTGGCAGAGCAAATTGCCCCATGTTTCCACAAGTAGAAGGGAATGAGCCACAGAGCTATGCATCGTCAGATATAAGCACTTGTAAGTCTTAGCTTGCCAGACTTTCAGGGCACCATCAGTGCTGACGATCACCACATGACTCCCCAAGGCTTGAGGGTATATCCATCTCATAAACCTGTTTGTTACAACAAGCTTTAACTGCTTTATATATCTTTCACCATGAGTCATGAGAAAATCTGTTTCTGCCTTTCATGATGGAGTAGAATACAGTGGGCCAGAATAAAAGGACTAAAGTAAATTATCCTGCAACCTGTATGGGGGAATTTCCAGCCTAAATTTACAAGCTCAGTTGGATTTTAGCTTGTAGTGCCACACAGTCCAACTATCCTGGCCTAAAAGTAACATTGACTGTGTGAGGGCAGGTAGTATCTGCAAGGTGAGGCAGAGCTGGAAGCTCCAGTCACACCATCAGAAAACAGTAGCTGCTGGTTCTGCTCCTAGCCATTGTGAGAGTAAAAGTGATAATGCTACAGCAAAAGAAAGAAAGCGTCAAAACTGAAGGTTGACTAAAGAGAGACAAGAGTCATCAAGGGTGAATTCACGTAAGTAAATATGTAGTTAGAAGAGAAAGTCTAAGTCGAGCAGAATTCCCGATCAAGACACTGGAATGTAGTGAGATGATTTTGTTAGCTAGAACAGGGAGAGGATGTCCCCAGTTTTTAGACTTTTCTCCTTGGTTAGAAATACCTGTCCTTTAGATCACAAATTCTTTCTCATTCCTGAACATTGTGTTAGGTGCAATCATCTTAAACCTACTGAAAATATGCATTTTCCAAAGTTATAAAACTAGGTAGTTCCTAAGCATCAATTTTGTTTGTGCAATCAGTTCCTGTTGCTGTTAAGGAGTATGGAATAGTTGTCCTGATTCCTCTGGCTTTTCCAGGTCTCAAGGAATGTGAATTCATGCATTACTACTCACTCTCTAGTCTTCTCTCTCACCATTACTCTCTCTTTTCCCATTAGCCTAATTATTTCATGTACTTATTTCATCCTGTAAATCGGTGCGTATTCAGAGGATTACTCAAAATGAGGCAGTCTGTAGTGAAGAATCCTCACATTACTGTATCAATTTACCTCACTTCATCATTGCAGCAGATTTTAAGAGTTCATTTACTTGTGTATATGTATCCAAATGGGACAGATGGATGTAGGATTTATGCAGGGATTTGTTGTGACACAGCTGAGGAGCTTGATGTTAGCCAAGGTCCTGTTCTGGGCCCTGGCAAATNAGGGTTTGTTTGGGTTGGTTTTTTTTTTTTATGAAAACCTGATCAATACTCATGTGAATTTCTATGGTAGATGAGTCATATGTTTCTTGATCTATGATCAATTTGTCTGAATCTTATATCATGTGTCCATGATATACAGCTGTGTGATCCTAATGACTAGATGAACACCAAGGACAGAGACAAAGACAGAAGTTTCTGATTACCCTTATGTGCAGGAGATCAGCAGCATAATATAAATGGAAGTTAAAAGACCAGGGAACAGGTTCTCAAGCCCTGTAGCAGCACAGACTTCTTTGACCCTCCCTACAAAAATAATGCTGTGGTTCTAGAATGTGTCTAGAGAAAGCCAACAAAACATGTGAAGGGTCTGGAGCACAAGTCCTGTGAGGAGTGTCTGAAGAAGCTGGCATTGTTTAGCCTGTAGAAAAAGAGGCTGAAGTGTGACATGATAACTCTCTACAATTACCTCACAGGAGGGTGTAGCCAGGTAACAAGGGACAGGACAAGAGGAAGTGGCCTCAAGGGGAGGCTTAGATTGGGTATTAGAGAAAAAAGCATCACTGAAAGAGTTGTCAAGCATTGGAACAGGTTGCCCAGGGAAGTGGTGGAGTTACCATCCCTGGAGGAATTTCAAAGCTGTGTATATGTGGTGCTTAGGAGCTGGATTTGTTTAGTGCTGGCCTTGGTAGTGTCAAGTTAACAGTTGCAGTGAATGGTCTTGGAGGTCTTTTCCAACCTATTCTTTGATTTTCTGATTATAGGACTTTTTGCATTACTTACATATGGAATATATGGATTTCAGCTACAGCTGAGGTCTCATTGATTTCGGCTTAACAAATGAGTACTTCAAAGAAGAGAAGAAAGCCCACTGTTCATTCACCAGGAAGACTGTACCTCTTTTACAGAGTTGATTTCTGAAAGTGTTTTTTAAGGGGATGCATTTTTTCACATGTGAGCATACACTAAATTCTTTTTATTATAGCTTGCAAAGATATTTCCTATTTCCCCTTTTCTATT
>WEIV01011653.1:3515-18318 GCA_013390005.1 Calyptomena viridis | reverse complement strand
AGGGCAGGCTTTCCTACAGGAACGGTATCATTACAAATAAGTAGCTTAGCACTCTGTGCACGTTAATGCACAGAACAAATCCTAGGACCGATTTGCTAGCACTAAAACCATTAAAAGATAGGCCCCAAAAGGGGCAAATCATTGAAAATGTACTAATTATTGGTCAGGCTCTTCAGAAAGACTTTGGGTCAATGCCAGGCATTATTAAGATTTTCAGTAAGTTTACACTGAATTTTCTGTTTGGTTCTGTCAAAAAGAGTGTGTTTCTTGCATGTATATGTCAAAACCTTATGGATTTATGGAAGGTTTTGTCTTAGAAGAAGTGTTAGAAGTTCCAGTGTACTGCTGAGATAGGAAGGGTGGTATACCACACTATGCCATTTTTAAAACCTGTGTTCAGCCTGTACTTGGGTCTTGAACCTGATCCAGGTTATATCACCATTGTTACTTACCTGTCCTTTGTCAGGGAGCTGAAAAGCAGTCAGCGTAAAATAATAAATGAGTAAATGTTTACACCGATGTCATGGCTGGTGCACTCCAGACTGTCTGGGGCAGGGAGCTTGGCTGTGAAAAATGGACAATGTGTGAATTTATGGCTCTGTCAGGTCGTTCTCATGTCTAAGGGATTGGGGATAGTGGTTATCGACCAGCAGAGAATTTATATATAGGATTGACTATCGTTTTTCAGTACAATGGATTGTTTCTCACACGTCTCATAAATAATGTGCAGCTTTTCATTCAAACTGATGAGTATACCAAAAAGTTGTATTTTCTGCTTTCTTTCTGCATGGTCTTCAAACAGTGATGACATTTTGCCACTTTCTTCTGCTGCTTTTATATCTATGAGGCCCGAGAGAGAAAAGAAGATAAACAGCTATAGAAGTGCCTACTTGCATATTTTTTTAAGCAGCCAGAAGCCATCTGTTACAGGCTGTGTACTGACACTGTCTCTCATCCTGGCTGAGTCAGTGGTGGGGGGTATGGGTTGTATATACTTTGGCATCTTAAGATGAAAATGTTCCAGGAAAGTGGTAGGAAAAAAAGTTTCTACTAAGTAAATGAGATATTCATTGGCTTCAGTGAAGCTTAATTCATTTTTACAGTGCTGGATAGTCTGGAAGGGTCTTTAAAGCATATATGCCTTCGAATAAGCTATTGAGTCATGTATGAACTGATAAAAGCAACCACTGGTAAGTTCATCCAATCTAACTAGAATAATGCATTATTTACCCTTTTGGTGAGAGGACCATAGTCTTCCTCTACTGTTTCTTTTAGCTGCATTCCTCAGAGCAGGGGAGAGTGGGAGAAGAAGGGATGCTTCAAATAGTCCTAAAAATTAGTTGTAGGCTTTTCCAGCCTACATTCTTCGTTTGTGAGCAGGTGCCATACGGGAAGTTGTGGAAAACTTTGACTGTAAAACTTGCGGCTTTCAAAGATTAGCAGGAAAATCAGATGGATCCTTTTCTGGTGTGACTGTGCCTCTGTCCTCTTCAGAGCCAAGGTAGTATTCACTCCTTTTCTCTGCTATCAGCATTGGACCGCAGATCTGTCTGTCCACTTAGTGCTTGTCTAGCATCTGCACACTATGGCAGGCCACCTCAGTGGCAATACTGCAGCTTAAGTAGACATTCCCAATTTAGCTTGAAGTGAGCCAGCTTTGCTTTTTCTAGGAATGTAGCTGCATGCAGCACAGTGGCAGCGCTTTGCTGAAGTGCTTACTCAGCATCTGCTAGTTGGGGCAGTCCTTAATGGAGTGATACAATGGATACACTATCACATAAAATGTGAGTGGTAAATTGATATAGTTTACACCATAGTGGTATTACACCTCTTAGGAATTTGCACCTCACAATGCACTGAGAGCTGGGCACATTTTTTTCTTTTTTTTTTTTTAAAGGAGAAATGCAGGTTGCTTTTGGATTGTATGGGTTTTGAGGAGTTTGTTTGTTTTGGTTTGGTTTTTTTGTTTGGTTTTGTTTGTTTGTTTTTTCTGTGATTCCTTTGTTTTTCCCTTCAGCTTCATTCTCCCTCAGAACAAAGATGTACCCATTCTTAAGATGTAAAGCTGCATCCTATTGTGTTCCTCTCAGGAGGAAAATTACTTACTACTGACTTATAATGCTTTATCTGTGCTATCGTACTAACGGAAGTACTGCATGGGTTTATATTAGAATGCATTCCTCTTCATCATAATACAAGTTTGATTTAAAAAGGCCTAAAGTGTATAAATAAACTGTTTTTTTTTCCCTAGTCATTGTTTTAATTTATTTTAGTATTCTTCAGGTGGGTTTTAACTGCTGCTTTATATTAATTTGTATTTTTTCCCCGTGTCTTTGTGAAGGCAGATTGTGGTTGCAGTTGTAGCAGATAACCAATCAACACTAAAATGTTTTGCCTGGATTTTGAACTCTTAATTTCAGGGTTAAAGGATATTTGGATTAGGTTTGGTTTGAATTATTTCTTCCTGCTGTTTGAGGGGAATACAATTAAGAATGAAACAAGATCTTTTGTGCTTAATAAAGAGAGAACAGTGCATCTGATACATGAATCTTTATTCTCAAAGTCTCAGACATTAATTCATTACAAGGGAAACTAACATAGAGATTCAATGATAAAGCAGCATGCTTCCACATGGAAGATTTAAGTTCAGATTTACAGCTTTTTCATCATGTTTTGGAGTAGCTGTTATTAAGCAGACATACTAGAAATTCTTAACTATTTTCCCCTTGTCATACACTGAATTGCTGTAATTGAAAATGGGTGCAGAACATCTTTTCAAAAGCTGAAACCTATCCCAGAGTTCCTGCACCAAACACTTCCTGTCCCATTGAAAGGTACCATGCTAACAGAAATGCTGAAACAGTGCAGAGTGAATGCAGGTCCAACTTTAGCTGTGTGAGACATTTTTATGGTTGTATTTGAGGTCTGTTTTTATTATATTTTCACTTGAAAAGAGAACTTAACTGTAGCTGAGCCGTAGTACTTCAGGAGACTTTTCTTGCCTGGTAGACGTAGTTCCTTTGGGAACAGCAAACTCCCTTCAGATGCCTCTGAACAGCTGAGGTTTCTTTTCCTTGACCTATGGATTTGATCCCAATTGACAGGAGTCCTGGAGCACAACTGATACTCTTTCCCTTGATCCATCTGGAAGCAAATTGCATTGCTATACAGCTGGTAAGCTTAGACAATGTATACACATAAAAACCTCAAATAAACATCATTGACCTTGTTTGTTTATTCTAGCATGGTCTTTTGTTATCCATTATGAAACTGAGATCAAATGCACAGTAGTGCTGAAATCAGAAGTCCTGTCATGGACAAAGAAAGGGATGTATATCCAGTGATGAGGAGCAGAACAGTTGCATCTGACTAATGTGATGCAGAGTTAAATACGCCTCAAGCTCCTATATATTTGACTGACAAAGAAGCCTTGCCATTCTTTGTGAGCTTCATCCTTTATGAATTGGTATAATTTTCACAGCATAGTACTTCCTTTCTGTGTCCCCAGTGCTAGTGTAAGTTTTGTGTCTAATCCCCTGGATTCTTTCTGTGTGTCTAAAATGCATTCCTTAAGCTCAGTGAGAGCTTACATCCAGTATTTTGAATAAGCAAGTAGGATTTTTTTGAATAGTTCTTCATTGTAAGAATTTCCATGCTTGGCACTGTGGTCAAAATTGTGTTGATAGCATGCAAATTTCTGAAAAGGAGAAAGATTATGTGTTCATGATATACACAGAAAAATTATTCTTCTTTCTCCTAGTACTTGCTTGTGGGCTGGGTTGTTTGTTTGTTTCCCAATAAAATAGGTTGTGTATTTAGAAGTGCCTGTAAGTATGTATATTTGTAATCATATAATAGATATGATGCTGTGCCGCTCAAAAATGATACGCTGTGATAAAGCACTGGGCTGATATCTGGTATTCAGTCTCTTAACTTCTTTAAAGATTTTGAATAACCCTTTGTAGCTCCCTTATCTCTGTAATTAATTTCACATCTATGAACTAGAAGAGATTCTTGCGTTTTCTCTTCCTTATATATTTCACTATTAAATAGATGAGAGAAAGATTTTTTTTTAAAGCATGTTTCTGTTAAACAAATTGAGCTAGCCGTATCTTATCTGGGTTTTCAGTTAATCCTCCAATTTACTCTAATGAGATTATTAAAAGTAAGAATTAGTCCTTTTTCACTGTTGTAAAACAGAAAGGAGAAATAGAGTCTTTTAAAGTATAACAAAATTAGGAATCATTATTATGATTTATTTTTTTTTAAACAGAGAGCTTTATTCTTGCATCAGGATGAGGACAATTTTTTTTTCTTTTCCAAAGTCAAATTCACTTTTCCATTTGTATCCCATTGATCAGTTTGGATTTTATACCTAAAAACATAGTGCTTGCTAAGATTAATGTGTATTTGCATTATACAGAACAACATATACATTTTTAATGCCTTGCATTCAAATTATGGCTTAGATTATTTTTATAGCTCTCCTTACTATGAAACTCATGCCAATTCATCCAGTGAGTGATTCAATATCTAAAGTCTGGCAAAGAAAATAAACATCTAACAACAAAGTGAGCAACGATGTTGTACCTTTCAGAACAACAATATTACCTTTAAATCTCTAGTTTGTCTTCACAGGGCTTGATGTAGAATTGTGCATCGTGTTTTGGTCTTGGTGCATATGTTACTAGACTGAGTATTCAGGCAGCTTAGTAATAAGTAAGAGAAAAGCAAAGTTCCAGTATGTTGTCCCAAAACCTAGCAGTTAAGTCACTAAAGAATCAAATACTGGGGTAAAATCCGGGAATAACTATTGATTTCTAAAATTAAGGTTCTGCCACAGGTATGTAGCATACGAGATAGGTGTGTAACAACAGGACAGTTTCAGAGTTTGCCAGCATCTGGGAAGATGTTTTTAAAATGTTTTTCAATGTTGTGTCTGTGTCTGCTACTATTATTTTAAAATAAACAGAATAGAATAGTTCAGTTTGACGGGACCCACAATGATCTAATCCAACCGCCTATTGGATTTAGCTCTCTGATATAGACTTATCCTGAGAGAACTGGGTAAATACAAAAAATAGGTAAAATCTTTATCTAAGAGGTAAATATTCATAAAAAGATAGAGGTCGTATCACAGAATCACAGAACCATAGAATCAGTTAGGTTGGAAAAGATCTCTGAGATCATAAAGTCCAACATTTGACCTAACACCACCTTGTCAACTAGACCATGGCACTAAGTGCCACATCCAGTCTCTTCTTAAATACCTCCAGGGACAGTGACTCCACCACTTCCCGGGGTAGCCCATTCCAATGCCCAATCACTTTCTCTCTAAAGATCTTCCTCCTAATGTCTAACCTAAACCTCCCCTGGTGCAGCTTGAGACTGTGCCCTCTTGTCCTACTGCTGGTTGCCTGGGAGAAGAGACCAACCTCCACCTGGCTACAATATCTTTTCAGGTAGTTGTAGAGAGTGATAAGGTCTCCCCTCAGCCTTCTCTTATCCAGGTTAAACAACCTCAGCTCTTTGACCCTCTCCTTGTAGGATTTATGCTCTGGTCCCTTCACCATCCTCGTTGCCCTTCTTTGGACACCCTCCAGCACCTCAAAATCCTTCCTAAATTGAGAGGTTCAGAACTGAACACAGTACTCGAGGTGTGGCCTAACCAGTCCCAAGTACAGGGAAGAATAGTCCTGCTATCTAATACAGGCCAGGATACCATTTGCCTTCTTGGCCACCTGGACACACTACTGGCTCATGTTCATCCTGCTGTCCATCAGTACCCCTGTGTCCCTTTCTATCTGGCTGCTCTCCAGCCACTCTGTTCCCAGCCTGTAGCTCTGCAGTGGGTTGTTGTGGTCAAAGTGCAGGACTAAGCACTTGGTCTTGTTGAACCTCATACTGTTGGATTCAGCCCATCTATCCAGCCTGTCCAGGTCCCTCTGCAGAGCTCTCCTACCCTCCAGCAGATTGACATTCCCCCCCAATTTGGTGTCATCTGCAGATTTGCTAATGATAGACTCAATATCCTCATTCAAATCATCAGTAAAGATATTAAACAGGACTGACCCCTGAGGGACACCAATAGTGACTGGCTGCCAACTGGATGCAGCACCATTCATGGCCACTCTCTGGGCCCGGCCATCCAGCCAGTTCTGAACCCTGTGAAGGGTGCACCTGTCAAAGCCTTGGGCTGCCAGTTTTTCTAGGAGTATGCTGTGGGAGATGGTGTCAAAGACTTTGCTGAAGTCCAGGTAAACTACATCCACAGCCTTCTCCTCATCCACCAGGCAGGTCATCTGGTCATAATAGGAAATCAGGTTGGTGAGGCAGGACCTGCCTGTCTTAAATCCATGCTGGCTGGACATATCTACAGATAGTATTTGCAAATGATGAATTTCATACTAACTCAAAATTCAGGACATCTCCCATAGCTACCTATTGGCAAGGCGAAATTGCAGAAACAACTTCAAGCTAATTAGAAAAGGGGAATAAATCCAACAGCAAGCTGTTTACCTTGCACAGATCACATAGTTACTCAGATAAAGGCACTGAAATACTTTTTGACACATGCTGATATTAAGATTCCCTAAGGTCAGACAAGAGTTTGAAAACTAGAGCTAGATTTGTCTTTTTCAATTTTTGGTGAGTTTCAGTTTTGTGAATAACAGCTTCTAAAAATTCCTATTGTTTGTTCTAGAAGATCAGTCTTCAGCTTGCATTACAACAGCTATTTTGATTTTCATGCATACCATGGCCTTCCAAATCATTACTGCAGTAAAAGCAGTCTTACTCTTCTCTCTCCTCTCTCTCTTTTTTTTCCTAAAATATTCTAATTTTTATTTTTGTTGCCAAACACATGTAGACAGTTTCTACTTTCACCTGCTGGAATTTCTGTGATTCTTAGTGGTGCTGGAAGAGAGTAAGTGTAGACTAGCTGATAGGAAGAAACTCTTTGCTGTGAAGGTGATGAGGCATTGAAAATGGTTGCCCAGAGAAGCTCTGGATGCCTCATCCCTGAAAGTGTTCAAGGCCAGGTTGCATGGTGGAAGGTGTCCCTGCCCAGTGTTGGAACTAGATGATCTTTAAGGTCTCTTACAACCCCAACCATTATGGGTTCTATGATTATACAGTACGAGACCAGCCACCTTAATTTAAAAGAACAGTGGAGCTGTTCTGAAAGGTTTTCTTCTTAAATTGATAGAGGAGTATTCAGACAATCTCTTCTGCTGGCATTTCTGTGTAATGCTGAAATCATAAACTCTTGAAGCTGTTAGAAAAATTGTTTCACTTTACCTGTGCAATGCAAAAAAACCTTAAAATATAAGAAAAGCGTAATCATATGAGTTATTTTAAAGTTTGTTGCATTTATAAGGATTATTATAATTTCTTTTGTACTGATTTTATGTTACTTCTTCATATCAGTTTATGCTGGTAGCTGATTTTAGGTATATATTTTTTAATGTAAAAGAAGAATCACTAAAGTTTAGAATTTGGAAAACATTTTTTGTGTGATATTTGAATGCCCTATACTAAAATATGGGTGGTTCTATTTCAATTTTCTTCTGGAATAAGACAAAAATTAAAAGCTAGCTTTGGAATCAGCTAATCAGTATGATTTTACTCTTTATGATTGTTATGGTTTGACTCCGGCTAAATGCCAAGGACTCATACACACAGCCAAAATTTCTCAGAGAAGGGAAAAAACCCCACAACTTTTGTGATAAAGATTATAAGCAACTTTTTATTAACTATTTCACAAGCAAAACAGGCTCTAACCTAGAATATTAAGAATTCACTACTAAAATCAGAGCTTAAGAGTTTAAGAGTGAGAAGTTTGATAGATGTTACAGACACCTTTCCCTCCCCCATCCCTCCCTCTGAGATCTTTCTCCTTCCCTCAGCAGCCCAGGAAGACAGGAGTGGGGTGGTTATGGTCAGAGGCTATTCCTGCTGCTGATTCAAAAAGAAGTCCAACCCCGTGCTTTTCCCATCGGGTTTTCTTCCCGAAAACAGTCTGTTACAAAACTGCTTTGTGGATTATCATTATATTGACAACAGTTTATTCAGGTATTGTTGTCACGTAAGTCACTTTACCATAGGTGCAGTCATGCAGTCATGCAGTCATACCAGGCTGCTTCAGTGTGGGTTCTTACGGGCCACCAGTCCTGCCAAGAAATGCTGCTCTGCTGCTCCAGCATGGGTCTCTTCTTCCCATGGCCTACAGGACTCTATCAGGCCCCCGCTCCAGACACAGACATCAAACATCCCACAGGATCACAGCCTCTCTTTTTTCCAGCACTTATCTGCTCAAGCGTGGAGTCTTCCAGTCTTCCATGGGTTTGCAGGTGAATCTTTGCTCCCTATGATCCCCCGTAGGTTGCTGGGGCCCTATTTCAGTGTTTAAGGCACCTTCTTTTTCTCCTTCTCTCCAACCTTGGTGTTAATCAAACTTCTCACTCTCCTCTCCCTTAAGTGGCCATGATGTTCTGCCTTGCCTTTTTTTTTTCTTCTCCTTCTTCAATATGTTATCACAGAGACATTACCAGCTGACCTTGGCTAGCTTGGAGCTAACAGTAGCTGTACTAAAATGGAGAAATTTCCAGCAGCTTCTTAAAGAAGCCTCTCTCATAGGCCCCCAACTAATAAAAAAATCTGGCTACTTAATACCACAACAATGATGTAAAAATAGAAGGAAAATCATAGTAATTTTTCTGTTTTTCTTTGGGAAAACATTTTGGAGTGGAATAGGAGATTTAAGGAGATGCTTAGAAAACAAGTATTGCTGTAAGTCAACAAATTTTCAGCAGACTATTTACTTGTAAAGTCTTTCACGATCATACATTGATGCAGTGTGGATAGTATCCCTCCTGACTAGCACCTTCTGGTGTAAATAATCTGGGCCTTTTTTCAGCCATTTTTCTTAGTGATGCCTATGGGTTTTCTTGTGCAGGTAGAGAAATAGCATATCTTCGTTGCTTTAAGGTAAGGTGAAGGCAATTATGTTGCACCAGATTTTGGAAAGACAATTGTATATGACTCCAGTGTTACCTGCATCCAAAATCCGAGACCTTTTGACTTTTAATTTCTCTCCCTTATAGTCACTTCTAAGTATTTGAGTACTGAGTCTTTTATCTCTGGCAACTTTTGAGATATCATAATATTGTTTCAAAAGCAAGTGGGAAATTTTGGAATGTGCCTCCAAGTCCTGGTCTGTCAAGTGCATAAGTTAATGTCTGTCTGCAGCACAGACAGCTGGAGACTGAGTTGTGAGCATGGAGGAGACATGTTGGTGCACACTGAGTACCAGCCTATACATACAGAAGTTCTAATCCCTGGTCTCTAGTCAAGACGAGAAGCGACATTGCTTTATAACTAAGAGCACTCTGTTTTGTGTTGTTTCAGTCTGTCTTGAGAATTCATCACACAAATATTTCAGTGATGTGATTTTTTTCATCATCAGTGATCTCCTACACATGGACAACCTTAAAATAGCTATTATACTGGTTTGACCAACAGGAACATGATAGGAAAACTTAGATTAGCTTGGAATTTCAAATTAAATAGTATGACAGCCAAATTTAAGGCCAGCAACACTACCTCAGTGGTGTATTAAAAGGAGTAACTTCTGAGAATATGTGACATCTTATTTCATATATTTTCCCCAATGTCCAAGAATATAATCTTCTCTATGTTTGCATATGTTGAGTAAAATTGAACCCCCAGATAATTTGTCATTATTCATTCTTGTGGAAAATATTAAAACTGCTCATACTCTTCAAATTTGGTACAAGCTCTTGCACAGTTTAACAGTGCTCTGTTTTCATCACTGCTATATTTTTGTTTATCAGTGCACTTTATTCTTGTTCTTCAGATACTGATGTAAATGATTGATTTCAGAAAGTTTTTGAAAGGTGAAAACTTAACATTCTTTTTCGGAGTGACAGTTTCTTCTGTCCCTGTGTCCTCTCTACCATACACAGCCTGAGATTTATTTTTGAAATACAACACTTGAAAATGTTGCTGTGAGGCTTATACCATGCTGCCTGTTCCTCCTCTCTCTGTGGGAAGTCCTAGTTAGGCCTCCGGCTTGTCTCACATATGCACCAAATTGTCATTCAGAACAAGAACACAATGAGTTGCTATTGCTCAGAGTATTAGCTTACATTTTGTCATCCTTCAGTTGGAAGTGCTTTAATTCGTACTAACTCAGTTGGTATTTTTTGTAGAAATGTAGAAATTAGGATTCCTAAAAGCCTATTGGATCGTGTGGCATCAGCCTCAGCTACAACAGGAATTTTCTAGACTGATTTGAAAAAGTGACATCTCAAATCAAGTGGCTTTAGCCTTTCGTCTTACTAGACTGCAGGGCCTTTTGTGTGTGAAATCTGTTTTTCTTCAACTTTTATTTCTTTGATTTTCTTGATTCTTATATTTGGCTTCAAACAGCTTTTGTTATGTGTCTTAACTGTTTCTTCAGGCTTTAAGCCTTCATATTAGAGGTTAATTTTGCAAAGGAGCATGTTAACAAGAGCTGAAAACATTACTAGATATTGGAATGCTTGTAACAGGGATGACATGTAATTTTTCTGACTTCAGGGGAGTTTACAGTTATCACTAACTAAATTAGTATGCATGTGTATTTTAATGCATAGAAAATTTCATTTAAAAAATGTGTGCTTTCATAACACTTGAAGTAGTATGCAAAATGATCAGCTATTAGTGGATATTTTAAAATTGTCATATATTTTGAATTTTCTAGTGGTGACGAAATGAGATAATTTATGAGGCAATTTGCAGTACGGCATAAATATATAGCATTCATCAGATAAAAATGGTTGCTGAGGAATTATACCGTATTTAGTAACATTAACTTTTTCGCCCTTTACCTAATGGCATAAAAATGCTTCTGGAATGAAAATGTGTTTTTCCTTGAAATATATCGTCCATTAATATTGCTTGTAATTTCTGTTATGTATCACCAATTATACCTTGGCACTTTGCCTATCATAGTGGATATGCTGTTAGAGGTACAAAACCGTTTAATCTAGAAGACCTGGTGGCCTGGAACAGTGCATTACATTTACAGCAGAGAGAAAGAATTTAGGGAGAAACGCAATTTTCCAGAAACTCTTGCTAATGGAGATTGGATGCCTACCAGAAATGATGCTAAGGAGATCTGAGGTATAAGAAAGACAGAGAGAGAGACCTTCTGCTCAGTTGCCATTCAAGCTGTAACCTGCTATGACAGTTGTCAACATTGCCCTTTCTGATTTCTCCCAGTTGTATTCCATTTATTATAGGCACATCAAAGAGACGCCTGCTGGGGAATCCAGAAGAGTGTCACTGCAGGAGGCTGGCTAACAGATTTAGTCAAAAGTATCCTTGCCCCCTGCTATGAGCAGTAATTTAATGAGCACTGCACGACAACAGGATCAAAATAGGTCTGCCCCTTGCTTCAGTGGAGGGAAGAGGTGAGAAGAGTGGGCTTCCAAATGCATCCTGTGTTTCTTGCAGCTGGAATCTGGGCCCCTGTCTTTGTGCCTTGTTACAGTGAACAGAGTGCACAATTAAGTTAAAAGCTTGACCTGTTATACAGGATGCATGATGTTTGAAAGCAGACAAACACTGCAAGGTTTTCTTACTGGCTCTCAAAGATGATTTTTTTTTCTCTTTGAAAATAAAAGAGTGGTGAGAAGACCTAAACAGATGGGATTTTTTTTTGTTGTTTTTTTAGTTTGAGAGGAAAGATAGACATTACTAAAGCAATAGACAAAGGGTAATATGCAAATCTCACCTTGTTTTGTGGAATGTGAGCTAAAAACCAGTGAAATGAACCAATACAAGGCCTACGGTGTGCGGGAGAGATCTTTAAATAAAGATACAATAATTCTATGTCCGAGATAACTGAATGACTTACTTTTGCTTGTTTAGAGAAAGGGCCTTTGTGCCCTCTACCAGTATAACCTCTTCCAACTCCATTTTGCTGGAAAGATATCACAAACCATTGGAAAGAATCACAAACCAATCCTGTCTGAAAGGAGCTGAGCAGAGCTGTGGTACTTGTTTGGGGGAGAAATATTAGTTCCTCATTTAAAAGGACACTTATGGAAAGTACATTGTAACCTCAGTTGAAGCAATGAGGCTTCACAATGCAGTAATTTTCCACATATTGTGCAATAGTTGTTCTATGGCATCTCCTCCATACTCACATAAAACAACTAAAAAGAACTGCACAAAATGTACACAGGCACAGCAGAATCATTCACTGAAATACCAAAAAAATAGCATTACCTGGTGAAGAGCTATGTAGTATTGTTATTTATTTGCAAATTCAGGTAGCTGTCTAAAATATAGACACATGTTAATACCTAGCACATATTTCACAGGGACAGACTGAATTATTTAACTTTTGAGCCACAAAATTATCCTTGAATTAATGTCCTATAGACTCGTTATAGATCAGTGCTGGTCTTCTAGATTATTCACTAGAGTTTACAAAATCTGTTGTTCTGTGATCCTAATTTAGTTTCTTTTCAAAGAGAAACTGTAGGAGGCCATCACCAGTACATTCATATGGGGCAAGCTGTTACTGATATCAAATCAGAACTCATTAAAATACAATGTTGGCAATATCAATCCTTTATTAAAGTCAGGTTATGCCAGTGCATTTCTGTCAATGAAGAAGGTGAATAGTTCACTCAGGATTCCTAGTGCAGTTGCTCATAATTAGCCTACAGGATGTTGAATGGCAGTTTGTAACATTTTAGACTATTTATGCCCCGGTGGCCTGAAAATTCAGTTTATCATGTAATGGACCTTCCCATAATATCCTGCCTTGTTTGTTTTCATTTTTTCCTTTTCTTCCAGTGAATAAGGAAACCTCTTCTTTACTAACTTTACCCCAAAGTCTCTTTTTTGTTTTGGGGGGTTTTGTTTGTTTGTTTGTATGGGGTTTTTTATTTGGTTTGTTGTTGTTGTTGTTGTTTTAAATGCAAAACAGCGTTATTGAAATGAACTAGATCAATCCCATTTTCTCACTTTTCTGGGTCCTACTTTGACTTTTCAGAAAACAGACAGCTGGCTTTCTAGCTTGTAAGAGTGTGGATATCACTGAGGTCTTGATAACATTAATGTGACTGGGATTTAATTTGCTTGTCTACGTGCTCTGCATTGTGGGGTGCATTTTTAGGCATAACAGTTGTGCTGGAAGAGCAGTCTGCCTTCAGAACTGGATACTATGAATAAGAGGAGATAAGAGGATTCACAGCCAGAATAATTTCTAACTGATGCTGTTAAACCTTGATTTAGGATATTTCTGCACAGCTTGGCCCATGCTCACAAAATGAAACTGGTGGACTGTGCTGAGATCATAGGCAGTGATTAAACATTTATAGTTAACTGTAGTATACTATGGTATTGCTGCTGCCCAGAGGCAAAGCATTGTAATGCAGATTCAGTATCGCTGCTGCAAGAACTCTAAAACAAAAGGGGACTTAGAGTCTCTTCGGCAGTACTGGCTTCTGGCTGTTCTCAAAGCTACATGTATTCCTCTTCTGTTCTTCTTTATTTTAGTAGGGGGTCAGAAGGAAAAGTAAGTGAAGGCTGCTAATAATGCTTCAAAAACTGCAGCTTCCGTGCTTTGTCTGCCCTTTGCATCTATCCTCTGTTTAAAGTTTGCTGTCATGTACGTCATGTTACTCTGCTTTTGTAAACTGGTTTATACAATTAAATTCTGTAACCCTAATGCAAGTATGTAGCTGTGCTGGTTGTGATGACCCCGTTGCAAAATAGGTACATTAATTAGAAAGTCTCCTTTTAGAATGCCGCCATTTGTTAGAGAATTGAGTGTAGACTTGTGGATTTTAAATACATTCCTGTCATATCTGTGATCCCTTTTGGTGTATATGTGACCATGGTCACATATGAACATGGTTTTAAACCATGTTTAAAACGGGGGGGGGTGGTGTCTTTTTTAAGTGATTATAAGAAATGATTTCTTTGCTGCCAGCAGCAGCTGGTATTATTCGAGTGTTTTGTGTTTTGCTTTGTTTGTATTTATTTGCATACCAGAGACTACTGTTTGCATAATAAGACCACTTCTGGTTTAAGTCCCTGTATGGCTGATTGCACACACATCTCAATGTGCTACTTTTTTGTGCTATGTGGGGATCCAGTNTTGGTTGGTTTCTTAGAGAAAACCGTGGTTCAACTGGTCCTGGTAGGTATGAGATAAATGGCACCATCTCATAACACTGTCTTAACTGGTATTTGTATTTTCTATGAAATTTAGCTACCCTAAGAATTTCTTGAGTGGCAACTGTTTCATAAGCACTTGACTCATGTCAGCATTTGAAAAAGGGGAGAACCACATAATTGTTGGCCAGAAAAAAGTGATTAAAGGCAACATCTTGTTTTAATGCAGAGTTTTGAAAACAGGGATGACCTTTGAAAGTTGTATTGTCTTTTTGTTAGTTTATGACAGAATCTGTGCAAGCCCAATTTTTCACAGTACAGCACCATCAGTTGAGGAGAATTGTGGAACTTCTTGCTGTTGCTTATCTTACCTTTTTTCATCTTTCTTATTTCTTTCTGCCTTTGTGTTTACCCTATCATTCAACATAAAGACAACTTAAGCTTTACCCACTGGGAGAAAAGGGGAAGAAGAAGTGCAAACCCGCATCTACGTGAACATCAGCATGTCAGAATAAAACAGATGTTTGTATAAGAGGAGGATTAATGCCTCCTTTCCATGGCCTGGAGAAAAGGAAAATGAGAGATGTAGCAACCACAATACATA
>WEIV01011650.1:4594-25245 GCA_013390005.1 Calyptomena viridis | reverse complement strand
ATCCTAAATCTCTACAGGATGACTCAAGGACCTGGCTCTGGACTCTGGAGTCTGCAAGTTAATGTGGTACAAACTAGTTCATTTTGCAGGACCAGATATAGCTGCTTATTCTTCAGAGACCCAGAGGATGGGTTAGGATGATGAAGGAGTTTTTGTTCTGTGTCTGTTTCCCTGTATACTATTATTGTTTGAAATTGAAAACATTTNTGTGCTATAGCATCTTTCCCACATGTACCTTTCCACATGTGACTTGAAAGAGTTCAATTAGTAATATCTCACAACACTCCTTTGAGGATGATAATCACTGTACTGAATTCTCAGATTAGAAAAGGAAACCTGGACATATTGTATCTTATATTTTTGCTAAGTTCTTCAGGTTTTCAATAAATAATTTGATATTGAAAAGCCCTGATTCTCAGTGTCAGCTTCTCTGCTCAACAGCCACACATTAGATATTTAACAGTTCCATCAAAACAGATTTTTGTTTGGAGCAGAGGTGCTGTGTGTATGTACTTCAAGGAACTGTTTTGAAAACTGGCACTTAAGTGATTATTAAAGTAATAATCTTGACTCCTGATCTTATTCTATAGTCCCTGAAATCCAGGTGAGAACATTACATCCATATTCAGGAAAGCAACCAAAGATCTGTTGTCCTTTAGACCAATACTTTTGTGCTGAACATTGAGCACTCACTTAGGCATTTTTGTGACCTATTTTCATGAACTACCAGAATAATAACTCTGATTACATCATTTTACAAAAGTTATCAGTAAATACAGACAATAGATTTGTCTTCCATGTGAAAATAGGAATGAAAAAACCTCTTTAATGGTTTATAGAAGTAGCCTTTTTACTTGGGCCAGCTACTGTGCATATATTCATCCTTAATGCTAGCTATAATATTCCAAAATATACTACACTGGATTTGGCAGTTCAGGTGGTTATCTATGGTTGTTCCCTTAAGAGATAAATCAGGGACAGAATATAAACAGTCTCAGTAGTTTATTAGAGTTGAACCAATGAATGACTTTTTCTAACCCTAAAAAACTTTGACATGTCAATATTCCAAGTGGCTCATAATTAAATGCAACTAGATTTACTCCACATATTTGTCATTAATGTCAAAAAAAGTCTACCTACTCTGGAGAAAAACATACAGTTTCTTCCTCCTAGAGGATGTATACAAAGTTCCCCTGCATCATCTGTTGTCTCTACAAGTGAGGCAAGAAGGAACTTGTCTTAATAAAGGCTATCCAGTTGTTCAAATGTGTGGCACAATGAGGACGAGTACAAATTACAATAGTTTGGTATTTGTGGTAGAAAGGATGGTTTGATGAAAAGACACTGTTTGATGTGGCAGAAGTCCACACTGATAACTTGGAATCTGTGAAAACGTATGAAAGGAAGTGGATTTTAGCTATTTCTCATTCTAAATGTTCACACAGGAATCAAACACCAATGGATATAAACCTCTGTTTCTGTGTAAGATTGCCACATGCTGTGATCTAAAGTCTTGCTGGGTCACCAAATAGTATTAAAGGTGTGCCTGCAAGACACATTCCTAAAGTGCTCCAATGCTCATTTGGTTTGTTGGCTGAGTTTGACCACACACGATTCATTGCTCTTAATAATCACTGCAGCAATGTGAGACTTCACCTGAGAGCTTTCTCTTTCTAATTTAAAGGCTTATTAGAAAGGCTGCTTATACCTGATTTAATACCAGCTTGAGCTACTAAACTATTGTCATGTCTCCTCAAGAGAGTCTGTTCCTTTCAATGTAAAGAAATTCAACCAGTAAGCTAGGAATGTGAAAACAGGTAATTTTAAGATGTACAATATGCAAATACTACCAGAGTGGCTACGCATTTTGTTTGTTGACTCAAACTGAATCAGAAAATATTGTTACTGTTTTTATTAATATTATTATTAAATATATCCTATTGACAAGAAATAACCTAAAATCATAGAAAGGAACAATGAATTGCTTCTTATTATCATGTTTCATAGGCATATTTCACCATTTCTAAGTGGGAATAGTGTGTAATTTTCAGCAAAGAACACAAGTAAATTCTCCAGGATGCTTAGGAATATAGTTCTTTCTGTGTTGATAATGAACACAAGAAAGAAAAAGCATGGCAGGATTTTTAACTTTCATGGAAAGATAATAATGCCTACAGTTCAAAGCTGCACATGGAAACAAAAGTATTTAAGAGCAAAAAATTGAGTTATGGAATATGTGACAGTAACTTTTGTTGATCTTGATTTACAAACTGGAGGTTGAAAAGCTGTATATATACAGCTGATATAATGAAGTCCAACTTCATTGCCACTGCTAGAAATAGAAAGGAAGGGAGTTCTAAGCAACTCCATTTGGTGTAATTTTCTTTCAAAGAATAAGCAGATAAAATACTAGTTATATAATAAAGGCAGTAGGAGTGGGAATATAGTATTTGATCATTAAAAATAAACAGGTTTGCAAAATGTCCCTTGTTCTGACAAAGGGACTCCCGTAGCAGTTCTGAATAATGCAGCGAGTTGAGTGAATGGGTTTTGTGCTGGACTGGAAGCAATATTAAAAGTGGAGAAAGTTGAATACATTTAACCAATTTGGTGGTTGAACAATAGCACGGTGATTGAACTTCCATGTCTGAAAATGCAAAGGAGTAGATGCTGAAGAAGAAAAAAGTGTATGCTGTTGTATTTAAGATTTCATTTAAACATACAAGTGGCACAGGTATAAATCAAAGCAGATTAGCAAAGATGTGTTCAGAGTCCAGCTAAGTAAATAAAGCAGGAAGGTGTTAAGCAACAAGGGTGTTATGCCACAAGGCTTATGGTGATTTATGAAAAACTATTAGACAATCATATCAGAACATTATACAAACCATCTATCTAAGTGGTGTGATTTCATTCAAAATAGTACCTGCTACAAAATGAATTTGTTTCAAGAAAGATTCCATAGAGCGGAACCAGAATGGGTAAAAAAACTGCCATGAAGAAAGGAAAAACAAAGACGCTTGGCTGAACAGAGGATGAAAAGAAAACAAATTGTATTCTTACCCTTAGAAGGTAGGGACATGGGAAAAAAATATGGAAAAATTAAAGATACAATGAATAATTCCAATATGGGAATTTGCTGTTCCAAGATGGCAAATCATTGGTTTTGCCACTTCAGACAAACACCAAAACATAGTGGGGGCCATTAGTTGAGGTAATAGGTATCGACTTCAGAATTCATAGAAGAAAATACTTTTTTCACAAACTCTGAAGTGTAGAACATGTATTTAGACTGCAGATCACAAACTCAAGGATAACCTTGAGCCTGAAAACTTCACAAGGTTCAAAGAACAGGGTGTTTCTAGACATACCAGCAATATCCTAAGTTATACTATTTCAGAGTAAGAAAAACAGGAGAAGAGACAATGAAAAACACACAAAAGAATTTATGCACCTGTAATTCTCTGCAATTAGGACGAACCTTCTAGGAGGAGGCAGATTATCTCATGTCTAGGAGACGTGTCCCTGCTTTGCCTTTTCTACAGAAATACCTGATTCTGGCCATTGCTGGAGAAAGGCTGTTAAATTTTCCAGTCTACAGATTGAGAATTGCTTCCTTTCTTGTCCTGTGAGCCTGTGACAAAGAAAAATTATTCAAGAGAAAATCAAGCTGTGAAGGAGAGGAAGTGAAAAATGTAGAAAAAATGAACACGAAACTCAGGTTAAAGAGAAAGGTAAGTAAATAAAAGATGTGCTTCTAAGGTCATATCTACAGAGGACACTGGAGTGTAATGCAGGAACTACCAAGCTGGCCATTGGAGACCTGGCATACCAGTGGCACACTACAATGCCTGGGGAGACATTAGTCCAGGTACTGAAAACAGAGCAGACACAACATGGAGCTTCATCTAAGCCCATAAACCCTGATCAATAGAAGAGATAACAATAAAATATTGTGCCTAATTGCAGAAACACCTCTGACTGATAGCTCAGGTCTCCTGGCATTATGTGGTTCAAAGGCTTGGTGAGTGTGTTACTCCTGTCACTACCAGTGGGAAAAAGGAAAAGGATAAAATAGTGTCATATTGTTCCTGACCATGGTGAGTGATATCTGCCCCAGAACATGTGACAAATGGAACAAGTTTCACTCTGATTCAAATTAGCAACTCACTGGACACTAAGGAGAAAGTCTTATTCAGCATAGCTCATGAAAGGTTATCGTTAATATTGGGGTTTAAGTGAACTTGCTGTTGTTGTTAATACTATTGCTTGAATTCTCATCCCAGCTGTAGGGGTAGATAAAATATTTCTGAAGACTTATTTTGCAGAGATGAATGCTTATGTTCGCTAGGGGGAATTTTCCCACATGAGAGGGAGCCATCTGTCCCAGGAAAGCATTGTGTATGTTTTTCTCTTCTCCTGCAATCCAGAGAAGGTCTCTCTGCTATGAGAAGAAGATAAGTTCTTGCAGACGTGTTTCAAGGCCCCCACAGCAGGGGTCCAGAGACAATAAAAGCCCTGAGAAGAACAGGGAGCATTTCTTTGCCCAGGGCCAGTGTTTTTAACACTGTTGGGTTTAATGTTCTTTAGTTTTTTTAGTGTTCTTGCCTTTGGAAATAAATTTTCCTGAATCCTTCCACTCATGGCTTTTTGGGGGGTACCTGCCTTATCTTTTTTCACACAGCTGGGTGTATGTGTGACCAACATGAAGTTAAGCCATTTAATCAGACAATGTTCTTCTCCTGCAAGCATCACTGCACAATAGGCACAAAATACAGCATTTTAAGGAGGAGAAAATAAGTGTCCCATAGAAAAAGTGTTCACAGGGATCCTAGAAGGTATAGTTTCCAATACCCTTTCCCTCAAAGAAACTATATTAATTTTCCTCTGTATTTTTTATTAGGCAAGCGGAAGCAGCTTGCCAAAAAAGTGTTTTGAAACTCCTATTTTAACAGTTCTGTTTCTAGATTTATGGGCTTTGCATCAGTTTCAAATGACCATTCACTCCTTATGTGTGTTTGGGTGAGAAATATCAGTATTAGAGAGACATTGTTCTAGCCCTGTGGTAGAATCAGAAGTTCAAAGGGAAAATACCTACAGAGCTATATTGCAGGAGAGCTTGGTATGTGGGCTTGAAGCTCTTAAAAAACAGACAGAGCCCTTGACTTCCTGCCCAGTGAAGATGAATTCTTGAGTCTGTTTGTAAAGTAATATTTGGGGAAAAATATTTCACACAAAACTGTGACCCTCTTTAAATCTCTTCATAAAAACAACAGTCCTCAGAGCTTCTTTGGAGTCACTGGAGAGCACGTAAAGCTGCCAAGGGTCTGACTGCTCTGTGAAAACCTTGTATTTGAAACGTATTTGAAATACCTCTTGGTCTTTTCCAGGCTCATTAAAATAAAAAGAAGTGCATGTCCTGTCTACATTCACTTTCCTACATCCACACATCATCTCTGTGTATGACATGAGTGAAGTGGATAGCCTTCCAGTGACTGAGACTCTCTGAAGAAGTTCTACGGACACTTTTGCAACAACACAATTATTTACTTAAGCCTGTACTAAAGGGAGCTATTCCTAGTGTTGAGCTTCAGATTACTGCATTTTTCAGTGTATGTCTGAACTTCTTCTCTTGAGATATTCAAAAACCATCCGACGACAATCCTGAATAATGTGCTCTAGGGGACACCAAGAGATCGGTCTGAATGAACTCTGGTGGTCCCTTCCAATCTTACCCATTCTGTGATTCTGCGATTCTCAGACATTCTCAAAGACACCATGGAATCTTCCTCATTTCTTGCCACTGACTCCAGCTATGGGTGCATGTAATGCACAGAAGCACCCTTCTCCAGCTGCATGGAGCTATATCCCAAGGAACACAGCATTAAAAATAGAGACATGACCTCAAAGAACATCCCACCAGATGCGCAGCTGATTATTGGGTATTTCCCTAAACAGCCACAAGCAAATTACAAGCAACAGAGTATGTGCAAAGGTGTGTGTGTGCGCACAGACACACAGCACAGGGACTCATAGACACAAGGACACTGGGACATAAGGACACACGTACATAGGGGAAAGAGAGACAGACTCCCTTTGGCAGGCTGGCCGCTCTCCAGAGTGCTGCAGGCAGTGGTTCTGCACTCCTCTGGCTCAACCACTTCAGGGTTTTCCCATTTTCTCCCCATCAGAGACACTTCAGGGTATAAACCTCTCAGATTCAGGTCAAGGAGGGTCTGCATTTCTATAGTCAACGTCAAGTAAAACTTTTATGTAGTAGATAACCCACTCCACACACCTGTACATAGTTTAGAGGGAATTTTATTGAATTCTTTGCCTTTTAAGAACTTTGTGTCACAGCTATAGAACATATCCTGTTGCAAACAAAACCATACCGCTGCTTGTCCCCTCTTTCATGCTTTTAACACCCATATCACATAAATTGAGGTTATAAACTTCCTTCTTTTCTTTTTCCTGAAAGTCACTCTTCTGTCTGTATTCTGAAGTATGTCTGACAGCCTTTAACATATGCTATACTGTGATTTTCAGCCACTGTCTTCCCAAATCTGGACAAAGGTGACACTTATTGTCTGCAAATATATTTTGCAGATTATTCTGTAACTTTCTTGAAATCTGCCCATCTATATAGCTACTCATTTACCTGGGACACTGCAACATTTGCAAAGAGCAATTATTCCTGAACAAAACAAAACGAACCAAACAAAAAACACAAACAAACAAAACGCCACAAAAACCACACACTAAACAAACAAACAAAACCAAACAAACACACTGTGAAGATAGGGCTTTATTAATAGGACCACTCTTGATCTGTTTATATTAAAAAGTCCCCCATCACCTTGCTGTGCCTAGTAGGATGCTCTTCCAGATATTGTGTTTATCCTTAATAAAATAGCAGATTTGATTTTCCAGTTTGCCACCTAGCTGCTCCACAAGAGAGGGGATCACTTTGGCTCTTAGAATTAGATCCTGAGTCCCATCTAAACCTGCCGAGAATTTTCATTTCATCAGTATGGCGAGATTTGAATAATTCCAAGTATATCAGGCTTTGAGAGGCATTTCTTTGATGGGAAGAAGTACTCTGAACAAACAGGGCTCTTGTACTGGCTTCTTTTCCCTGGAAAGTGATATGTCCACCTGCAGCAGGAATCAGGAAGGGGACCAGACCTTGGAAGGAAAATCAAGTATTTTGGTTAGCAGAGCAGGCTGTCCCCCAGGCTTACTCTCTCAGCCCACCAAGAAGGCTGACAGCTGGCTGGGAAGTCAGTCACCTAAGCCATGACAAACGTATTGGGAGGGAGCTCAGCTGGAGGAGTCCCCATCCACTGGGAATCTACACTCATCCTGCTTTCCTCCTTCTAGGAAACTTAGCAAGTGGGAAACAACAAGCGAGGGGAGCTGGACTACTCTCTTTGTATGTCCTTATCCATTTGGGAATAGAAAGAGGGAAGCTGTCATCCGCCCTGGCCCCAAGTGGACATGAGAACCTCCGAGAGTGCGTGATAAGTCACAGTGCCCTTTCCTCATACCCTCTCTGACACCAACTCTGTGGCAACGGGGAGAAACAGGAATGGAGGGGCGCTGAGAAGGGGAGAGCAGGTGCCCTGGGAGCATGGGGACGACCCGGTCAGGGTACTTTGTCCCAGGCCCCTCGGTAGCCTCCCTTGCCCTTGAGGGGACCGTGCGTTTCTGCAGATACTTTTGTGATCCCCAGGCGCAGATGAGAGCTGAATAGGAGAGGTACCCCACCCCTATGAATATGATAGAAAAGTTTTCCTTGGAAATGGTCCCCGGGGAGACCCCTCCTCCTTTCTCCACCCGAGCTATAAAACTCTCGGGGACAGGGGACTCCTCTTGCAGGAGCACGCACACAAACAAGGCAGCTCCACGCCGGGGAAGGAGCCATTTGGGAGACCTGTAGCTAAAAACAGCGATAGAGCCCCCAGCAAAGTTTCACTAGAGATCACTCGGCACCACTGCATACGGATGTGGTTTCCTCGCTGAAAGTTGCTGTCTTTTCCTCCCCTCACCGGGAGCGACTGCCGGTCCCTCCGCGGGACGGGAAGATCAGCATGAGCAAATACTCGCTTCCTCACGCTCTTTCTTTTTTTTTTTTCTGCCAGCAAAGGGCTGAGTGCTTTGTTCTGGGGTTTTACGAGGGATTTATCTCTACAGCTGTTTAGCGCACTGCAAATGACTCGGCTCCCCCACCCTCCCTCCTCCTGCAGGAGCCGTGGCGGAGGGGGAATGTATTTTAAACGTTTTAAGCTCAGGAGCGGCATTTTTCTTCCCTCAGGAGGTGTGTCTAGCACGTAGTGCTCTAAAGAGAAGAGCCGGTAATAACAGATGTTCTGTCAAACTTAAAAGGTGCCGCTTACCACGGAGTCACCGGGTGCCATCAAGATGTATCTGCTTGAGATCGATTAAGAGCCGGTCTCCGCGGCCTCAGGAAGGCAGCGCTGCTCACACACGTGTCGGTGGGGGGAATCTCCGCTCTCCCCGGGCGGGCTGCAGACAAGGCACGGTGGAGGTGAGGGTCACACGGCAGGGTTTTCGGCACTGGGCTTTATTTCCGTGGGAGATTACAGTGGGGATGCTTGCGAGGAAGGGAGATACCCGCGGCTTGGGTGAGGTTTGCACGGCGGAGGATGCTCCTCCGGCGGTCCGAGCTCTGCAGTCATGAAGAACACCGGGCGTTGAGCAGCGTGGCACTGGGGAGCCCCCTGCAGCTGGGTAGAGCCGCGCCGAGCCCCAGCCCGGAGCCACCTCCTGCTTTCATTCCAGCCGTGCTGCTGGACGTGGACGCTGGCCCGAGACCTCTGTCCTTTTTCTTCAATGGAGGGAAGGAGAGAGGGAGAGAGGGAGGGAAAAAGGGGAGTCTGCCGGGTACTGCCAGGATCACCCGGGGACAGGGCCGCCACCCCCTCCCTGCTCGCCACTGTGGGAAGGGCTGACTCGTGCTTGCAGTGACTGAACTCTAACTAAATCTCTAAAAATCAGCGTGCACAATCAAACACTCGCGACGTCGCTGAGAGGGGAAAAATAACAATAATAAGAGGAAGAGGAGGCGGGTGTTGTCATTTTTGAGGCTGCTGATCATCCTGATTAATGAATGGTAAAGTGTGTTAAGTGCCAAGGTCCCAGAGACAGCCTGTAGGAAGTGCAGGGGGAAGCCGGGGCTGAAACTGAGGCTGTCTGGCAAAGGAAGGGGCACCCAGATCGTGAAGGTGGCTGTCCCCTGCCCCGGCATGGCTGCGCATGAGGTGGAGCAGTCCCAAGGGGCCGTAGCCTGCTCAGGGCGTGCTTCCAACCTCCCGATACCAAATATCATCTGAGTTGCCTGGATAGCTGTCTCTTAACTCTGTTGTGAAGTCCGGGCAAAATTTTCTGTAAGGGCTAAGAAACCAAAGGACAGAAGTCAGGTCCCAGCTCCCAAAGAGCTACAAGTGATCCAGCCCTTAAACCATGTGAAAGTGCTTTCAGGTAGAGAAACACAGCCTTGTGTAACCCTGAAGCACAAGTACCTTCAAAATTCAGAGCTCCATGCCTTCAAATTAGCTGGCACTAAGGGACCTAAAAGATTATCTAGTTTCAGCCTTACTGCCATGACCAGGGACACCTTCCACTAGATCAGATTGCTCAAAGCCCCATCCAGCCTGGTCTTGAACACTTGCAGGAAGTAGTCCCACCCTAAAGGCACATCACTCTCTTTGGGGTAAATCCACCCCAAAGATCCTTCCAGGAGCAACAGCTCCTGGTGAGTAGTGTAGACAGCTCTGCCTGAAGCAGTCTCAGTCCAAGAAATAATTTCTACAACGTGAAGGGGTTTTTAGAGTAGAGGGAAGTGGTTGGACTGTGGCTCCTTTAGGGCAGAGGAGGCAGCAGGCAAAAGCCAGGGTTACCTTCATAAAGGGCACCTCTCTGTTCTTTACTTATCATTTCCCCTCTACTATTCTTTGGACAACAGATTACATGGGTCCCAACCTCCTACTTCCTACAGCCCCTATCCCAAGGGAAAAAGCATCCCTTCAGACCACAGGTCAATTCTGGTCCAGGAGAGAGCCAAGCAAAAACGAAGGAAGCATAAAGACTTTTATATCTAAATTATGTCTATAGAACTGGCAAGTTCTCTTAAACAAAGTCAATGCTTAGCCTAGTGACTATTAATTAAAAAGGAATGCTTTACACCTTGTTCTCAACACGTATGTGTTTCCCCTAATTTGTTTGTCATTGTGCTAGGAAAGGAAAGCATCCTCCTGTTAATATTTCAGCACAATAATCATTTTAAAAAACTGAACTGGACTTAATGTAACAACAATTTTTCACAACGTGTGGAGACTCCAATGACTGCAATAATCTAAAAGCAAGTTGTCTTTCTCGCTTTCTCCTCTCGTACATTGCTTTAGACTTACAGCTATCATAGAACTGGGGGAAAAAAAAGAAGTAACCTGAAATAAAGAGGAGATTATTGCAGGGAAAGATGGGGAAGATGTAATTGAAAAAAAAAAAAAAGGCATTTCTGATGTGCAAATTATAGATAAAGACTTTTTATGAAAAAGAGGGGAGTGCCTGATGAGGAAAAGGGGAGAGTGTGTTGGGAGATAACAAGAACCAGTAATTTCTATTCAGCAAAGCCACCAAATCAGAGAGCAGTGCTGATCTTATTGGAGGAGAGCCTTCAACAGCAACTAATCCTGTCATATTGAAAGAAAATTGTAAATGTTCTCTGCAGAAATTGCCTGCCCCTCGCAGCTAATCGAGCACAGTTCGCGCTCACACACACCGCACACTCCCACAGGCGGGCAGCAAGCGGACCCACGGTCGCGGCACCCCAGCAAGGACATTCGCCCGAGATGCCCACCTAGGCACTCCATTTCCCTCGCTCGCCACCACCCCAACGAAGGTGGCAGCTTGTCCTCATTTCCTCAGGAGCTCTGGGCGAATATGAACTATTACCAGCTCATTTAGAAGTTACGGCTTCACCTGTATTTAATTACTTAAGTTTTGTCGAAACCTTTAAGCCAGGTTTGATAGCACTATTGCTCTAAATTTTTTATCTTTTTTTTAAGCTCAACTTGGCTGAACTGAAGCAGAGACTCCCAAGGGTCAGAGCCACCTAGGGTGTGCGTGTATATGTGTGTGCCTGTGGGTGTGGGAGGGAGAGAGGGAGCGAGGAAGAGACAAAAACTCCATCAGCCCGGACAATGCCAGCTCTTGTTTAAAGCTTCCAAACTGTTATTCTTTCCCTCCATTATCACGGTACCAAGTAATCTGTCTTTCCTCCACCCCAACCCCCCTCCCTCCTCTTGGAAGATATGGAAGAGGAAGATAAAGCGGCTGGCTGCGGGCGCTGACGGCGCGCAGCCCGCATGCCTCTGCCGCCACAGCCGGGGCCGCTCCGCTGCCGCCGTTCCCAGCGAGCCGCTTGCAGCGGGATAGGATGCAACTTCTGCTAATTGGATCACAGGTAGGAAAGCTCTGGTTTTTACTGACGTTTGCGCTCTCTCTGGTTTTTTTCCCTCCTTTTTCTTTCCATCTATTTTTTTTCTTGCTTTTTCTTTCACGTCCTCTACCCTCCGCCCCTTCCTCGCCGCACCTAGGATTTCATCCGCTGCTGTCATAGGAAAGCTCCCGCCAAGAAATAATGTGTAAGAAACGAGCTTTTGCTTCCTGGTAGAAGCAGCAGAACAGATCATAGGGAAACTTTTGCTGAATGGGTCCACAGCTGTGCGAGTCACCGGGGAAAGGCAGCGAGAGGGGAGAAGGCAAAGCGATTGCCTCCAACACAGAGCCCTTCTCTGTCGAGTTGCAGTTGCGATATTAATTCCAGAACCGAGTCTTAGCGTGGTATAGCAGGGAAAGAGAGACGCAGCAACCTGATTTAGAGAAATCCTCACAATTTTCAAGCGCTGTCCACAGGTTTTTTTATTATAAATGCTACATTCCGACACGGGAATATCTCCCGGACTACCCTTCCCAAATCCCGGTGTGACATGCTTGTCACCGGGAGCCGAGACCGGAGCCATCTCCGGGGAGCGCGCTGGCAGCCGGGCGGGCAGGCAGGGACGGGGCAGGTGGTATCCCTGCCCTGCCGGAGACCATGAGGGATGCGGGGTATAAGGGGAGTGGGCTGCCGCTGTGTCAGTGCCTTCCCTCGCCCCCCAGAATCTCTCCTCTGCCCGGGATCAGCTCTCGCTTCCGTACCCTCAGGTCTCACGTCCTGCCTCGGGGAGGGGGAGCGCAGGCTCGAGGCGCCGCCGGAGGTGGGAAGGGTATGGGGTTTCCCCGGCTCATTTCCGGCCCCGCTTCCCCGGATCGTTGCCCCTGAGGTTCGGTCCACTGACCAGGAGGCAGGGTGCTGCGGGAGAGGATGCGTCAGGGCCGGGTCCAGCTCGCCCCCTCTGCCCCAGCAGGGCTGAGACCCCAGCCGGGCTCCCTTCCCTTTCTCCCGCGCCACCGCCACGGGGTGCTTGTGGCCAAAAGGAGCGAACTGGTACTTTGAAGGGGAGCTCAGATCGAGTTGTGGGAGAAAAATTGCTTCCCAGAAAGAGCTCTGGGGCGCCGAGGTTCTGGTGCAGCCCCACAGTAAGGCCATATTGGGGGTTCTGAAAGGGCAAACGTCGATCCTGGCCCCCCCTCCAGCTAGAGCCACTCTTCACTTCGCGCTTTTCCACCCCTCCATGCCCAGTGCCATGCTCGGCGACTGCCTCGCAGCTGCTCCAGCCGCCAGGGTGATGGGGAAGCAGGCAGGCTGGGAGCTGCAAGGCCGGCTTCACTCCTCTGTTCGTTCCCCCACAAGGCAGCCGGGACGGAGGGCCCTGATGCCAGATGCTCCTGCAGGATAGCTGTGCCTGCTGCCAGCTTCGAGGATAGGTTGTCAGGACTTGTAACTCATTCCCACTGGTCTGTGGGTGAGTCCTTAACCCTTCGCCGGGTAAAGGATGAGGGATGCTTCTTCCCGTCCCTGTAAGATTGTTTTTTTCCTACTATTTACATTTGCTAAAGTTCCTTTCAGGGCAAGGAGACACGTTTTTCTTTTCCAAGCTGGAAAAGCACACTGGGAAGGGAGTAGTTCTTGTTGCAAATCTAGCCAGAATAACATCTGTCCCCATTTTTGTGTGTCAACCAGTGTGTTTGCAGAAAGGAAAAAGGCAAGGACAAAAAAAGGTCTAACCTCTGGTTGACAGCCTGCTCTTGCAGCTTTTTGGGGGAAATACCAAATCTGCAAACAAGCGAAAGCCCAACAATAAGGAAGGTTAATACAGGAGATCAGAAGTATTGACGCTGTCTGCTTTTATGATATTGTATCACTTGCAATCACAGCCCTTGTCTAAATACACACCAGCCTTGATTGTATGGTTTATGACACCAGCTGCTTTCAGTGACTCATGTATAAACCTCTTTAAGCCACACAGAGTATGGTTCCTCTCTCTTTGGGGATCTTTTTGAGTATAAGTTTGGTTGAACTTCTCTGCAGGACCCTTGGACTGCAAAAGCAGTCCTGTGTGCTTTTGCATCAGGAGAGTGAGAAGTGCAGTGAGCTCACTGGCTTGATGAGCATGTGCCCCACTGAGCTGCCCTTTCTGCTCCTGCCCACAGTACTGTGATTTCTGCATTGCAGTGTGCTCGGGAATGAGACCCAGTACATAGTCTAGGACATCCCCAAGTTGCTTTGGATGGAGGACAAAATCATAAAAAGGAGAGGTCGTGTTTTTCTCCCAACCAAACCCTAAATGTTAAGTAGTATCCTCTAGCCAAAAAGTCCCAACTCTGCATTTGGGCAGAGCTCAGGAAGATCTGTGTGACTGAGAGTGTCCTCAGGAGGCGGAAGGAACACCACTCATTACCCAGGATGGAGACCAAGACACACAAAGGGGGAAACCAAGGCCATCAGTTAAAACTAGAATTTATAAACAATTTTTTTTTTTTTCCCCCAGAGTTCAGCCCAGTGCCCCACTGTCATTTTGTTACCTCTGGGCTGACTCCCTGCATGTGTTTCATGTTTCTCAGCTACTCAAAATGCTTGGCTCATTGGATGTTTCATTCAACAGTCCTTTGAGGACATTTACTATGAAATCGCCCACTATTGTTAATACAGTCACAGGAGGCTACTGCCCTCCTATAACCCACTCACCCATTCACCCAGACTTTCTCTTCACCACAAATATCATGACCTACATGCAAAAGGCTTATTTTCTGGTCCTGTTTCCATAGCAATGCAGCATGGGGAAGGCAGACAAGCCAGTAATAATGAAGCAGATTCCCTTTCTGTGAAATCAAAACCTCCAGTGAAAGTTGAGTTCAGTTTAAGGGAAAGTAGGGATCCGCGGAGAGTTGGATTTCCAGCCCGAGCCCAGATCTCCGCGCCCTCTAGTGCCAGAGGCAGGCGAGGAAGAGCATGCCCGGGCATAGGGAATGAGAGTCTTCATACAAGTTGCAGGAGAGAGACAGAAGTAAGTAGTACGAGATAAGAACATTGCTCTCAACGTCTGTTTCCAGTCAGATCTTCCCCCTTCTAAATCCCAAACTGAAAAAGAAAAAAAAGAAGGAAGGTGGAGTTTAGCTGATCGTGGTTTGGTCCCCCAGAGATTAAGGTTGCAGTGGGTTATATGGGAGACTAAATAGGAAGAAATTAGAGCTGGGAAGCCAAGACTATATGTGACCATTTATTCATAACTTTCGGATCTCTATGGCTTTGAGCTTCACAGCTTGAACCAACTTCAGCTAAATCTGAGAGCTAATTCGAAGGCACAGAGGAGGATTACTCACTTGTGAAACTGCTGCCCTGACCTTCTACAGACTCTTTAGGTGGGTGGATGGGTAAGGCAACAGTAATCAGACTAAAAAAAGCTGAAGGGGCTTAGATCCAGCTCATATGAATGACAGCGATAACTTTTTCACAAACTCTTGTAGCCTTAAATCTTAAAAAGCTTAAATTGTATGTTAGTATTTAATGTATGGTAGCATTAAATTGTATGTTAGCATTTCAGGCCCTGTTAAACCCATCTTAGATATGCCCATCTCTAAGAACTCCTATACCTAAATCAGACAATTAGCACACTCCCCACACACTACCCTACTCTGCTACTTTTTCCAGTTTCTATATTCTGACAAAGATAGCTTTCAGTTTTGCCAGGGTCTCCACAGCTTTTCCCAGGTCTGAGCTGCCCAAAAGATACAATTACCTCCTCTCTTGTCCATATTCCACCACCTGATCACCCACCGCTTATGTCTAGCAGATTGCATTCCCTAGCCCTCTGTATTAAATTGAGTAGGGATCCCTTGCTGGTTTATCCCACTGTCTTCCTACATTCCCCTGATTAAAGTGGGCAGAATTAAAAGTTAAGACCAGCCCTAAAGCTTCATTAGAGGGCTGTCTCCTTTTCCAATGGACCCTGAACTTGTTTCTATGTAAAACATGCTTTAGGCTGTGGAGCTGCCTGTCATTTTGGACTACCTGTCCTGCCTTTAAAGCTATATTGTTACCTATGTCTAACACCATCTGTTCCCCATAGAGAGGGGACATAGATCAGCAGGTATTCCAAAGAGATATCTCTTGTATAACATAATTTTAAGTCCCAAGAGGATAGGATGGTGAAGTGAGTTTCATCTCATTTCCATCAAGCACTTCCTAAAAAATGCTTACCAATGAGGCTGATACACAATAGGATTGCAGTAGTTCATGTGCTTCATGTATTCATTTTTAAGAATATGATAAGGATAAAATGAAACAAACACTTATTTAGGGCCAGCTGCAGTCTTCTGCATGTTTTCTTTTTGAAGAAATGATTCTCTGATTCCCATCATTCCTGTATCTCTTTTGACTCCATGGACTAGATTCTGATCTTAATTACATTTTTTCAAATTAGGGGTGCCTTCACTTATTTTAATTGCATCTGGTTTATTCTAGTGCAATTGAGCTCAGAATTTGACTTTCACAGAAACATAGTAAGTGTTGTAATTAGAATATGCCAGTGTTTTGACAACTGTTCATGGAAACAGCTCTGTTTCATCAGACTCTGTTGAAAGGGAAATGCAATGTGATAATGGGCATTGGGAATAGTGTGGGCACCTCTCACAGGGATGGCAATAAAGATCTCTGTGAGTGGCCACAAATAGGTGACAAATTCTGTACATCAGCATTTCTCAGGGTTTTCCTCAAGCTCTTTGAAAAGCTCTGAGTAAACTGTGGACAGGTGTGGGTTTTCTTAGTTTTTTGGTTGGTTGGTTTTCGGTTGTGGTTTTGGGTTTTTTTTGAAAGAGGTGTAATGAGACAAAAATATCTCCATAGATTTTTTTATTCTGAATCATTGTCAAATTAGTGTTGGAAACCAAGGCAACAAAATAAACATAGTCATTTAAACGAATTCTCTTGCTCAGTGATTTCTCTGGCTCAGGATTTTCAGGTAGTCTGAATATATAATGATCTCTGTGTGGTGCAGGTAGGATGATCTGCAAATACTGAGGATTAGACCCTTCATTTTTATAATCCATTCCAGCATGTGAGAAACAAAAATTAGCAAAATCTGTGCATGGGAAAAATTACGGTTTTGATACAGCCCACAGCATTTTCATAGATTCCTGAGAAATTTTCTCTCAGCTTTGCAATGAATTACTGATGTCTATTTTAAGATCATCTATCTCACGTACAGTCAATTAAAAAACAGAGTAGTAATATATTGAAAATTATTCAGAAATTTGTTCATGAAAAGTGGCAAGAAGCTTATTCCACTGTTATTTCTGAAATTATTTACTGCAAGCTGGTAACCAATGATTTATTCATGAAAATATTCATACATCTCAAATGTTTCATGAATGTTAGCATGAATAATTAACAGAAGTTGTGGTGTTTGTTATCATTACTCATTATTTTCCTATTCAAAAAAGCATCAGTCATCCAGTTAAAGAACATTAGAACATAATGATTACAACATTGGATCAGACAGGTGTTTTGTCTTGTCCCATATAGTGTTTCTATCAATGTCAGTTATCAAAGCAGCAGGTGCAGGGAATGCTGCCCTAGATATCTGCACTGCCCTTGGGTTAAATGCTTCTATACACACTAGCTTGTGTGTATACATTTGTTCACTACCCACACATCATTTCCAAATGAAAAAAAGATACCTCCCTCACCAAATGGAAATCTCTAGCGACTTTAGACAAGCTGCAGAAATACTTACTGGTCAGATAAGCAGCTAATCCAGTTTTACCTCCCAGGAAGTTCACTGCGATAGCATGTAGCAGTGAATTCAGTAGGTTAATTAAATATCTTCTTGGGAAAATCACATTCCAAACAACTTTTGATCTATTTAAATTAGTAGTCTTCTGGTGTTATTGTTACATCTCTGTTATATGACACAAAAAGACCAACAAGAGCAACTAGTTCATTGTGTAGGTGCCATTTGTTTACTCAGCCATGATCCTCTTGTTCTTTTCTTCTCTTAGATAGTCCTGGGTTTCCCAGTCACTTGGCGTGCCTTAAAAACTACTAATCCTTCTATATCCTTTTTTGGTGATATGGACACTGTATCCCGAGCAAGGACTATTAGCTTATACCATAAAATAGTTTCCATTTTAACATCTCTTACTCCTCCTATGTCCACACTAATGCCAATACCTTTTCTTGAGTGGCCACAGCTGGCTTAGAATCTAGTAAGGCTTCTAAGTATTTCACTCCATCTGTGATTGTTCTGCGTTGGACAATGCTTATTTCCATTTGCTTCACCCAACTTAATTAGCGCGCTATGAAATCTTCTATCCTTATGACATTTATCTAACAGCAGCAATTTCGGTAAAGAAGCTCTAAGTTCTTGAACAACCGAACTGTTAACTTTCTACAGTAAAAAAGGATCTTTCATGTGTAGTTTCTGTTTTCTCTTTCTTAATCAGCTTCCAACTTGTAATGATAATTTACCTGTTTTATCACATCTTATATTTGTCAAAGAATTTAAGATAATGTGTAAATATATAGAGACTCGTCAGGTTGTTCTCAGGTTGTTTTTCTTGGTCTTTTAGCTTGATGTTTCAAAGAATATATAGAAGAGGCAACATCTCTTTAAAAGAAACTATGATTTTTTTCTATCTTGTATGTAATTCTGGTTTTTATTAGTTTCAAAAAATTTAGCTGGAAATGAAAAAAAGGCTTTTCAGTATATAATATCTAAAATTAATCCAGTGAGTGTCCTAAAGATAGTTATGCTAGCTGTTACTCTCCTGTCCTTCTGTAGTGTATCTGACTTCAGTGACAATTTGCGTATTTTTGCTATCAGCACAGCCACTTCATTTTCAAATGCTTTCCAAATCCTTGCATATATAACCATGAGGTCCTTGTGATATGCTGCTGTTTAGTTTATCAGTTTGTTCCTGTGTTTCCCCTGTCAGTGACAGCTCACGTGCTTCCTTGTCTTGAAAAAAATAGATCTAACATGGACTTTGGCACAGCATCATTTGCAGAGATTTAACCAAGCAAGAATTCAGAACCTATGCAAAGCCCTTTTACTCATTAATTTTTCCCCATATTCCCTGGATGTGCAGCAGATCACCTTGCTTCCCTCATAACTTGGGTAAATTTAAGACCTTTCAGAAATGTCCTGCAGTTTTCTCCTCTGCCCACACCCACACATCCCCACAAGCTCTTGTCAGTTTGTGCGTCCTTGGCCCTCTTCAATTACGACTGACATTTTGTTTGTGTTTTATTGTAATTTCCCTCCCTTAGCCATGGGCTTCACCAAAGATGAAGTGTCATTTCCTGAAAGCTTGTTGCTTGGCTCAAACAACCTCTTGGACCTTAACATTTCACAATACCTTTTTTTCCTATCTTGCCTTTCAGTTTGCTTTCTGCATGACTTCACTGAGTCAGAAACTGTCTGTTAATATACCTGTTGCTTCAAATTCTGGGATTTTATTTTCTTTCTCTTTCATTCTTTGTTTTCTTTGTTTTAAACTTATTTTATTTCTCTCATCAGTACTTTTTAAGCAGTTCTCTAATTATTATCACTTTTAAACTCATGCTCTTAATGTAGTAATAACTTTATTACTTTTCAGTGGTTTGACTCTATCATGTCTTCAGCTACTTAATTAAGAGCACATACTGTTATGTTCTCCAGTTATCCTAAAAGTCACATAGAAATTGTTTTGGTTGTTTTTAATCTGTTCGTACCATTTGACCTACCAATGTACAGGTGGGTGAACTCACCCATGGTTATCATTTTATTAGATACCTCTTTGATCTCTCTTTCTATATAACTCATTGAATATCCCAGATGTTTCCTGGACTAAGGGCTCTAATGCTTTGTGCAAGCATCAGGATTTAATTAAAGAAGGAAATTTTTTCACTTAGCACAATGGACTGAGACCAAGGAGATCAGAGATAAGCTCCTGACCATGCCACCAACCTGCTGCCTGATCTTTGCCACATTCCTATGGCCTGACACAAAGCCCACCGCTGAGGTCAGAGACCAACTTTTGTTACCTTGGATAGGCTTTGGATTGACATCCTGAGGCAGGGACAATAATTCTTCCTGGTCTCATAACAGCGTTGTAAGGATTCATTTGCTGCAGGTTGTCAGGTGTTGAAGTTCAGTTTTGGTGCTGCCAAATGAAAAAAGGAGCAGACAGGCTCCATCCACGTGATCTTTCTTTGCACTGGAGTATTGGAAAATTGAGCCTTTAGGACATGCTTATTAGGGAAAGTTTCTGTTCAGAATGAAGGATAAGCTAAAATGTTTAGTATCCCTCAAAAAAAAAAAAAAAAAAAAAAAAAAAACAGAAACTCCTCCCCCCCCCCGGGCTTGGGNAAAAAAAAAAAAAGATACTGAAGCTCCTACCTGCTCCAGGTCTTGGTGAAAAGCAAAGGAAGCAGAAATGTTTTCTCTGCTGTTGCTTTTCCTTGCTTAGGCTAAACTCAAACTGATCTCCTAATCCATTACTGGCATCTTTCATCCACACTATTTTCACTTTTCTAGCCGTGTATTCTCAGCTGATGAAAGCTGTCAGAACACGAGTGACATGAAAGGAGAGGCCATCACCAAACAAAGTGCTATATTTAACCTGGCAATGTCATGCCTTCTCAGTTATGACCTTGAGCCCTAGCAGTGAGAATTTAAACAGGGCATCTTGGTTGTCAAGTTTCTTCCTTTAGCCAAACATAGAAAGCTCTTAAATATGAGGAAAAACAGTGAAGAACGGAGGTAGAATAAGTTACCCTTCTTCTTTTGACATTTGTGATAGCCAGCACACTTATCTGGCACTAGAAGGAAAGAATACATGAAGGGCTCACTGTTAAATTCTCATTAAAAATGTCTGTTTGATGTCTGCTAGTCCTTTTCACAATCTGATCCACTGGGAGTAAATGTAGGGATCTTTACTGAAAGGTTTTGACATCAGAAGCTGTTTCCTGCAAGGAATATCCTACTGTTATTAATTATTTTGCTATGTGATTCAGAAAAGGGAAAAACCCCCCAAAAGTATACAACTGGAAAAAAACAAGGATAGAAAAAAGAAAGATCAAGAAAAGCATTTGGTATGTTTTGTCTGAAGAAAGCCTGTAACTGTCTGTCTTCCTTTCTTTAGCAAAGAGTGAGACTGTGTATCTCCTACTTTGAAGCACAGGGGAATGCAAAATATCTGTTTAA
>WEIV01011631.1:1458-22756 GCA_013390005.1 Calyptomena viridis | reverse complement strand
TCCAGTGGAGCCCTAAAATGAAAATTTTAATTTATAATTATTTGGGATTTGGTCGGCTCTCACTGCAATCAGGACTTGGGCCAAGCAGACATTTGTATTTGATCTCAAATAGCTTTAAAGTAATCTTTTCTTGCAGCAAAGGTAAACTACATGATTTAATGTATTATTGTAGCACACCATGGAGAGGTTACTCTTTAGGTTAGTATACAGTGAAATAGCATACTTTCAAAAGTACTTGGGTTTTAGCTCAATTGGAATTACTTCCTGACATGGTGCTGCCTAACTTGCCTTCAGTTAGTTTTCTGGGTATCTAAGCGCATACAGGTTTGCCTCCATTGTATCACAGTTAAATGACTCAACATGCATTGTGTGCTCAAGCCTGCTTCAGATGCTCAGAAAAGAGTCCTCCAACAGTTTACTGAGAGGGACTAAATTCAATAAGCCTGTTCTTTGATAAAACACAGGCTTGAATACCTTTTGTTCAATTACGGAACTTAATTTTCTTAAAGTGTGGTAGTCTGAGATCCCCTGTCTTTCTCTGAGTGTGAAGGATTTTACCCTACGTTTTCTGTGTAGGTGAATGTTGGAGTTGGAGACTTTGGCTAATTTGTTTAGAAGCACTTTACATTTTTTTACTGAACCTGTTCCACTGTGCCATGAACAACCAAATAATAGTTGAACAAAACTGTATGAAAGGATTTGGAAATTCTGAAGGGGCCCGTTCTTCAACTCGTACATTAAGACAAAGTCTATTTAGAATGGACAGATACTTTATTGAAAGCACAAATCCCATCTTCAGAGCAGATGTCCTTTTAATTTTATTATTTTTTTTTACCATCTTCTAACAATTCTTCCCCTGCTCACATTCTCTTCCCACAAGGCTGAGAGATTTTTTGGGCTGCTGCAGTGACTAATGTTCTTCCTGCCTGCCAAAATCTCTTACGAATATCCATAGACAGTTTTTATTCTAGACCAGTTATTTTTAACTTTTTCTTTAATGTATGGATCTCTTTAGAAAATTCACATTAATAGTGTTATACGGCATATAAGAACTTGCTTTTCTTTATGTACTGTGGACTTTTTTAGAGGCAGTTGGGAGATAAATTGTATCATTTATAGAAGCAGCAAATTTGTTGCATCACCATGTTCCTCTCTGAGAATAGCAATCCCTTTCTGATAGAAAACTGTATTTAGTGCATGTTTACTACTTCACATGATCTGGATCTAGGTTAATGACCTCTAAATAATAAACTTTTATCAATTGCAAATAATTGTGTTTAAATTCCACAGTTCCTTTCAGCAGAGGACCTCCAGAGCTAATGATTACTTCAGAGTAAGTTATTTACCTCTAGTACATAATGTATACATTGTAATATGTTTAGTTCTTCAAATATTCTTGCTTTTAGCCTGAGATACTCAAAGCAGTCAACTTACATTTAGAATAGCCTTAGCTGTTTTCATAAAGACAAGCCATTTTGAAAGTGTGTGTATATATGGTGGATTGTGAGAGTGGGGCATTTAGAGGTTATACCTCTAATAGTCTTTTTTTCTTATGCAAGTTGACTCTTTTTAACTGTGGCTGAAAAAAAAATCAATTTCTGTGATACGTCATCCTTTCAAAGTCATAACCAATGCTGCTGATTCATGACATGATTACCATGCCTTCAAAAGTTCAATTAGCTCAATCTGAAATAGAATTTCCAAAGGCAGTGTTGTCCTTTGAGGTAATATAAATGTCAGATAAAATGTAGTAGCTAAATAAATATCATCTACTTACAGTTAAATACTAAGACTGCAGATGGATTCTACTTATGACACTTAGGCAAATAGAGCCATGTTGTAGAAAAGGTTGCAAATATGCCTTTTAACCCTGTGAATTCTGTACAAGAAGAATTGATACTAATAAAAATAGGCTTGCAATGTTCTAAAGTAAGGTGCTTTTCCAAGTTGTGTATTTTTGAGTAATTTTTTCTGCTTTCAAGTCAAATGCACTTGATTCCATTTATTTGCTGTTGCTATTTCTTGTATATTGGTGATACTTTAAGTTCTTAAGTTTCACTGAATTTTAATTGAACTTCGTATAGAATTAAAGTAAGAGAAACAACATTATTTCACTTTTGAAAGAGTTTAGCTGTTTTGGTGCATAGAAGGTTTGGTACCCAGTGCAGCATCCATGGACCTGGGCCAGGTTCTTGAGCTTTGCACATCATGGATACACTTCTTTGGAAAGGTGACAATTGCATGCTTTGTGCAGACTTCTGCTAACTTGGTAACGTGAAAAATGGATTTAGGATAAAAGTAATCATTGAAAAGGGAAACTGTGAGACAAAGTGATTTAAACCTAGCCCAAGGTTACTGTGTGTTTTTGCCTAAGGGGGAAGAAAAATATCCCCCAAAAAACTGTGAGCAATAATAACAACCTTGATAAGCTGAAGCAGTTTATGCTTGATTGGCAGGTTTATTTGAATGGTGTGAATGGTCTTGTATGGTGCAATACGTAATATTTAACTACACTGGGGTTAATGGTTTGCCTGTGTGATCTCAAAGACTTTCAGTCGGTTGTCACAATAACAGTTTCTTTTCAGAATGTGTTTGTGCTGCTCCTTCTCTTCATGATGCTGGGGAATGTTTGTCTAACATGGGGTAAACAGCTTACTGTAACAGATATAAGGCTTAAGTGTAGTATAGGTTTGTGGCTTTCATATAAGCATATGAACAGTGAAAAATGGATGTTGGAAATCCTCAGGAAAAAAGTGCAAAAGCAGTGGGGTTATTGGCACTTGAATTTTTTGAGGATATGTGATTCACTAACACTAGATTCTCTGGATTCAATATAGAATAGTCTTCTGAGGGCTACCTAAAATGCTGTCTGTGCTGTCCAGATGTCATCAACATCTTTGTGTCCTTTCTATATCACACCTTAATTTAAGGCAATGTAGAAGAATTTAAGGAGACAGTAAGTGGAGTAAAAGCAGTATGTTTGTGCTTTTGAGAACCCCTTGTTTCAGCTGTGGCCTGAAAACCCATGCGTCATGAAGAATGTGCAGAAAATTGCTAACGTTATATTTTTGCTTCAGCCTAACTATGATGCGAAGGAACAGGTTTGGATTCCAGTGTTACAAGTGCACAGCTGAAAGTTATGGGCCAAGGAGGAATATTTCAGTAGGGATGCTCCTCTTTCTAGCATCAAATCAATTAAAACAATGGTTTGGGTTCAACATTCTCATCAGCAAAAATTTCTCAATGAGTCGAAATGGAGAAAAGGACAATCTGTCCATTTTCAGTTCCTGTGCAGTGAAAATGTTGGTGGCATTATGAATCAGTTACTGAAAGCTATTAGAAGTATCGGGCATAATCCAAGCCCTGCAATTTATTTTAAAACATTATTCTCTAAATGGCAGAATTTAATACTGCTCACCATCTTTTTTCAGCTAATAGTTAGTGTTTCAAAGAGCTGTGATAATGACCTTTATTACACAGAATCTGGTGTAACATCTTCAGCATTTTTTCTGGGGAGTAATGGATTTGATATGAACAGCTTGGGTTTAGGTTTAGCATTGGAAAAAGTAATTTCTGCAATGTAATTGCACTGCTGCTGTTTTTGTTTGTGCTGGAATAGTCACTTTATGTTTCAATTTAGGATGAAATCTGGTCAGATTTTGATATAATTTCATGTAAATATACACCTGAGAGAATCATGATCAATCTGATAAATACCCTGTATCCATAAATGAAAATTGTAGTGGAAACCAAGCAAAATTTTGGATTTCTTATATTGGTCAAATGACCAAAATGCTACATGAGACTTGCTTGTTGAAGGGGAAAAAATCCTCTGGATGCTGGTTGAAAGTTTTGGGAGGTTTTTTTGTGACATATCAGCTTTGAATTTTGTGTGGGTTTTGCATTAACATATATTTTACTTTTTCTTGCTTAAAATATTAACTTATTGTAGTTTAGGAATGGTATTCTCCAATTTAGTAGTCCCACTAAAACCATGTCACCACTCATTTCTCCTCTCCCCTTCTGATTGGAGGCACAAAAAGCAAAGATCGTGGGATGAGATAAGAACACTTTACTGGGAACAGCAGCAATGAGATAAGAAAACAAACAGTAACAGCATCAATATTAATAACAAAACATGTAAGACAAAGAAACAATTTACACAGAAAATCCATGACAATACTGATTGGCTCTTCCCCACCACTGGAAGGAACACCCTTCTTGGAAGTGAGAAAATCCCCTACCTGCACCCCAGACAATGACATGAGGTGGTACAGAATACCATTTTTCTTAGCCACACTGCATCAAGGCTACTAAAAAAATTAACTCTGTCCTGGCTGGAACCAGGGCATAACTGAACAAGATTTATTGCTGAGTTTTTTTGTTTGTTTTGTTGTAAACTGAGTGAGAATCCTAGCAGGATTCTCTAGCAGGATTCCTAGCAGGCCAGTGCACAGTTGGCATAAATCAAAGCTTCTGGTGGCATTCTTTTTTATCTCAGAATTGAGCTGAACATGGGTTTTGTAAGCACATCTAAAATAACTTAGTTGCTCTGCAGTGAGGTTGAGTGCAAGCTCAGCTAATGGTATTTGTTTCAGAAACCTTTTGTAATTACCAGAAATATTAGAAGGAGCAGAGAACTAAAGGAGCATAAATAGATTGCTTTATTGTTCACTAAAATGTTTCACCTTTGTGATACTATAGCTATTGTAGAAATGATTACAAGGTGCCAAACAGAATCGTGATTTAAAGTGTCAAGAGAGGAAACTGAGTAACACATGAGGAGGAAAAGTTCTTATTTTTTGAACAATCTCAGCAAACGAGAAATAGCTATCTTGATTTCTTCCTAAAATAATGTTCTCCGGGTTTTTGAAAACTCTTGAATAAGCTCTTTGTTCTTGCTAAGAGATACTCTTAAAGTGTGTCACATGATTTTATGTAGAATATATGCTGTACAAGTATAGATATTTGGAAGAGTCTGTGGGACAGGTGAATGAAAAGTATTTAAAAATATCCTTCATCAAATATTAGAAGTACTAGCATAGAGAAGATACTTCTCTGCCTGTGTAAAGCAATGAGAAGCAAATACCTCTGTCTGTTCCTTGAAGTTTTCAAGCTTTTTTTTTTTTTCAAAACCAAGTGATGCCACTGAACAATTTAAGGCAAATCTATTATACTGTTTTAATGAGGAAAACAAGAATATGGCTTTACTGACAAGAAGCCCAACAATACTGAAAGAATAGCTAGCACCTCAATTACCTCAGCTCACCCCTTCTCTTCTTCAGGCCATAAATTAAATTAATGTGGATTTTGAACAATGGTATTTTTGTAAAGCTCCAAATAGCTTGAAAATAATAAACTTAGTGTAAACCAATAAAAAAATATTCGTATCTTTGCTTCAGGTTTAGAAGTATATGTTTATTCAGCTTAGAAGTGTATTTTTAATTGAATTGTGACATCAGAGACTGGCGCCTCGGGTATCTATGCAAGAGACGGAAATTGGAAGATACCATAAAACTGATTGAAATTCAAAACTGTTTTAATGAATAGGTGTATTTAGAAACAACTATTTTGCTCTATAAAGACAAAGAGCTGCTTTTTTTTATTTTTTTTTTTTCTGGTGATGAATTTGAAGCATTGTTGCCAATGAGGCTAAGCCACTTTCTTGATAGGCCAGTGCTATTTAAAAATCACACAAAAAGCTATCAAAGGAACTACACAAAAAAAAGCACATACATTTGACTCCTTACTGGAGGTGACCAACAACTACTGGAGTTTATGTGAAACTTGTAAGGAGTGTGATTAGTTTAGGAGATCAGGCATGGAAAAGAAAATAGGAACACTTGAATGTGGTATTGTTCTGTGTACTCTTAATTATGTTCTTTCAGACTTGAGCACTTTTATTTCAATTCGTTTCATGAATTATTATTTGCTTTTTAGTTCTATGGTCTTGCATTTCAGTGTTCTTAGCTGTTGTCAGTACCAGAGATATCTGTATCCTTCATTTACTAAGTTAGTGTATCAGCAGTCCTAAGGCTGGATTTGTAAAAATTTATTGCATTTTCTGAGATTAAGAGGCACACCAGACTGGATGGCTCCTGTTGTCAGCGATTTTCTTACTTCAATGAAGTTAAAATTTAGTTTTGTTGTATCATTTCTATATAATGACTTTAGATCTGATTTTGAATTCTCTGGTGTCAATGATTGTGTAAAACAGAGCATCTAATAATACTGTGATCAGATGAAGTGTGGCTTAGTAAAGTATCAAATTGAAATGTAGAGCATGTAGGTTCTTTTCACTCTTAGTCTCATGACAGAACAGTGATGAGACAGATGCTTCATTTCTGTGTGCTGTAGTTAACCTGCCTGTAAAATAGTGTACTGGGTCTATCTGAGCCCCAGCAGCCTTAGCAGTGCTACGAGATAACACTCCACTGTTTTGACTGCTGTGAGGGAGAGGCAGAGGGGACACGAGCAGGTCAGGTGACCCAGACTGACCAAAGGGATATTCCAGACCATATGACGTCAGCTCAGATATAAAAGAACAGCAGGGGTGGGGGCACGGGGTTGTCTCCGATGGCTGCCTGCTGAAGGGACAACCAACGCGTAGGGCCCTGCTTCTCAGGACGCGACCTGACCTTGTGGAATGGGAAGTAGAGATTAGATCTGCCTTCTCTTTGCTTCTTGCACGCACAAATCTTTCTTTGCTTGTATTAAACTGCCTGGTCTTAACACCCACAAGTTTGTCATCTTTTTGGTAAAGGGAAGGGGCGAGAGACTGTCCGGGTACTTGGCACCCAGTCAGGGTCAACCTGTCACAAATAGGCATAACCATGCTAATGTGTGTAAAGTGTGTGCATTAGACTTTTGAAGTGCTGTAGGAGAAAAGTTACTATTAAAGGCATGATTTCTGAATTATCTCTCTTCAGTCTAGTTTGGGAAATCCTAATCTGAATGTTGGACAACTGTAGTCTTTTTAGTAATCTAACTTTTTAACTTAACACTGGTTTTTTTTTTTCTGCATGAGGGTCTTGTTTTATTTCAAAACTAAGTAGCTCTGTTCTTTCAAAGAAGACCAAAGCACATAGTATAAAGAAAAAGTCGTGTACTCAAAAACTTTGTGAAATAAGTCAGATGAGTAATCTAAATTTCATGTGGATATAAACAATCCTCTTTCATCTAAAAGTATAGCTAACTCACATTCCTAATTTGTAATCCTTTGTGAAGATGATTGCCTTTTTCTGAAGTTCAGTCTGTACACTAGAAATACGTTTATGGAATTAGGATGGCCCTACAACTGGAAATGAGTGAAATAGTGATAATATCCAGTTCCGAGTAAAAGCATTTATACAAACTTTAATATGCTCCTAGTGAGTAGAAGTAGTATCAAATTAATTTGTTGATAATACTCTCAAATATAGATCTTTTGTTGCAAGCAGTGCTAAGGTCCTCCTTGATCCTCCTAGTTTGTTATATAAAGAATATCTGCTTGAAGTTATAGCATACAATAAGTCTTTGTTGGAAAGAACAGTTCCAAAAAGCCTGTTTGTGACCTTCTTTCGTATTGGCAAGGCTTCCTGCAGTAGCTGCCAGCACACCAATGTTCCAAGTAGAATTGACAGAATTGTAAAAGAGAACTAAATTCTCTAATCACAGAAAAACACAAGATGGTAGGATGTAAGTAGTACTGTAAAGAGAAACTGAAAATAATTTCTCTTTGCAAGCTATAAAATCTTTGATTTTCTGTTTCATGTCTCACCAACTTGGGCAGGGGATGTTCTTCTGTCTACGACTATGTTAGTGGGTGCTAGTACTGCAGAACAGGGGGACTGCTATTTTCAGGGCCTTGTCTAGTGTAAACAGAAGAATAAAGCCAGTATAAGAGTAATAATAAAAGTAGTATGTAATAACGCTGAAAACTACCTCCCTATTCAGGGAATTGCATGAATCATGAATTTCTTCGGTATTTTATCCATCGACTAAAAGGAAACCAGAAAAGAAACATTAATAAGCTGTAGCAAACATAATAAAATGAGTATTTTTTTTCTGCATAAAAGCACAATAATTTGAACTATACTATTTATATAAAGTAGAACATGTCTAGACATAGAAGGAACAAAGGTTTACTTAGAAATATCCAAAAAATGTGTCAGTAATCTGGGATGTGGGAGAACTGACTCTGTATTTCAAATCAGCAGGAAAAAAACCCCAGAAATTCTGACATTTAGGCAAGATCCTGAAAGATGGTGGCACACTAACTTGTAACAGTTTCCTGAAAAAGTTTGTTTATGACCCTGTTTTTAAGGTCTTGTGGGGTGATCACATAATGAGAATGTGCAATGGTCAATTAGGAACATAAGAGAAGTCTTATTTTAGTTTGTGTGATTTCAGAGAAACGTAGAAGATTGTGTTATACTGTGTAAATGGAAAACAGTACCTAAGGTCTCCAGATCTAAAACATGTATATATGCATGATAACATCTAAAATGAAACAAAAACGTTCAGATTAATCCACTGACTCTGGGTTTTGCTATATATTCACATGATGAAAGTGTTGAAGAGATGAGGGCTTTTTGATTTCCTTATGATGAGTTTAAATCGTTTCAGACTGAGATTGTCATTAACTAGGAAAACAGTAGGATGAAATAACCTTTCAGCAGTTGTGGCTGTAGAGCTATTCATTTGACAGGTTACATTTGTGTTATTCAAGTTTTCATGTACAAATTACATCCTCAGACTTTAAACAGGAAGTGTTTCAGATCAAGTCTATCTGATAAAGACTCAGTTACTGACAACACTGACAGGTTCCAGGTACAAAAGCTATTTTCTTAGTCTTCAATAAAAGGCTTCAAATAATTGATCATTCTGCGGAAGAACAGTTGAGCAAGAATTTAATTAGAAGATTTAGTATCCTGTAGTATCATTCTTGATACACCATATCTTCATTGTCTTAATTCTGCTTTAAACACCCTCTACCTGCCTTTATATATTTGTTTCCCTCTTCTCTTTGTTTTGAAAGAATGTCATCATATAATCACATTTGTTTGTGTGGAAATAGAAGTAGCCACTGTTCTTCATAATTTTCAGGAACTGTTTTTAAAATCACTTTTTAAAAACTCTGTCAATGTCTGGAAATTTTAATTAGGCTTCTGGATTTCAGTCTTGTAATGTAAGGTATAGTATGCACAGAATTACAGAGGCTTCCCATGCCAAGAATGTTAAATTGCTGTTTCATAATAACTGTGTCCTTTTTAGACCATTTTGAAATGAGCTTCTTGGTTTCTTGATTTTATGTCAGGCTCTGTATAAAACTGTATTTTGCTTCTTTGCAAGAAGTCCTACATAATTTAGTAATAAAACAAATATGCTTTGTAAAACTCTTTGAAATCTCAGCAGTTCTAGCTCATATCTGATCTGTGTGGGTGATGCAGTCACTAAGTGATGCCAATATAGGACACACCTGTATTAATTTTTATAAAATACATGTGGTATTACATGAATCTCCCAAGGAATCTGATTAATAGTTTTTCCCTGTGTAAATTTAAGGTAAACGAAATAAAATCCTCCCTACAATTTTTATGGTCCATATACTGACTAAAATAGAGACTTTACCTAGTTGTCGTTGCATTTGATATAATGAAAATGCATTTATTTTCTCTCTAATTGAGAATTAAGATAGCTATATAAGTCTACTCTGATGTCCCCAAACACATTGCCAGTGAAAATGTAAAAGCCACACGGTCTCCACATCTCTCTCCTGAGACTATGTTTTTGTCTTGGAAGTAACACAGTGTAATATGAGATACAGCAGTTGCCAAGGTAACTGTTCTTTTCTCGTTTGATAGCAGCAGGTGAATGGTTGCCTGGATATCCACAGTAATTTGCTGGGGCTCTAGTAATTCAGTAAGGATGTACACATTCTTTTCCAAGCTTGTTTTTCTCTCACAGAAGCTTTAAATAAAATCCTAAGGTGCATGATAAATATTAAAATATTATCCATGATTATTCCATAATTATTCTTCCTCTAGGGCTATGTTTTTAATATTAATGTTTTGATGTTTTTATATGCAGAATATTAGGCCAAGATCTTTTTTATATTATGATAGTTCTTTTCAGAAGAACTTATTTTCTGATTTTTTTTTTTTTTTTATATCTGGGTTTACTATTTCAAGAACTTTCAGAAATTTAGCAAATTAATTCCACATTTAAATCCAGAGCTAATAAGAAAAAATTCTGCAAGAAGAATTTCTAGTTTGTTTTTACTGTACCATCTTTTATTGAAATCAGTGAGACATTTGAAAATAAGACCAGTCTCCCATTCTAGCTCTGCTGCAGCATTCTCCGGAATTTAAAAGAAAATAATCTTAGCAAAGAGGTGTTGAGATTTTATGAACTTTGAGGATGTATGGGAAAGTTCTCATGAAATGTGACATAATAATTATTTTCTTGACGACACTTTTTTTTAGTCTTAATCTCATCAGTATAATTATATACTCCAGTTTAGAAGATTCATCCTGTACTGTGTCTTGTGTTCTCTTGTATTGTGCCAACTTAATTTTGCACATTTTGAATAAAATTATCAGAGAGTAGAACTTAAGTCTTCAATGTGTCATAATTAAGTTTTAGATTTATTGTGATAAACTGAACTTTATTCAGTCTGTTGGCAGACCCAGAAAGAATCAGTTGCTCTGTTTATACCCCAGTTTGTTGGCTTGTTACATACGCATAATCAGAATGTGAAGAAAATTTTAAATTTGGCACAAATGGAGTATGTTTTAAAAGTTTCAACTGTGCATAAAGTTGACCGTATAAGCCTCTGAACATGACATACATGTGGCCTGAATTCTAGCTGTTAAATACCTCAGAATTGAGCAATCCTCATCATGTAATCTCAATTTAGCACTATATGCGAAATAGCATTTATTAAAGGAAAATTAATCTTTCTTCATAATTCCGTTGCTATTATGAATAATACCAATGTCTCCAAAAAAACATTGCAAGCAAATTGGCAGTACATAAGTAACATGGCTAAATAAAACAGTCACATGTATTTGTGAAGATATGGACAAGGCAGGCTCAAAGCTGTTTGACCTAAAGATTAAATACATATTTTCAGTGGAGTTATTCTATACACTGGCAATAATGACATTGCCATCAAATCTTTCAGAATCTTATATTTATTTATTTTCTAGTGTTGTGGGATTTTTTTTTCAAGCACTTGATTCTGAAAAGTAAGTTTTATGCTGGAAATGAATCTTTCGAAGCTGACAATAAAACTGCTTTATGATGGAAGTATAGTCTGCTTTCTCTTGGTTACCGAAATAAAATACAAGGTATGCCATTGTTGTGTGGTATAGACAGTCCCTGGCTCAGAATTAGATTGTTTCACCTGTCCTAAAAATGGGTTGAGGAACAAGTAGATTTGTGTTAAGAATCCGTCGTTAACCAAGACTACCATCTGACAGGTAGACTCAACATCTTGACACTACTGTAAATGTTAATGTTCTTTCTGCTTTGTTTTGAGAGTCTTGTCAGATGCTTATTCACCAATAGTACTTTCTTAAGTAGATCAGACTACTAGAATTAACAAATCTACTGTAATTCCCTGTCTGAGGACACATTTCTTTTACTGATGCATGTAACTCCAAACAGATGTGATAGTTGTTTTCTTCTCCCTTTATGATTTGACACTAAATAGTGTATCTCGAGTGACCAGCAGTGACTGAAGCACAGCTCTGAGATTCTGGGTTTACTTAGAAGTTGTGTGAACAGCATTAAGTAAACCTCTACAAGAGTTCTGGAGAGGCTTTTTTTAAATTTATATTTTATGTTTAAATATTGCAATGAATTTCTCTTCCTATGAAGAGTTCCAAATTCAAGTCTGCTACTAAACAGAGGCAAATCAGAAGAATGTTACTATAGCTGCTAGTCATTTCTGAACAAAGGAAAAAAAGTGCCTTGCTGATACATATTTATTCTCTCTGGTTCTACATATGATGAAGTGCAACAAGATGGAAAATAGGGTCCTTTTAAACTGACAAGTACTCCTAGTATTCCTGTGTATTTTAGTAGTGCAAAACTAACTCTTCAATATGAAACATTGTTCTACCCTTGAAGGTTCCAACAGTTAATTGTTAAAAAAAATAAACCAAACATAAAGCAACAAACAAAACTGTTGGTACCTAGATGCTCCTGAAGTTGCATTTCTCTGTGATAATTAAATTATTACCTAGAAGAGGTGTAATAGGGCATCTAGAAACAATAAGTTCCAGGCATGTGTTTCCTTCAAAACTGACTATTACTGCAAAGGCAAATCATTGAATCATCCATGTGTTGTGTTTTCAAAATTCTTATAGAAGTAAAGGTAGGCACTTGTTGGGAATTTTAACAACTCTGGTGATTTAAAACTGTGAAACACAAACTTGTGACTCCAGATAATATCAGTGAAATAATTCATTATTACATTTGAGTAGAAGAGCCGCTAATTTATTTTATTTCCTCAATGATTATGTTTAAAGGTTGGCTTTTTTTGTGTATGCAGAAGCTGCAGAACGGATGGAATATTTACAAAAAGGTTAACAACATAGTAATGATCCAATACATGGTAATATTTTGTGACATGAGTGGTCTTTCTAAGTTGTCAGAAACCCCTTTGTTCTGCAGCAAACTTATTAACATCTCTTTATCTCCTCTTCTTGTGGCAGAATTTTGATATGTAAAAGGATAGTGTGAATGTCACTTGAGAAGAACTGCATGAACAACCTTTTTGCAGAAGTAAGGGTAAAATTATAGATACCAAATTTTTTTAGGTGAGTTGTTTCTTCCTTGAAATATACATAAAGCAGTTTTCAGGTTACAGGTTGAACTTTCATCTCTTGATCAATAAAAAATCGATATCAGATCACTTGAAAATATGTTCAAATGTCTTTTAAATTTTGTATAGTGTTTCACTGCAACTGCTTACATAAACAATTTTCCCTTATTTAAATGATACAGAAGCAATTTTACTAATGATCATGTTTCCAAAATAAATTATCTTGAGGTAGAGGGAAAGCTGTGAGAAAACAAGTACTTGGACTCATGTAGTTAAGGAGTAGAAATGTATCAGCTGATCTGTTTAGGTAGAGGAGCTAAAGCAGATAACAGAAGCGAGTCCTCTGTGTGAAGAGGTAAGTTGAAATAGATTTTAATATGTTTTTGCTAAGTGGCTGTACTACTGAGATAGTTGCATGTTTAACAGTGAAGTTAATTGAGCCTTGTGAGGATCAGAGCTTCTAAAGCCTATTTCTAGAAATAAGCTGTGAATGCTGTTTACCAATGAGAGCCCAGTGTGTTGGTTAGGGCTTCACTGCACTGAGGCAGTATATAACATTATAGACTGTATGTGAATTACTACTTTCATTAATGAGGTTTATCAGTGTAGCTGGTTTTGAAAATAATAATTAAAAAAAATGGACTTTCTTCCTTTTGTTTATGATGNAAAATAATAATTAAAAAAATTGGACTTTAAGAGTAAGCTTCTTCCTTTTGTTTATGATATACCCTTTAGAAAAAGCAAGCTATATTGATTAGAAGAAAAAATGGTTAAATCACAGGTTAAATGTGAGTTGGTCCAAATGGCCAGCATACACCCAAGGCTTGTAAAATCCTACTTTGTATTATTTTGACAGCATAAATAGCATTTAGGGACTTAACAATTGAATGTGTGTAAATGTTATCTAGTATACTGCAAAACTTCATCTCCAGCTTTCAGTAGACATTCTCAGGTTCTGTATATCGTGGCTAAATACAATCCAGGCATTTATGAGTGCAGATGGTGTTTTTAACCAGCTGTACCACTGTGATGTAAAAGGAATTCCTTGTAACATAGAAGGGCACCTCATCAGCTGAAGGGAATGTAAGGAGAAGTGATCTAAATGAGGCCATAGAAACATCTGTTGCAGTCATAAATATATATGAGGCTGTTCAGCTGTATAGAATTAGAATTGTTTCACTAACACTTATTTTAATAAACCATAAAGGGAATTGCATTACAAATTATAGATGCTGACAATTCTAAAATCAGACCAAATGCTTATTTTTGTGCTGCATTTCCTATTGCATTTTTCAATGTTAACATGATAACATTGTGTTTTCCCTTAATAAAGTTAGAAATTAAGGAATTCGACAAAGAAAGTTAACAGGCTTATCCTTCAGCTTTTTTAAAGAGTCATAGTTTGGGCTATCAGTGATTAAGAGACTTGAAATGCATGTTGTATATTAGTCTTCACTAAAAAAAAATAAATTAGTGAACTATCTCCTGTTTATCCAAGTTGAAAGTTTCTTTGATATTCATGTCATCTTGAAACTAGCAAAATGGCTTTTTAATGAAGTTCCTCATTGTCTTCAATGATTATTAGATGAAATTAATTTATAATTTTTTTTTACATTTACAATCTTGAAGAGCTCTTGTCAAAGCTGGTATGGTCATGACAAGGGTTTCTATACACTTGAAAATAAAGAGAATGAATCATATCCATATCCCAAGGATGAAATTGTTTATATAAGTCTTCATGGCACAACTCCCATTCAAGACAAAATTTCAGCCTCTTTTCATCTCTCGTATTTCTTACCTGCCAAATAACTTTCTTAACATGTTTCAAAGTTGTCTTCCTGTCAGTTCCCCGTAGTTTTTCTTTCTGTTTTTCCCAGAATGATGTTGTAGTTTAACTATAGTTAGCACTACTGTAGCCTTCCCCTGTCAGGGCTTGCCGAGGGGTAAGTGTATCCCCTGCACTCCCTGGGGGATGGCTGAGGGAAACGGAGGACAAAGAAGGTGCTGGCGGCTCTCCATGGTTACATATAAGTTTATTCACTCCAGAGGCAACAGGCCACCTGGAGGGTCCAAGCTTATGGGGGATAACCAAGGAAAGAGCCCTTCCCCCTTCGGGCCCCTGGTTTTTATAGGGGCTCCAGCCAATGGGAAGGGAGGACAAGGGCAGGGTACAAACCATCTGGGATGAGGGGTAGGGGACATCATAACAGGATATACCATGTAACAGAACAATAATATACAGTGAGAAATACATGCTAATCACACATTGCAACAGCACTACAAAGCCACTTCCACTCCTCCTTGTCCTGCCCCCACAGCAGAACGTAGGAGAATTGGAAGGATAAAAGTAAGAGAGCTTCTGGAGTACAAGAGAGACATTTTGTGAGGGAAAGCAAAAGCTGCACACAAGGACAGCACAAGGAATCTTTTCACTACTTCCCATAATCAGGCAGATGTTCAGCTATCTCCAGGAGTGCAGGGCTCTGTTGTGTGTAAGGATTACCTAGGAAGACAAATGCCATCACTTTGAATGTCCCCCCTCCTTCTTTCCTCAGCTTCATATGCTGACCATGATGCCATATGTTATGGAATATCTTTTGGGTCATTTGGGATCAGCTGTCCCGAATGTGTCAGCTCCTCACTTCTTGTGCATCCACAGCCCCCTCGCTGGTGGGGTTCTGTGAGAAGCAGCAAATCTCTTGTCTCTGTGTAAGCACTGCTCAGCAATAACTAAAATATTCCTGTATTGTCAACAGTGTTTTCAACACATATCTGAAACATAGTCCCATACTAGCTACTGTGAAAATAATTCACTCTATCCCAGCTAAAACCAGTACAAATACTTAATTCCAGCCTTTACTCAAGTTGATTACTCATGTGCCTTGTTTATAGGTGTGAATTCCATTGATGATGATTTTTTTCCATTACTGCATGATGAGTTTGCTCTACAGGTATAGCTCACTCAGATTTCCTGCTGTAAATACTGTTTCCACTTACTGATAGTTTCAACCAAATCTGTTATACATGCCATAATCAATCTATCTCAATACCCTAATCAACAGTCTTTTAAACATGACAGAGGTTTTGTGTCTGTCTTGACTTGCCAATCTAACTGACATTGCTTGGATTTACTAGAAAGGTTCTAAATACTGTTACACTGTCAATTAAAAATAAAACTCCTGAAGTAGCCTGAAGAATATGCAAGTTGATATTCAGCACTTAATTTTTTTAAATAACCCATTTAAAAATAAATAATGTCATTATTACTTTAAGAGCAGATTACTTACTAGTAATGCTTAGCTGTGTGTCGAAATTGTTGACTGTCTCAGAATATTTGAATAGTGATTAAAATGAAACATTCTAATGTATTCATCTTTTCACTCCTCATTTAGGAAGAATACAATAATGAAGAAGTTAATGGTCTGAAATTTGATTGTATGCACTACTTGGAGAGAAGCTTATCTACTTCATGCTCCTAAATGAATATTTCTGTCCTTGTTATGCTCGACTTGTATCATCCCTGGGAGCTGCTCTGTAAAATTGGTGTCTATTTGATATATATTTAATTTTTTTTTCAGTAAATTTGTCCAAGAAAAAGCACCATGCCCTCTTTTATGCTAAGAATATAAACAGGGAAAGGGACACTGGGAAATGTCAATCTGTTTTAGCTGGTTGTGGCTGACTGTGCTATAATGCAACTTCAGCTTGACTGCACCTTTTACTAGTATTCACTAGATCCTGCCTCAAGGTGGAGCTGTTATATTTTTAATAGAGATGGAAGACATGAAAAGCGTTTTCTTCGCACAAATCCTATTTCTGATTTGAATAGATATATGAGTTATGTTGATAGAGAAAAATAGCAAACAATCTTCCTCCCCCTCANGTGGAGCTGTTATATTTTTAATAGAGATGGAAGAAATGAAAAGCATTTTCTTCGCACAAATCCTATTTCTGATTTGAATAGATATATGAGTTATGTTGATAGAGAAAAATAGCAAAAGCTCATCAAAAGCTGGATTCATCATTATGTCACGCAGGTGGATGGGCCTACAACACTGACTTTTATTCAATCTAACATTACTTTTCGGAGGTTTGGGAAGATGCATACCTTTCACTTACAGTAGGTATCCACCAGGATTATGGCAATATGTGCATTCCAGCTGTCAAAAGCAGTGCTATTCTTCTTGTGGCTTTTTGTAATTCGGAATGTTTTCCCAGAACACAGTATTTGTGTGTATGTATTGTGTTCTAATTAAGACTATGAGACAGTTATGGCAAGCTGTCAAATCAATGGGACACTGGGTATATTTTAGTCTCCATGCTATAGTCTAAATAACCTTTTAAGGACTCTGTTCCCTCGATGTGGTAAATAAGTGCTGAATGTTTTGTAATTAATAGGCCTTTGAGTAATGTATTCCATGTGTCTTTTTTGCTGGAATGAGACGTTCTTATCACTAAATACACAATAGTGACATGAGGTCATTTCAGCATGAAGAAATGCATAAATCTTATAGATGAACAAAGTCATTTTATTTTGAAGTTTAGTTAAACAGGAATACTCTAAAATAAACATTGGTGGCAAATTTAAGGAAAATGAGGGAAACCCACAAATACTTATTCTAGTTATCTTTCACCTCTCAGTTTAAACACTATGCATGTCTATCTTAGCAAGATTTGTGAAAGTGACACTTATTTCCCACTTGCTTTTTCTTCTTTGATTTAGAGTATTTTTATTCTGGTCACTTTAAACATTAAATGTATCATGCATTTCAAAAGCTTCCTGCTCCAGACTGTATGAGATTTAGTCAAGCCTCTCTTAACAGGTGTGACAAATGACCTGCTTGTAGTTAATTTTGTGTGAAATTTATTGAAAGTGAGAAGAAATTAAATTAGTCCCTGAACAGCGTATGTATGATCTGAATTGGGAGCAGACAGAGGGAGTGTCTGATGGGCTGGGTACATGTTGCCCACTGCTGCCCTATGTACTGTTGAAGAGGATTCACATTTTGAAAACAGTGTTCTATGCAGAGTAGAATGACATCGGTTTTGCAAGACATTTAGAATATTCACCTAAAAGTGCAGCTTCTTAATTGCTAGCAGTATTAGTAAAATTGAGTCTAAATAGCTTTGGCTGGCACAAGAATGGAAAAAGAAACATTCTTGAATGGTGAAGCATTTCAGTGTTCTAAGACAACATTTTCATTATTCAAGGCTAGACTGGGAACACAGAGACTTGGAGATTATATAAAAAACTGAAGACAAATTTCTTTTTAAAATGCAAATCTTGGTTTCAATTGATGTTTTAATTATATGTTAACACTATTAACAATGAATGCTTTTAACCATTTTATCCTATTGCCTCCAAGTATTTTGTTTTTTCAACTGTTACTTAGAAATTTTTTTGTGAGAAGTGCTTCTAATATATATATATATGTATATATATATATGTATGTATTCAGGCAGTGAGAGAATTCACTTCAGTGAAGTACCTTCACCATTGGAACTGACTGGTAAAAACCAACAGCATTGACTTATATCTCAGTGATGAAATGATAATTTCTCTCTAATTCTAAACATAGTTCTTCTTATTAAAAGTTACTGTGACAAAAATAGTTCCAGCTAGTTGAAATAATTCTGTTTTCTCTAAGTCATGGCTCGGCCTGCGATCTCAGTGAGAAGATGTGAAAATTGTGATAGTTTGAGCTTTTTGTTTTTGTTTCTTTTGGGATTTTTGGTTGGTTTGTTTTGTTTTTGCAGTGAACTTACTGAGGGGGGGAGTTAAACCTTGGATTAAGGAATTAGACGGTTTACCTTACCGTTGGTTTTCTCACCTAGTGTTTGAGTATTTAGGGACATGCTTAATATCCTTGTTGAAAACAGATGTTGAAATTCTCTGCTAACTGGAATACAAGGTGTTTGGGTGTGTTGTCAGTTCTGCAGCTGTTGTTCTATTTACCTCTGAGTTTTTCTCAGGTCTTTTAGGTGCCCTGTTTTTTAGGACTAATTTCAGTTCTCACTTCGCATGATGTTTATGATTCTTGGATGGTTCATGTCTGTTCTGAGAAAGAGGAAGATAGTTCCTTACAGCCATATTTAAAGTTAGCCTCCAACCAGTTTCAGATATCTGGAACTCGAAGCACAGTTTTGTCAGTTTATCCTAAGTTGCTGAGAATTAACTTGGGCTCAGTTTCTGACTGAGAAGCAACTGAATACAGCCTTGCCAGTTGTCAGGACTACGTTGCATTGTTATTGTTATTACTGTAGGATGCCTGTATGGATGCTTCCTCTTCGTTTTATAGGTAAATTTCTTAATTTTAGGGCATGAGTCCAGATAAGTTAAAATGGGTACAGAATAAACCTTCTATCCCTGTCCCATCTTTCTTCTCAGCTTATGCTGAGAACCGTACTTTCTGCTTATGCTGAGAACTCTTTCTGCTCAGCTTTTCAGAAGTATTGCAGATAGCAGCATTCAAAAATCAAACTGCCAGTTTCAGTACATGTTCTTGCTTCTCTACAGCAATTCTAGCTGGCACCTTCAGCTCAGGTTGGAGTGGCTGGTGTCAGAAGCAACTTTTGTTATCTTCTCAGCAGAATGTTCAAAAATCATGGCAGAAGGAAGAAGATGAGCTGTGTAAGATTCTAACAGGCTGGTAAGGGTAAGTTCATAAATCCAGCAGGGTCTGAATATCTGAAAAGCATACTAATGCTCATGTTTCCTGGGAAGGGCTTGCTATACTATTTTGTCTTTCTGCCAGAACTGTGTGGGTAGATAACCCATTTCACAAAGATGCTGCTCTCCTTCTGTTGGACAAAGGTATGGCACCAGAAAAGAATCCCTTAAATTCTGACACTGCAGAGTCACATTTTTCAGCCTTTACTGGTATTTTATAAATACAGATAAAATAATGAATAGAATATTCAAAACATAACCCCACTTTCTTTAAACTCCATGTCACATTTTAGTTTATTAAAACTAAAAACAATCTCAAAGAGAATAATTTTTTAATGTAGAGAGACTGACTTGATTAGAAAATTGAAATATAAATGACAGCCAAATTGTCTTGGACTTGTCCCATCCTTCCTCTCTCAATTCAGGGGTCTCAATCATCCTCTGCCAAATCATTTTCAGACAGAATGAGCTTGGAACATTTCTTTGGGATTTCATCATGTTGTGACAGTCTAGAAATATCAACTATGCTCATTTAGATGAATCTCTGCTGTATGAGTAATTATGATGCTTACAGAATATACAATATCTGAAAATGCTGTCTTTGGTGCCCACAGAGTGTGTACACAGTTGGTTTGAACATGTGAACAGAAATCACCTGTTTAGAAGAAGAGATCCTATACAGACTTCTGTTCTGTGGACTGATTTTCCTGAATAAATGTTTTTGTCATAGCAGTCTGAAGGAGTGAGAATCTATGGGGGAAAACCAAACAAACGTGTGAAGTGAATTCTTTAGTAAATATGGCTTAGTATATCTGTGATAAATAGTGCATCACACATATAATGAATTTTTTTAAGTAATTCTGAAAACCCCCCTAAACTCAGAAGTTACTTTTTCTATCAGTCAGGCTCTTAGAGTATCTTCACATTGTGTAGAAGTTCTGGAAACCTTGCCCTTACAACCAAGGTAACATTTCTTGAGCATTGAGTTACCCAGTTCTGTTTGTGCTCTTCTGCTGTGTCCATAATCAAGTTATTTGTTTGCCTGATCTGTTCCTGTGGGAACCATGTGGTTTTAATTACATGTTATGATGTGGGATTATCTTTTTGCTTTGGTAAGATTGCATAATGTCATTCCATCTCTGTAATGAAAAAAACCAAGTATTTTTCAGCTGGCATAAAAATATTTTCAGAGGATGAACTGATGGTGATGCCCTAAATTCTGTAATTTTGGGCTTTTTGTTTCTTCTTTGGGTTTTGTTGCTGTTGTTTTTTGTTTTTAAAATACTCTAGTTAAAAAGTCTTGCTGTACTATGCTCAGGTGGTGGACAGAGGCAGTAAACACAGTCACTATGGAAGATATAAGTAGAACTGCATTCACTTGCAGAAGGAGAACAGGAGATTAAGCCAAGTGCCATTTAGGATTTGAAGGGGTATGGCAACCCATTGTATTCAGAAGTTTTAGATTTCTATTAANGCAGAAACTGAAACCTTTAATGGAACTTGTCTGAGCCTTCTAGTAATGAGTAATTTTCAAGGTATAACACAATATGTTAGGGTGAAAGTCGATATAATTTCAGGACTGTTTCCCTTTATGCTGAGAGGACTCTGCTAAAGATAATCTGCTGAGTAAATTCTGTAAATTACTGCAGGTTCTGAAATAAATTCCAGTCCCTTTTTTTTCCCCTCTCTTGCTTGAAAGGTTTTATGGGAGCTCATCATAAATCTCTTTCAATAAAAAGCAGGGAATTGTATTTAGTTTCTGAAGTTCAACTCCTTGAATTAAGAAAGATGTCATGGCTTTGAGTTTGTGTTAA
>WEIV01011625.1:992-15257 GCA_013390005.1 Calyptomena viridis | reverse complement strand
TCAAGTGACATTTGTCATACAAACTGAAATGTTTCTCTCATGCTGCATGTTGTTGTACTTTATACTTGACAGGATAAGCTCCAAATGTTGAGTACAAAGTTTATTAAAAAGTTCTTGAGAGAACTTGACTTGCCATCTAGCAATTTTTTTTATGAGAAGAACGAAAGGAGTCTTTCCTTTAGTGCAGGATTTTTTTCTATGACTGTATATTTACTTAACTTTCTGCCTGATGCTGTACTTAATCAGCTACACTAAAGGGAAATTCTTCTGATTTCATTTGCAGATTCTGTTGCTCTTTACCACATTTTAATGTTCTTTCCCATAACCTTTGAGTGGTAAAATGGTCACACACAAGAACAGAAGAGTTCCCATTTCTCTAGTGAATGCTTCAGAAATGTTCTAAGACACAAATTTAGCAAAGGCTTCGGACAGACACTGCTTCTGCATCAAACTGTGAAAAAATAGTTTGGAGTGCTATAGAAATGAACTTTTAATGTTACAAAAATTCCTCACCACCATTTTCTTTTCAACTCAGGTTCAAAACCCAGCATAACGGCAAACCTGTTTAGTAATTATCATTAGTTGCCTAAGGGGTTTTGACAAGTTTTGAGAGAAAACTGATTCAGCTCGTAATAGCAGCTTTTGAATATATTTCACCATCACCTATGTATTTGACAAACCATGCAACATTTAATGTGTTGTGCAGGAAAAATGTGCTTGGGTCATGTTTCATGTTATAAATAGACAGATAGGCAAACATATATACTGTATCATTTCAAAGAAAAACACCTCCTGTTCCAGTAACCTGTCTCTCTTTGCATATCTGAGATTTAGTAATTTTCTTCCTGAATTGCAGACCACCCTTGGACTTTTGGCTATTTCTTAATTTAAATAATAACTTTTGGTGTCTGTAGTTATATTTCTTTTTTCTTTTACCTATGTTCTTTAATAATCACGAATGGTCTTGACTGAAATTCCAATGAGTCTGCTGCACTTCAGGATATCCACCATTTGCCATACACAGTCAACTTTCCTGTGGATATTTTAGGACTGTAGCTTCAGCTGGATCAAGAATACTTGGAAAAAGAGTGAGTAAAAAAATTGTGTATATGCAGTCTTCAAAAAAACCAAAATTGCTTTGTGTCCAAAAGCTTGAGTACCTCTTTGAGGAGTACCTACCTCTCTAAGGAGCACATTTTCCTTCCTGTTTTAAAGGATTCGAGTTTTTTCCTATGAACTAACTACAACGTAGTTAACTAATACCTATTTTGGAGCCAAGCATTTTCAAAGACGTGGCAGAAAATACTTTAATCAAAGTTGAGGCAGACAACCCAAAAAAAGAATACTAAAAACTAGTTATTATACCATATTCTGTAAAGGAAGATTTGTATATAAATAACAAGTCTGGCCCAACCTGTCAAATCACAGTTAGAAGATGAAGAACACACTGTTGTTTCTTTGCCTTTTTACATTCTCCCCAATTCCAGCATGCCTATTACATCACACAAAAAGATTCTACCATAACAAAATGAGATCCATGTTGGAGGCTGGATCTCTTTTCTTTAAATGATGTCTATTCAGACAATACAACACCGCCAGAAAATTTATGATGAGTTAAAGCAATGGTAAAGCAGTAGAACTGAGATCATCTCATTACACAGGAGAAAATATTGATTGAAAGCTTTCCATGTACAACTGTAACATTCAATTTGATATTGAGACATACAGTCTATAGGACAGGAATGAAAACGAAGGTCAACTCTAAATCTTTTAATTTTTAAATTTAACTGGGATTACTCATCTATACTTATAACACATAAATGCTTTTTGAGGAGATGCCAATAAATATAATAAAAATGCAGGTAGCTGAAGAAACATACATTTCAAACTGAGCAAGGATGCTGAAATCAAGAAAATTGGCTTTAGCTAATTTGAAATTTTAGTCAAGGGTTGCTCCTGAGACTGAACTAATGATCCTGTGATTTCCTTATTAAGGAGATAGCTTCAGCATCTTATGAAAAATATGAGCATCTGGAATCTGAACTTGGATGGGAATATGCAATGGATGGGAAAATGAAACAGCTTCAGGTAGTTCACTACTGATACAGAGGGAAACTTTCTGAGATCTGCCTGTGGGAATTGACAGGAGAGAAAAACATCTTAGTCAACAACTGGGGGATATGCAGTAATCACTCTGGAGCAGCAGGAATGTATTTTAGTCCATTGTCAGCCTGATATACTTCATGCTTTTTTAGAAAAAAAAGACCACTTCCAGTCGCTTTATGAAGACATGATGTCTATACATTATAAAGAGAGAGGGGATTGACATGTAGTCTCTAGGGTGACTTTGTAATATCTTGAGGCCACACATGAACAGAAAGAGAGTATCTTTCCTAAGGAGCATTGTCACATGAATTTTATGTGAGCAGAAGAAAAATAAATTTAACGGAAGCATGAAGCAAGGTAGTGAGTGAAAGCATGAGATTAGTAAATGTAACATGGACAGATTGAACACATAAAATGGCACCAAGAGACCCTTAGACTTTTCTTATTGCTCAATTTCATTATATGACATCCTATTTATAATCTCCTGAGAGCCAGCTGACTTTTTGTACACTCTGAGATGCTATTTAACTGTTTATCACATAAAAGTGGGAAGTCTGTTGCATTTTTTAACGAGGGCAGTTTCCTTCTCAGCCGTACTCCTGCACTAGTTAGATGAGAAACATGACAAAGCAGTGTTTATAAAGAATTAAGACTGCAGAAGTGTTTTTCTTCTCTCTATATGTAATCTACAAACTTCCTCTTCCTTCGTATGTGGAGAAACCAGGTACTTAGTATAGACGTAGAAACTTCCCTAGTGGACTCTCAGATACAAGGCATTCTTTTTGATTTCCATATATATGTCACTGTGTTGCTAGGATTTATAGTGAAATTTTTTGTTGATATGGAAATTGATGTGGATTAATGTATACACCAAAAGACTGTACCTCCCTTCCATACCTGTTATCACTAACACTGGTGAATTATTCTATATGCAATTAAGAGTTAACCTCAGTACCTGAAAAAATTATGGAGAAGATGCTACTGAGTGACAATGAAAGGCATTTCAAGCATCAGGGAAGCATCAGGCACACCATGGGTTCATAAAAGGAGAATGAGGTGGGTGTTGCTTTTCTAGATTTCCATAATGCTTTTGATATCGTCCCTTACACCATGCTTCTGGACAGCTGTTAGATGAACAGGTGCACATTATGTTGGGTGGGGCACTGGCGTATTGATATTCAGAAGCACACTGGAGAAGGCTCCCTTCTGTGTGTTGATGTCCCATGCCTGACAGTGTGTTAAAAGGAGGGCAACGCCCTTAATAGTGGGCTTTAACTGTTGGTTAGCTGTGATCAGGCAATTGGACTAGGTGGGTGTTTTTTGTCCCTGTGAATTGGACTATTGTATTCTCTCCTAATTAAAAAATTTGTTACAGCAGCTGAACCAAATGAAACCAGAAAGTCAAAATCCTCTGGAAGCTGTTGCTCCTTTGAAGACCTTCGCTGTGTTGCCCACTTTTAATGCTTTCTCTTCCAGCATCTTCCAGATGACTTTAGCCAGCACCCCTTTGTGGGCTTATTACTGGATTGTGGCTACGCGGATAAAGAAAACCTCCAGTCTCACAGACCCCACAACCTCTCTAGGCAACTTACTTCAGTGTTCTGTGATTCTTACAGCAATTTTGGTTTTGATTCCTTATCTCCAGCCTGAACCTCTACAGTTTCAGGAGATGCCACCATCTCTCACACTGCCAGGAGCTTGTCTCTATCCCCTTGATGCCTTTCCCACAAGTACTGGGGTGTGCTGTGAGGTGTCCCAACACCTTGCCTGCTCTATGCTGAATGGGTCTTATTCCCACAGGACATCCTTCCTTTAAAGCCCTTAGCCCCTTTTTTTTGTCAGCTGTCTCTGAGACCGCAAAGAGGATGCAATGCCTGGATGAGATCTGACAGGTGCTGAGCAGAGGGAATCACCCTTGTGCTTTCTGTCTAAGAAAGAAAGTGGAAGACTCACCAGGGCAACTTAAGTACTTCCTGTGACCTATCGTGGGAGAAATCAGGGGAGCCCAGAGGGCTGGCCATAAGGTAGAGTGTGTGGAGAGCCTGTGGGACTTTGCAATCTCCCAGGTAGTCATAAGATCTGGCTAAGTGAACCCTCTTTGTGCATGTGCCTGGAGATGTCTGTCATAGCCAGAGCAACCTGATGGGATCCTGAGAAGATGCAGCCAATGCTGAGTGTAAGACAAGACATGGGGGATGGAGTTGGCCATGGTGTGGCAGTAAGCCCAGGTGCACGTCCTCCAACACAGTTTCATGGGCACTGATGGCCCATTGTGATGTCAAGTAGTAATGGATTATGCCCCTGAGGGACATATTGTGACCTGGCATCCCTCATTGCTTGTAACTGGGCACCAAATTTTACCCAGCCAGCTCATGCCCAGATACACCTGAAGAATGAGATGCCATCCAGAGGGATCTAGGCAGGCTCAAGAAGTGGGCACATGAGAATCTTCTGTGGTTTAACAAGACCAAGTGCAAGGTGGCACCTGGTTACGGCAACCTCTGGCATCAATACTGGCTGGGGGATGAACAGATCAAGAACAGCACTGCCAAGGACTTGGGAATGCTGGTGGATGAGAGGCTGGACATGAGCTGACAATCTGCACTTGCAGCCCAGAAAGCCAGTTGTATCCTCGGCTGCATCTAAAGCAGCATGGCCACCAGGGGACAGGATTCTGTCCCTTTGCTCTGCTCTTGTCAGACCCCACCTGGAACACTGTATCCAGCTCTGGAATCCTTAGCACAGGAAGGGCATTGACCTGGTGGCACAAGTCCAGAGGAGGGCCACCAAGATGATTAGAGGGATGAAGCGGCTCTCCTATGAGGAAAGGCTGAGAGAAGCGGGTTTGTTAAGCCTTGAAAAGAGAAGGTTTGGGGGTGACCTAATTGTGGTCTTCCAGTACCTGGAGGAAACTTACAGGAAAGATAGGGCAAGACAATTTACAAGAACATGTAGTGACAGGACTAGGGACAATGGTTTCAAACTGAGAGAATGGTAGTTTAGATCAGATATTAGGAAAAAATTCTTTACTGTGAGGGTGGTAAGACACTGAAACAGATTTCCCAGGGAAGTTGCAGATGTTCCGTTTGTGGAAGTGTTCAAGGTCAAGTTGGATGAGGCTCTGAACAACCTGGTCTAGTGAAAGGTGTCCCTGTCCATAGCAGAGTGTTGAAACTAGATGATCTTCAAGGTCTCCTTCCAATCAAATCATTCTATGATTCTATGATTCTATGACTCCAGCTGAGCATTTAGCAAGATTTGGAGTGCTGAGTGAGACCTTTGATACGGGCATTGTGTGAGGAGAGTTGTTTGTTACAGCTCTCTGTACTCAACTCCAAAGCTGTCGGAGAATTTTCCCCCTCCCTACCAGGTTCAGGCTGCCAGAGCAGACAGGAGGTGCACTCACAGCAACAGAGGTGACATAAGAGAGTTTTCTTCCTGAGAGACCAGAGCATTTCTTCTACCTCTCCTGGATCCATGGCTGTGGGGCCTCTTTCTTTTCTAGACTGGCCCCTGCTGCTGCAGCACTGGTGAAAGGGAGCAACTCATAACCCCAGATTCCTCCAGCCCACTACAGTGAGTAAAGAGCATGGCCACAGAGATGCAAAACCACTGTCCAATCTGCCTGGGCAGCTGGGAGGAAGTCAGCTACATACTGCTATGCCTCTGTCAGTTCTGTTACACCTGCATCCTGAGGTGGTCAGAGAACACACCTGAGTGCCCGCTCTCCAAGAGGAGGATTCTGTCCATTTTATACTCCATGGCAGCAGAAAATGACTACAATGGAGCATGTCTTTGCTACCTGAGACACCATCGGTCATCATTCACCAGGGCAGAGGAGATCCCAGACATGCAGGTGCCCCTGACCTCCATTCCCCTGGAGCACCCCAACCATGGGCTGCAGACAGAGTGCCCAGGCCTCCTATGAGCAGTCTCCAGCCCAAGGAATGAGTGATGCTTTTCTGAGATCACTCATGCCTCCTAGATAACCTGGTGCCCTTTGTCCAACCAAGACTGAGGCGGATCTTCTGGAACAACTGGATGGAAGCAGCGCTAGTCGAGGACACTGTCATGGGCTTTCTGGCCAGCCATGGAATTAAGACCAACTGGTCCAGATGCTGGGGATTTCTTTCCAAAACCACACAGTGACATTCGTGAAACAGCTTATCCATGTTGCTGTTTGATGGTGCAGCAGGGAGGCCTGCCGTCTGCTGGCCCAGCAGACCCATCTGCTGCCCAGCTCCCAACTCTTCTGACAGCCCTGCAAGATGCACCATGGATGAGGGCCCCAACACCTCTTCTGCTGCCATGGGTGGGGATCTCAGCAACGAACACTCTGCTTCCATTTCCATCACTGCTGGAGCAGGAAGAGCACCAGTAGGAGCCAGAGCAGTCCGTTCCTGGGCCCACCACTTCCATACAGGGAAATGAACCCTTCCCTGAGAGGGCACAGTGACTCCCAAAGAGATAGGTCAGCAGCCCTGGGGCTCACCAACCAACATTGGTGCATTGGTACTGCACACTTGGTACAACTGTACTGCATTGGTGACCTTGGAGGATGCCTCAGGTGTTGGCCAAACTGGGATTGGGTCTGCCAGCTGGGGCAAGTGCTAGCCCTCAAAGGCTCCCAGCACCACAGAGCCAACTATTCAAATAAAAAATGCATGGAAACTCAGAAAAAGTCTCAGTGCAGATGGCATTACTGTCCTTGTTACTGTCCCGAAAGGCAAGTGCTGCTCAGCTCTAGACCCATTTCTGTAGCTGGCCCCGGGGCAGAGGTTTCTAGCCAGAGGGTCTCCAGGTACACCCTATGCCACACTTCCATTGTCATAGGCTGATCACGCCACCCTCTACCCCACATCCTGGGTCTGTGCTTTCCTAACAGCCTGCTTTGCCCAGTGCAGCCTTGTTATGGCAGCAGTCAATTCCCTTCTCCTGCCTGGAGTCAAGATTTAGTGCTGCTCTCTGCATCACTCCAAGGCTGTACCCCAAGGCAGGACCCTCAATGATTTCAATAGGATAATGGCAAAGCCCTGCCCCTGGGGAGGGACAATGTCAAGCACCACCACGGGTTGGGTTGCCCAATTGGTTAGCAGCCAGGAAAAGGCAAACATGCTGAGGCCCTCGAACACAGACTTTACTCCCACACTTCCAGATCCAGCCCTGGTCCTGTATTTTTTCTGCTCAGCTTAGAGAGGACTCCTCTGTGGCAGATGAATGGCAAGCAGCTGAGGACTTCGTCTTTGTCTAGTTTCGAGAGAAGGAGGCTGAAGGGTGGCATCACTGCTCTCTATAACTTCCTGGGGAGGGGAAATGGAGAGGGGGATGCTGATCTTTTCTTCCTGCGATCCAGTGACAGAATTTGTGGGAATGGTTCAAAGCTGCAACAGAGTGGTTCAGACTGGACATAAGAAAATATTTTCTTCTTATTGGACATAAGAAAATATTTCTTCTTGACCAAGACTGTGGTCAAATACTGAAACAGGCTCCTTCCTGTCACTGCCTGCAAAGGAAGCTTTTGGACAATGACCATAATGGGTTTTAACTTCTAGTCAGCCCTGGAGTGCTCAGGCAGTGGGACTAGATGATTATTGTAAGTCTCTGACAACTGGATTTTTTCCATTCTACTACGTGTCTATACCATGAAATAAGTGCTGTTTGCCTTTCTCCCATTTTTGTATTTTTCAGTAACATATTGTTTCATGAAAGAACCTAAAATTTGCATTTCTTAAAATAACTATTCTTACAGAAAATGAGACAATATAAACAATTCCTTCCAGTTCCATAAAATACTGATAGATCATATATGTTGTCTGTTATTGTCACTTGTCCAACATAGTTTTGTTTACACAAATATTGTTGATGTTGGTGTGTTCACATTTTTAAATACAAAGATTTTAAAAAACAAGTCACCAAGTCTTTTTGGAGGATTAGAACTAAATATTTTGCGCATATATGTTGTCTATTGATATGTACAATGTCAACACATAGAAATGAACAGCGTTCTGCTACAGTGGCCCTCACTGCATTTTATCAACTGTTCAGCTATTTGATATGATTATGCTTTGATATTTTCTGATTGTAATATCCCAACAACTGCCATGGAAATGACTGAAATATGTCCTCAGAATATTTATATACCAAACTTGAGAGAATTTTTGCAGGTACAAATTATTAGAAACTTGTTCAGTATTATGCCTCAGAAATGCACACATAATGGGTACTGATGCCGCACATACAGACAGCAGGGTTGCCTGATTCTATTACATGTGTAAGTTATTAACTTAGATTCCCATTCAGGCATTTGCACATCCAGGAATATAAGTAGCATGGAAAAGTATAAAATAGGCCAACATTTTGAGTTGTGCATTGATTTGTAGGGGGAAGGAGAAATGGTGGAAGAAAAATTGACTATGTTATCTGAATGTTGGTAGTATTAGATTGTCATTTAACTTCCTGTACTGGGTCTATCCAAGCCCCGGCAGCCTTAGCAGTGCTAGGAGATAACACTCCACTGTTTTGACTGCTGTGAGGGAGACACAGAGGGGACACAAGCAGATCAGGTGACCCAGACTGACCAAAGGGATATTCCAGACCATATGACGGCAGCTCAGATATAAAAGAACAGCAGGGGTGGGGGCAGGGGGTTGTTCTCCGATGGCTGCCTGCTGAAGGGACAACCAACGCGTAGGGCCCTGCTTCTCAGGACGTGAGCCGATCTCGTGGAATGGGAAGTAGAGATTAGATTTGCCTTCTCTTTGCTTCTTGCGCGCGCAAATCTTTTTTTGCTCATATTAAACTGCCTGGTCTTAACACCCACGAGTTTGTCATCTTATTGGTAAAGGGAAGGGGCAAGAGACTGTCCGGGTACTTGGCACCCAGTCAGGGTCAACCTGTCACACTTCCTCACAACTTTTGGACTGGTGCAGCTTTTTCAGATCAGATATATTTCAGAGGCACTAGAAGCAGGAAGGATGCTTACATATAGGAGATGAAAACTCACATACAATCATGGCAGAGTTGCAGGCCCTTCATTTGTTCCTCCCAAGCACTTCTCTTTGTAATCCTGTGGAGCTCCATAGCGTCCATAGGAGAAGTTACCATAATTGGGATTGGCACATAGGTAATAGCTGCTCAGCTCATAAAAAATCATAGACGCATTCCTGCTATTTTTTGAAGTCCGAAAACCAAATGTCTTCTGATGCTTTCTCTTTCAAGCAAATACCTGTTGCTCATTATTCACCGAGTCCTTTTAGAGCTGTCTTTGAATAAATAATAAGAGAGTATCTGGCTGCCCTAGCTTTCATGTGTAAGTTCCCTACAACTCCAGTGATAGGAATAAAGTGACTTATATACCACTGTTGTGTCACAAGGGAGTTAGCAGAGAAGAAAATCTGCAGGAGTCTATGCCAGGAGTGAAATGTAAAGCTTCTATCTTGGTAATTTTACTCATCTTGAGTAAGTCCCTTATTGCACACAGAAAAAGTCTACTTCATTAAGGGAAGTAGAACTTCACACTGAGTTAAAAGCCCTAGGATTTGGTCTAGTGTTTTTAACTTTTGATTTGGTACTATAATGATTTGGCTACTCATTCTTATGCAAGAAATACCAGAAATTCTTCTGTTGTATTCTTGTAGTTACCAAGCTTGTATTGTGCAATAAACTATAGAAGTATTTTTAAAACAATATGGTATTAATAAAGGCCATATAAATTGGAGTCTCTGTGAATTTCCTGCTAAATTCATAGTACACATTTTTCAATGTATACATATACATGTATACACTGGCAAGTAAAAAAGATTTTAGAAGTTGGTGTTTTAACCAAACTTAAGAAATGTGTTTATTGCACAACTTTATGATTAAGTTCCACAGAAATGTTTTTGGTCTCATAAACTGCTCAAATAGACATTAGAGCTGTAAAGAAAAGAACCAAAATAATAATAGGAATTGTCAGTAACCTTTCTCCTGTTCATGAACAAGAGGATATTTGGCTGTAAATTAACAAAATTTAAATACATCCCATGTAATGTGTAAGTTTTACTGAAGGTAGAACATTGAGGGTATTCAGAAAATTATAATGTATAGGCTCAGTATATATGTATGGGCATACCCACATTTCATCTCCGTATACATCTATCAAAATATTAGTGTTGATAGAACATGAGGCTATATTACTGTATTTATACATAATTAAGTTAGGCAAATTTAACAAAGGACATGATACTCATACTTCACAGTGTTAATTAGCCACCAGTTGATGTCATCAGGAAAAAATTTAGTTTGCTGATCAACAGCTATTTATCCCAGACTTTTCTTAAAACTTTCCTTTAAGCCCTTCACAGTAACAAGTATCACAAGGAAGGTTTGAGACTATCCAAATGAACCTAGCATGGTGAATCCTTTGTTTTCATAAAAATGACAATTTGTATTGATAAGTCTCTGAGTTACCAGTTTCTGCATGTGGTCTTCCTTAACATTCACACTAGAAGACACACTAGTAATTTTTCAGATACTTTCTAGTCATCCATGCTCCTTCACACAAAAAGGATTCCCCTTTCATCATTTTCATGTTGTTTTGTCAATTAATCACAGCTTGCAGGAGTTTTTGTAAGTTAGAGGATGTTATGTCAGTTTATACCCACTTGGATTAAAGGTCATTTTGTGCTCAAAATAACTTTCCAATGCCCTATGGCTAGATGACCAGCCAAAAATATTCTTTTCATGAAGACTGATTCTCTTCCCTGCAGTGCAGGAAAAGCAGGCTGGAAGGGCACGGCTATCGACTTCCTCAGCTCCTCTGTACCATGGTACTATGTACCAGCTATAAGTTGAAAGAGGGGAGTCCCACTACATTCTCTCCCTTCCCTCATCAGTGTGACTCTCTATTGTTCTCATGTCATGTCCCAAAGGGAAGCAGGCTAAAGATGGGCAAGGAGGGTGAGTACCTTTGAGTGAGGAGGCTGTCTACATATTTACCACAGTTGAGCAGTTTGAGAATTTGCAACTGTAGCCAAGAATGGGGCTTTGTAGGTATATCACCCATACTCCCTGCCTTTTATGACTTTAGAAGGCCTGGGGAAGATAACTCCAAATATTAGCTGCAGAAAGAGTAACGTCAGCACAGGAAGATTTGCCATCCATTCAGCTAATGCTCATGTGTTGCACTGTGACAATGAACATAACAGAAAAGCATGTTGTAGTTAGAACTGGTTTTGAACAAAAGACAAATTATTTATTTCTTTCTTCAAATGAAGCATAACACTAAGGTAAAAAGGGAGTATAAATAACATCTGATTGTGCTCCTAAGCTCCATGCTATAACTTTCTTGCAATGACATCCTTCAACAAATTAACTACATCATTACTGTCAAGTATTAATTGCACAAAACAGATACACAAAATATATAATGAGCTAAAAAGAGGACAACATTCTTCCATTATGACAAACAATTCTAACAAGAAATGGAAAAAAAGCCCAATAGATCTAGGCTTACACAGATGGCAACACTGAGAGTTTTAAGTCCTCTCCTTGAACACATTACATGTGATAAATAATATGCAAAATATTTAAAGAATTTTATTGTTGCTTACAGAAGATAATTAGCAAGCAAAGAGACAGTAGCAATCACTGTCTCATGTTTCATATCCCCATCATTCAATGCAAATTTTTACATTTCATGCAATAATCCTGAGCTTATTTTCAGTAACATTGAAATGTCATCTATGTTAATTACCAAATACATACAGAGCCCAGCTATGGGGTCTATTGTATTATTAAGGCATGAAAAAAGAATAGCAGTTTATTAACTCTGAATGCCACAAATACAGCACAGCAGTTAGAAGGCTCAAAAAAGCTCAGAAAGTACCAGTGATTCTGTGCGAAGGTCCTCTCAGAACACAACTGAATCATCAGCTCCTGAAAAGGCACAGAATCAAATCCTTGCCTCACTGACATCAGGGAGTTCTGCCATTGTCTTGACTGCTGGACCAAGCTTCAGAGCTGTCAGGAGTGACTAAGACTCCTCTTCATATCCCCAAAAATTTGACAAACTTCCTCTCACTCAAGTCAAGTATGAATTGAAAAAACAGTAACTACATATTGTTTTCTTAATTAGTATTTTAAGCCTATGGAAAGATTCCATTTATTATACAGTATGGCAATTAATAAAAAGCCTTTTCAGAAAAATTTGTTAGTCTGATTTATTAGTCTATTAAAAGAAAGGGGAAATGTCATGAAAAGAACCTCTGCCAAGTCTATGCTCTATTTGAATTTATTTTTAATTTTAAAATGAAAGACTTTGGTAAGCTAAACCAACAATATGTGATGTAATTCTAGACTCCATGGTGCAATGGCTGTTCTGATAGACAGATAGGCACCACAGCCCTATCAATCATCCAGTCATCAAGTGAAGAACTCATCATCTGCATAAGTTGGAAGGAGCTAGTGGTATCCTGATTGTGCAGTTCTTCACATAGTCTCTATTTTACCTTTGGGAATTTCTTAGCAAATGCCCTTGAGCAAGCCAGGATATTCCAGTTCAGTTAACCAAGCCATTGAAACCAAGGCCAAATTGCTGGCAAGATTGACTTCATACATAACTGCATTATGTCCCAGACTGGGAACTAAAATAGCAGATGATCTTCTCTAACACTGCAGCTGCTATTGCCTAGCCTCTGTGTAAGTATTGGCCAAGTTGAGCTCAGAGTTTACAAATCCAGTAGCCTTATCCTTTATCTACAGGTGGCTCATGGTCTACCATGGAAAGAACACTGGTATGCAAGAGGGGCAGACTTTCCATACCTACATACCTTGCAGACATAAGCCACCCCTTGACAATGGTGGTGCTGTCGGATTCTGTCACTGGAAGGCTCTGAAAACTTTGTAGATGCACAAATCTGACTTAACTAATTTCACCTAAAACACAAAGTTATAATATTGAAAGAAACTGTAACTCATTACTGTCTTATTTGAGATCAAAGGAGAAAAAGGTTGGTGATAATAGTTACTGGGTTAGAATTTGTGTGGGTTTTGGTTAACTTCTCCTAATAAATAATTTAAAGAAGGCTAAGGCTATAACTTCGTACTGTTTAATTTAGAAATACTCACTTCTCTTCTAAAAAACAGGATAAAGATGGCCAGAAGGATCACATAGGTTGTAAATTTTAATTTGGCTGTTAGGCTGTAAAAAGCTAAAACATAAGTGAAGTTGAGCACAGTGTAAGAAACAAACCCAGTTTTTAACGAACAACTTATTTACAGGTTCATAAAATCAACTGAACTGGAGTAGATGTTATGTGTTTGTCACCAATATTTTATTGTAACTGGTAACTTGCACGCTTTTTAGTAGAAGAAAAAGAAAGTAAAGTTCACTATATACAGCCTTTGTACAGGCTACTACTTGACTATACTCAAGGCATAGTGATCATAACACAACCTAGTCTTCATAATAATTTGTGCACAAAAGGACACCAATCAGACATTATGTGAACATTACAGTGAAATGACATCACAAGTCCAGTGAAAATTCAGCATCATACAAAACATATTGATCTACTGCAAATGACATCCTTTAAAACAGTAAGCCTTTATTCAGTAGTAACNNNTTCAGTAGTAACTTAACTAGAGTCTGATGCAGAGATTTGTGTAGTTATGAGTCTTTTAAGTGAAGCGACCTCTGCAGATAAATTTGCTATGCCCTGCTTCAAATAGAGATTCTCTGACTCAGAGACATTGTAGATGTTGTCTTTTATTTCAACAACTCCAGTTTTGCAACCACTCTGAATTTTAACGTTGAGTTCCTTCTGATGCCAGAGTTCTGGTTTAAGTGACCAGTCTTGGATGTTAGTCACTTGAACAGAGAAAGGAGTGTGAGAAGAATGCACCAAATTTTGTGCACCATGTTTTTCAAGCTCAAAATGTCTTTTTGAGGACATGTCAATGGGCAATGACAATTTCNCAACTGCTACCAACTATAGATGCTTCATGTTCTTCTACGAATGAGTTAATATTTGATTTGGAACTCTGATAGTCTTGGAAATACACAGTTGTTGAGCTACTGAGTTTCTGTATCTCTTGGGCATAGGCTGCAGAACTAATTAAACCAAATTTTAGCTTCAAAGAAAGCAGCTCTGCCTTCAAAGTGGCATTCTCTTCTCCCAG
>WEIV01011615.1:19244-36401 GCA_013390005.1 Calyptomena viridis | reverse complement strand
TCTTGCTTTCCTTAGAGTGAGTGTAGTGAGGTCTATGGAGCCCTCTGCCACTCAGAACAGCTGCTGCTGCTGCTTAATGCAGTGCAGGGATTTGGAGCCTACTGTAGGTGACAGGACACTGTAAGGGATGCTCCCAGCTACTCCAGGATTGAAATTACTGTGGATTATTTGTGACAGACCTAATTAAATGCATGGCAGAAGATAAAGAAATGAGACAGCAAAGTACATGTTCAGTAAAGAATCTAAAAATTTACTTTAATTAGAAAAAAAATGGAAAAAAAAAAAAGGCAAGCAAAAAAAGTGCTTCAGGGTGATCCTGTCATAAATTGGTGTTACCCTTAAAGTCTAAGCTTTTAATATTACATGAATTATAAATTATGAAATGTAACAGTCAAAAGATTTTTAGAAATTTCCCTGTGGTGTATAATCTTCTATGCTCATTGTCACCTTGAGCTTGTATCATCTTCTTCACCACAGAATTGGCTTCAGCCCATAACAGTTGATGCGTTAAGTGCTTTTTTACCTCAAGAGTCAGCACTGTCGTAATCAAAATGTAACAGAAACATTGTGGTGTAGGTAAGTGAGACATATTCTAGCTGTAGTTGATATCAACACAGCTTCAGCATTTCCCTCATTTCATAACAAAATAATGTATTAGGCATTAGCAAGAAAGTCTGAACTTTCATGGTGATCAGCAAATTTACACCACGTGCAAAGTAACTTGACTAACAGAGGAAAAGATTAGCATGTACAAACTTCTGAATTTTCTGTTTCAGGTTACAGCTGGTGTTAACTAAAATCGGTTCTTTAGCATTGTGACAGTTTATATTGCTAAGGGATCTCCTTATGCTTCATTTGCATCTTCTCCTTCTGTTTCTTTTACTCCAATGTAGTTTTTATTTTATTTTTTTAAATCTTTGCAAGATCCTTGTTTGCTCACCTAATATAAATTCAATTGCTCTTTTGATCTGTCCTTCTAGCCATTGTATAAATGCCAGAAACATACAGTGATGACTTTAAGTCTGAAATTTCCTGTCTGCCTTGGACAATAAATATGCCAAAATGTTGCAGCCATTTAGATCAAACAATCTAAACAATCTTTTAATAACCACCTACTTACTTACAGATAATTGAGTTCCATTTTCTTCTTCCCCTCTCCAGCTACTTCAAAGTAAAGTAAAGTGGTAGCACAGGCCATTATTTTCTAGGTTTGCCTTTCTTTAATACATCCTATCTTTATTGATCCTTCTGAAAGCCGGGCACCATCTAGCCAAGGTACTAGATTATTTCATGGACAACCATATGGTCTGATGACTAAAGGGAATTCTTTAGAGGGACACAGACAATTTTAAAATTACAGTTTTATGACTCTTAACTTCAGTCCAACTATTTTATGACTGTTCTTGTACTGATTTGGCAACCATAATGCTGAAAGCAGGGCAAAAATATGTGAATTCTACTTCTGTTCACCTTCAGTGCCTCCAATTCCTTCATCAGTTCTTTGCCCTCCTATTCAGGAGCAACCTCTGGCAGGTGCCATGTGCATGTGCAATATGGTTTGACCTTCAGCTGGAGCCTCCCTTGTGTTGGAAAGCTGCTCCTATACCTATAACTGCTGTCACTACAACTTTCTTGTTAATGATTGCTTCATTGCTCATAGACAAAAGAAAGTTGAGGAAAAAGTCTTCTAAATGCATAAATTCTTTCAGTTGAGTTACCATGTGTGCTTTAGGTACCAAACCTTTCATCATTTGCATTGGGAGGAGAGGTACAGGATGGTCCCACTGTGCTGCAACTGCATATAAAACTATGTTTCCAAGAGAGAAACACCACTGTACTACAACAGTGTAATGGTTTGACTCTGGCTACATGCTAAGGACTCACACACCCCCAACATTTCTGAGAGAAGAGAAAAAACCCCTCAACTTTTGTGATAAGGATTATAAGCAACTTTTATTAACTATTTCACAAGCAAAACAGGCTTTAACTTAGAATATTAAGAATTCACAACTACTAAAATCTTCTCTTTCTCCTTCTCTCTGACCTTGGTGCTAATCAAACTTCTCACTCTCCTCTCCCTTAAGAGGCCATGATATTCTGCCTTGCTTTTTTTCTTCTCCTTCTTAAATATGTTATCACAGAGGCGTTACCAGCTGACCTTGGCTAGCTTGAAGCTAACTGTAGCTGTACTAAAATGGAGAAATTTCCAGCAGCTTCTTGAAGAAGCCTCTCTCACAGCCCCCCCAACTAACAAAAAACCTCTGGCTACTTAAAACCACAACAAACAGCAACTAAACATTACATCTATACCTATGTTTCAAACCAGGTGCTATTTGGTTCAGCTTTTCAGATCTGCTTGTAATCTTTTACAGATCCCCAAAGAGAAAATGTGTTTTATCTGTGGAGAAATAAAAGTCAAACATGTAATCAAACAAAATTGACTTACTGAGTGACAGAGTAATATTGTGGAGATTTTGTTTGATCAATAATGTTCTATTTCTTGTAATACAACCTAGATAACGAGAAAAAACATCTTTTGTTCTTGGAGGCTTTTAGTCTTTGTTGCTGGATAAGTTGTATACACTTTTTGCTCTATCTTAAGGTTAACTCCTTATCCATTGGATCATCTCTAGGATTTCACACTGTTGCATCATTAAGATGAGGAACAGAAGTGGCAAGTCTAGTATACTGGTACTGCTTGGTCTTAAACACTCCTGTTTGCTGAAATGTGACAGTAGTACACTGCAAGTTACCATGCCCTGATCTGACAACAGCACCAGACTGCTAGTACGGATTTTGGAAAAAAAGAGCTGCCTTTCAGCTTGTTCCACTCACACAGTTCCACAGGCATTCTGCAGCCTGTACAAAGCAAGTCAGAGGTTCATTGTCAGTAATCTACTTCTGGCATCCACGCACTGCAGAGCTAATTATTTAGCTCATAGGTTTATAATGGGCGAACTTGCCCTTAACTTGGCTTAATGTGACCTATGGCAGGGTGTGTTGCTTGCAAGTGTCCCTACAGTTATGAGTGTTACATAAAATTCATGGTTTTTTCCTCTAGTTTAGCATTCTGACAGACTTCAGTGTGTTTTACAATTGTTTAGGTGTCCACAACTTGCTGTTGGTGCCCATAAGGATCAGCATCCCATTGTACAGAGCTGCTTTGATTTGACAAAACACTTTTTTTACAGACACTGCCCATATCTGCCTTCCAGCATCTGTTGGCTGCAATTTCTTCAGAAAGAGCAGAAATCACAATGCTTTATTTCTGGAGCTACAATTGAGAATCTGCATGATAAGGTTTAATGTAGTTGCTAATGTGAACAACTAAATATAATATTTATTTATTTATTTATTTATTAGGAGGTGTATTTTTTTTTAACTTGCCCTTTGTTCTGGACAAAGAGAAAGGAAGAATCAACAGCATATGATAAACTGGACTATCTGATTGACACTGTCATCTCTGGAGAGGATCTTTCATGGAGGAAATGATCCAAAAGATGTCAAATCATCTGAATTTTTTTCACAACTCTCAGTGATCTCTAGATAAGGACTTAATGTTATACAAAGTACTTTACCTAATATCATAAGGATTTTAAGTAATAAGACTCCAGAGAGAAATTCCTCTGAAATTACCATAAAAACGATCATTTAATTCTGGTGCAAAAATCTGAAACCTGAAACGAGGCAGAATGTGCAATAAAAAAGGATCCTTTATGGGTATTTTTCAGGCATGCCTATAGCTGACTCTTCCTTCTGGAGTAACGCTCAGGTATTATCTTTAACCAACTCTTCATGTTGTTTTTAAATATACATTTCTATCATTTCTGCCTACCTAATTTCAGCTGTCACCAATGTCAAGAGAGTACAATTGGTAAACAGCAGAGAGATAATAACAGGCTTTCTGGGCAGTCCTCAGGAGGTCTGATTTGACTGCTTTCAAACATCTGGGTGAGCAATTAAACCGGAAGCTAGCTAAAACCGAGCAAGGTTATGTCCTTGTCTGGCCTTTTGTTTTATTTTAACACTAAGAAAATCAAGCAACTGGAAGTGCCAGGGAACAGTGTATGGGGACAGGGTGAATCAAAGGTGACCCCCCCACCAGCTGGACTCTCACCAAGGGGTCTACTGACATCCCCACACACACAGCAAGGGGAGATCCAGGACCAGGAAGCATCCAGGAGATGTGGAAGAGATCACCACCTGATGGCAGAGCTCAGGGAGGGGTGAGATAGCCCCTGAGGCCAAGGGTTGGAGTGGGTACAGGTCTAGATGAGCCTGCAGTTATAGCCTTTTGATACCCTCAGTGCCCTGATGGGGACCCACTTCACAGGATATGTGGCCCAAACTAAATTGCAATGTAGAGAATAAAGTGGGTGTTAATGTGAATTACAGGACCTTGTCTCATATCCTTACAAAGAAACCCTATTTAAACATGGAATAGGACTGTAGGGAGCTTTGGTATCAAAAGCAACTTCAGGGGAAACAGACTTATTTCATTTCACAATAGCACTTAGTCATGCTGACCTCACTTCCCTGAAAGCCGTGCCACTACTGATTAAAAGAAAAATCTGTTGTATAGTGAAACCATGCAAAAATCTGTGATGATGAAGGACATCAAGGCATGTGGTGATGAGAAAGGTGCAGTGTGATCAGAGGGATCCAGGGCAGCAGGACAGGGAAAAACACAGCATGAATGGGAGACTGCACTGATGGGGATAAAAGAGAACTGATGAGTATAGGACAGGGTCACCTGGAGCATCAGTGGCCTACTGTGTGTAGAGCTGGGCTGAGTGGTTTTTGTTATGAATCAAGGACCATTTCTTGCCTGACCATTCCTTGATTTAGCCATAGAGGGCAAGCATCACTATCTGGTATGTTCTGCTTAAGGAAGTAAAGGTACCGCTGCTTCCAACCATATGAGCTTTACCATCCTATGTGTAGCAGGCTGGATACAGGTATCCAAAGGCATAGGCTGCTCCAGAGGACTGACAGAAATGATGATGAAGTCATGAAGCTGTAACTGTTTTCCTTGTGTGAGTGCTGTATGCAGGACCAAGAGGACATCACTTGCTCTCAGGCTGTAGTGTTTTGCATCCTTGCCTGAAGTAGGATGTTTGTCATTGTCCAACAAACAAGATGTGACCTATATCCTGACAGATAAAGAAACCCAATGTGGTTTATGGATTACAGAGGTAAGGATAACAATGCTGCTTTCCTGAGATTTTAAGAAAAATATCTCAAAAAAACTCAAAGCAGAATGAGTCCACTGGGAAGGCTGAAACGCGCACAGTACACCCGAGGCAATGGCAGACACACACCCTGATTATGACTTCATTCAATCCTCAGGATAGTGAATCCCAGGCAGTTGTCTGTATGTCTGATACCTGGGAATGAACATCCCAGTAGGACAGCCTGGCATTTTCTTTTGAAATAAAAGGAAAACAAATAAAATAAAAGGAAACATGTTCAGGAGGGAGGTGTAGCTCTGTGTGTCACCCTCTGAAACACTGGAGATGAAAGCTGTGTTTAAAAAATTCCTTCCTAGACCAAGTGTAGAAAAACAAGAGATAATAGTCAAATCACTATGGAAAATGAGGATTTTATGGATTTTCACACTTTGGATTATGTAATACATTTTAAGGGTATAATATTCAATAGAACCTTTTTAGATTCTTTGGGGGAAAAAAAGCTTCATACTTAATAGAACCAGCTGACATTTTCACATTAAATGTATAATTATGTGTATATGTATACTTATATTTCCACAGATATTCTGAAATTATTGCCTAGGGATATTTAAAAGGACAGTCTAATTTACTGAAGACAGGTTTGTGAACCAATGGGCCATTTCAATTTCAAGAAATTCTTTCTTTTGGAGAAAAACAAATTAACCCCAAATTGCTCTGTTGTTTTAAAATTATTCTCTACATAGAAATGACCATGAATTGCAGTTTTCTTTCCTTCAACTCTGTTCTACACTATATAAGGTTTTGCACAAAACAACCAGCTTTTGTTACTTTAAAATCTCTTTTTATCTATCCTGGCTACAGAGACAAGATTGAATACATGATTTATAAAATGCCCACAAGGAGAATAAAAAGAGAAAAGACAATGACTGCATTGTCTTTTCAATCTTAGATTTAGAAATCACGGCTTGTAACTTTGGAAATTTGACTTACAGTTTGAACAGCAGTTGACCTTGAGTGCCAGCAAAATGGAGAGCAGTAATCAGTGGCAGCAGATGTACTCTGGCACTCTGCAAGGACAATTCTCATTTTCCTCCAAAAACTCAGTGAAAAGATTTCTTCTCAATTTTTATTTAAAATACAATGCCTAACCACCATTCTGACAGCACTTTCACTTTTCATGTGAATTTCTAGGGTTGACTTACTGACAGAAAAGAGACAATTTACTTTTGTTCCAGATGTATATCAGCATGCCTGAGTGCCTGCTGTTTGCCTATGTGAACAATTTCAAGTGTGTGCTACACTAGTTAAAAACCACGTCAATCTTCCAGGCTGATTTATTGAGCAAGGGTCTCAGCTGCATCCTGGCCCTATCTGCATGCATAAAAAGGCTAAAGCAGCATACAGAGTCTTCCAAAAACATTATTTATTCAGGACTGTCACCTCCGCAGCACTGGCAGTGTAGGAGATAAGCTCACAGAAGTGCCTCTCCAGGTCTGCTCCAGGTGTTGTGCCAGAGTAGGAGGTGTGCTGTATGACAAAGCCTTAGCTCAGGATACTGACACCATTTCAAAAGTATTATGTTGCTCTCATGGATACAGCAGTAAAGTCAGGCAGTCCTGAGGGTCTGGATGAAGAGGAAGAAAAGACATGGAAACTCTAGCTGCCAGAGCAACCCAGAAGTGCACAGAATTGGCTGAACATCATCTTCACTGCTCCACCTCAGCACTCACTACTTTAAAAGATATGTCTCAGAATCACTTTCATTCTGCTGAGGCATGGAGAAGAATTTTTTTTTTTTTTTCCTCTGGAGGACATGAACTTTGCTGTAGGTGCAGCTGCTGGAGAGAATACAAGTCTAGAGCAGCAGCAGAGTAGCATAGCAATTTTGTCTCCAGTGGGAGATTTTCTGACTTGTGAAGTCTTCATAAAACATGTGCTATTATTAAAAAAAATTATCATTTGTATTTGACAAACCCAAACACAAACAAACTAAAAGGCAGCAGCAATGTGTAATCTAATGTTTCTATAATACTTCTGTATTCTAATTCCACAGGTCCGTCAAGGAATCAATTCCCTTTGCATCACACATAGTAAATTGAGTTCTTTTTGAAATACAACAGTGGCATAAATGTTTAACTTCTGTCCTAATTCATAGTAATTCTTTATAATGCAAACTGGATTCATTAATGGACTAGTATTTCTTGTGTAAAAATCATCTGTACAGCTTCTGCATATCTTCCAAGTGGATTAAGTGGACATACGTAAGTCTTTCTTAGAAAACACAGGGTTCAAAGGAAGTTCCTGCTTTTTTCAGGAAAAAAAAGGTACATGTAATTCCTTCATCCTGAATTGTTCAGTTGGCTTGCAATGCAATATAGACTATTAAGGAAAAACCTTTCTGTTAATTAATTATAATTAGCTACTTTGTGCTTAGTTTCTAATTTCAGCAGATTTAAATAGATAATACCTCCTGCATAAATATTATACTTATCTTTTTAGTATCATTTTAGCTTTGTTAGCTTTTTTAGCTTTGTTAGCGTCACCAGATAAAGAAATAATTCTCTTCACAATTATCCCAACAGAAGCACATTTCTCATGGGAATTATCATCAGAGGCCTCTGGTTTTGACCAAGGCAAGTGTCACCAAAAAAAAAAAAAGAGCTCCACAGGCACTTGCAGGTACAAATCTTGTTTGACTATGCAGAGTTGCTCCTGGGAACTGACAGGGTCACTCGTGTCACAGCAGCAGTGCAGGTCCCCTGAGGACATTAAGTACTCAGGTAAGACATTGAGGGAGCACAAACTCCCACCTGGGCAGCAGCCAGGGCAGCCTGAGGAGCTGCAGCTGGAGTTTCAAAGGGAGGGAGCTGTGGAGACTTAACCAGCTTCCACAAAAATGGAGATTCATTTTGAAGTTAATGTTGTGATACTAACTTTGTGATAATGCAGTGAAAATAAGAATTCCAGCTTTTCTATATTGACTCTTAAAAAATGATGCAGGCTTTCTGGAAGCATGACACTGTCTTTAGGAAGATATGAACTTTTCGGAGGCTTGTTGGTATTCCTTCAATTGCATTTGGGATTAATTTAATATTCCTGAGGGGACATGGAGTGAGAGAAGAAAGCTTGAGCATGTAGCACTCACTAGGGTTCAAAAGGGGTTTTTTAAGGTTTTTGCTACAACCTCGTGGACTAGAAATCCATTTCAACTTTTCAAAGAAACACTTATTTTTGCCCTGGATTTTGAGTTGGGTACTGTGACTTTATGGAAAACATTAAATGTTTAGGAATTGTTTTAAAATCTGATTCGGCAACAGTGGCATGAGTTTAGGAAATGGTTTAACTGTGTTTTCTAAGATTTTGCAACATGACCAGTAGCACAAATGTTCATGCACTCTTACTGGCTCCATCTGAAGGAAAACACAAAAAGACACATTAATAAAATACAGTGACAAAACTAGGAACACTCAGATTTGGGGATTTGTGACCTGCAGGGCACACTGTTTTTTCCTAGTGATTTAGTCATCTCTTACCAGTTAGAAAATTACTTACTGACCTCACAGTGATAATGTGAAAAATATTCCATGGTTTTTTTGATTCAGAAAAATTTTGGGAGCTCCATATGGATACTATCAAGCTGTATCTAAATAATTTAGTGATGATAAAGTTTTATCAGAAGGCAAAGAAAAAGGGGACATTCCTTTCTCTGGCCCAGTGTGATGGATAATATGGGGCCAGAGAGAGATGTATGATTTCTATGTTGCCCCAGTGAAAAAAAAAAAATAGCTCAGGAATCTTTCTTACTTCCTGGATGCCTGATTCCCCCCATACATGCACAGAGCAGCTGTGACAAATTCAATCTTCATTAATTTCCTTTCTCAAACTTTCAGTGAAGGGGAAAAGCAAACAAGACCTCTTACAGCAGAAATAAGACAACAACAAGAACCTCAGGGTCTGACCAATCTTTGACTAATTGTAATGGCAGTTGCTCATTAGGTGAAGGAAGTTTATGCTTTCTTCTTTGGTTTTAAAATCCACAGTCCTATAGAGCTTTAGACTGGCTATTTTTCAATTTGGATAGAAGAGGCTACTATGGTAACACTCTTTGTGTTGCTAGGGCAACCATTTAATAATTATTAATTCCTTTAAAACTAATTCACCTTTAATAGAGCGTTAAAGATTAGACACAACTCTTCCAAAAGGTGTGAACTTTCTGAACATTTTATAAAACAACTTTTTTTTCCTTTTGTTTGTTGTTTTTTTTTTTTAAGACGAAGAAGTGCAATTGTTTCTCTGCCTTATCCACATATATGACTTGCATCCCATATACAGTGTCTGCAATATTTTTGTGCTTGGGAAAGATACATTCAACACTATAAAATTTCAAAAGGACTGCCTTAATTCAGATCTCTCAAATTAATGTGTTGTCATGTCCTTATGGAATTCTGCTTTAGCAGAAAACTGCATGCAAGAACTGTTTTTCCACCAAAGTCAGGGATAAGCAATGAGGTTTATCACTGTGAATGGGTCTGTCTTACACTGCATCATGTACTGAAGGCAGCCTCACTCACACATGCCCATGAGAGGGTTGGGTAGCAGTGTGGAGAGAGGGATGTCTTAGGGTGCCCGTGGTCAGGCAGGGCTGAGGGAAGCTGGACATTGGCCCTATTGTGGCATTAGTGGGACAGGGACTGACAGCCCTGGGAGCTGGAATGTGGTCCTGGGCCAAGGCCAGGGTGAATCATAGGGTATCCTGAGTTGGAAGGGACTCACAAGCATCATGAAGTCCAATTCCTGTCCCTGCAAAAAATCACCCTCTGGTGATTTTGCACCCTGCTCAAGCACCCTCTGGGTGAAGACTCTTTTTTCTAAAATCGACAAATCTTCAGGTCATTCCCTCAGGTCCTGTCACTCTTCACCAGAGAGAAGAAATCAGTGAGTGCCCTTCTTCTTTCCCTCACAAAGGAGTTATAACTGCAATGAGATCTCGCTTCAGTCTCCTCTTCTCCATGTTTAACAGACCAAGTAATCTCAGTTGCTCCTCCTACGGCTCCCCCTCTAGTGGGAGGGGTTACTGAGGATTCCTCTCACCACAGGGTGGGGGAATCGCTCAGGTCTGTGTCTTAACTGGGCACTTGAAGAAGCTTTCAAAGTCAGGGAAATTTAAATTCAGGTCTAAGCTGCAGACTTGAGATGTGAACATGCGAAATTTCACTCTACATACATTCAATTAAATGACGATTCAACAGTTACAAAACTTGAGTCTGGCTCTATACTTACTCCCTAATTTACCCACCAGGATTATAGCTTTTATGAACAGTATTTTCTACGTACCTCATTGCTCAGCAGGAGTTGGAAGTTATTGACATTTTACTGTTAATCACCTCAGTTTAGTGGCTTATATTCAAGAATACACTTACAACCCTGAACTTTCTCTTTCATGTTCTAGAGCATCAATATCTTTAAAAACTTACCTGAGCTGCCATGGACAGCCTCTCATGATAAACAGAGTAACTTGCCACAAAACTGAAAAGCAATTTTGCACTGCCCTTCCCTTAACTTCCAGATTTTGTGTGCAAGGTAGTTAATATTACTTGTTTTCAGGAGTGAAATTCAATTCCCCACACTGGGGCTTTGATACCTGCAGAGAGTCATAGATTTTATACTGGCATGACATTTAGTTTCAGATAATCCGGAGTCTTGTGGAGAATATCAGATTAAAATTTTATCTGCTTTGGTGATTTTAGGTTCTATTTGTCTAGTGTGACCTCAAACAGTACTCTAGGCTGCATGGGAGTGCTTAGAAGCAACACTTCTCTCTCCTCTCCCCTACTCATCCACACTTGGACCATAGCCCAGGAGAAGAGAGTGCGTTTATATGTCACTCCTTCAGGCAGCCACCTGAGGAGGGAGATGATGAGAAATGGGAAACCCACTAAAACCACTGTCCCTGTGGCTCACATTAGCTGGGGGAGTGCAGAGAAAAGAAACGACAACAGTGTAAAGGAAATGGGACTGAAAGAAGTACTGCTGAGTCACAGCTACTTCTCTGATGTGTTCAAACACTCTGCTGAGCCTTTCCCACCACAAAGGTAAGCAGACTTCTAATCCCCCCTAGCTGAAATGGATAAAAATGCATAACCCTGTCCTTGTTGTAACATGAGGCTGACACAATTAGCCCAACAGTCTGCTTTTTGATGCCTGTAGCTACTATTGAAAATATTTTTTTTTGAAATGTGACCTAAAGAAAAGTGAAAACACAACAATTTTCTAATCACCACGACTTTATCTGGCCTTTTGTCTATCATAAAATATTGGGTAACATTTGATAAAGAATCCTTTTTTCCCTCCCTCTGGCACTTCTTTTAAAATGGCAATGATGAATCTGTCTGACTAGGGGCTGCAAAAGGAAAGCAGATGGCACACTTATCACACAAAAACCAATCCAACAACTTTGTCCTTTACAAGCATCTCTGGTGAGGAGGCAACTTGCTAATGAGAGCAATTAGTGTCATGCAAATACCGGGAAGGCCAAAACCTTGCAGATTGGATTTCTGATTGGGGACTGACGCTTTTGATGCCAACCAGACAGGTAAAAACCATTAATGTCTGATGTTCATTCATCACAACTAATCATGTCCTATGGGGCTTTCCTTTGGTGCAACAGTAGCTTGCTATCAAATGCTAAATCAAGGATAAAAAAGGAGAGTTCTTTGTCTTTTTTCACAGTACAGAAGTCTCACATTTTTGTTTATTACTCTTATGCTATAGGGACATTTAACATCAAGCTGTTCTGCGTATATTGTGGTTTGGTGAAAGTCACTCTTTCACCCTTAAAGTAACTTTTTCCATTAAAGGAGAGGAGAAACAGTTCAGAACTATTTATCTGGATGAACCTTGTGCATAGTAACTAATTTCAGTATCACTTTATCCTGTAATTTTATTTTGTAATTGTAAGACTCCTTGAGAAGGATGCAATGCTAGGAACAGAGGTGCCTGGTAGGAACAGGACAGGGCTTTCAAGGAACAGCAGTTCACAGAAGACTAATTTTTGAGTGTCCTTGCTGCAACCTACATAAATTGAGCAGTTTTCCTCAACTGGAGGTATAAAAGCTACTGATACAGCAAATAAATTTAGAAGATGCAACGTGTACAAGTAAATTATATACCCAATTTTGTCTTTGTTCAACTCACAAAGATGTTTTGGTCACAACACTGCTAAACTGATTTTTATTTTTTTTTTTAAATTGAGGAAATCTATCAATTCTTTTGTGAAAAGTATCTTTTATTCAGTGCATTTTTCTTAGCCTAAGAGACTTTCCCCCTTGCAGATAGTATGGAAAGAAGCCAGGTTAAGTCTTGCTTTGACAAAAGACCCTGGGTTTTGCTCTAGTATCTCTCAGTATAATAAATCTAGAAAATCATAGTTCTAAAGAGTGTCTCAAATTCTTAGCAATTGACATGGTGAAGGGCCTCACCAAGCTTCAAGGAGAATACCAGCTTATTGCTGAAAACTCATCTTCCACCTAAAACTGAATAAAAGTTTACATCTATGTCACTTTATTACACAGGTAAGACATAAGTTCTGCAATACTTACTAGAAAAAATGTTTGTCCAGTAGAACTGAAACAAACCAGGAAAACACACTTTGACTTCAACCACATTTACTCTCCAAATATTCATGTTAGAATTTTCATCCACAGGTTACTTTTGTGCTAATATAGAGGCTTCACAGACTCATTTTAATCTGAAAATGTGGCGTTTCTTTTGTCAGGGTGGATATTTTTTAGTTTCATCATTCCTCACATTTAAAAGTGAGGCTAAGAGAAAATGAATGCCTAAACACTGTATTATGATATACGTACATGTACAAATATAACCTTATACATCCATTTTCCATTTCTGTTGAGTGGCTCAGGACTTGGGGCAGATCAGTAGTAACCTGTGAAATTAACGTGAAATTAAAGCAGTGTCTCATTCGTGTTCCTGACAGACATTCATCAACACCCACAGAGCCTCTGGGGTTACCGAGTGCCTGTGCAGATCAACTGGGAACTGCAACTGAACTGTTTGATCCCTCGAGGGGCTCCCTCTGGCCAGAAAGGTGGTACATTAGTGAGACAATGGCTTCTCACACTGTCAGATTTGTTCAGAAGATCAATAGGAGACCTCTGTTCACAAGGCAGTCAATCTCTTACCTTTTATAAGCACTAGATTCACTTAGCAAAGCATGAGGAACAGGAATACAATAGAAATTCATTTACTTTGATCACAGACAGATCTTGACATTTATTTTCTATTGTATGGACAATCGTTCTGAATGGTTTGATGTTTTTCGCCTCCTGAGCTATAATATTAAAAACGTCAGTGTAAATGAACAGAAATAATTTTAACTTTAAAAATATGAAATTCTCGGCATGTTTCCAGACTTCTTTAGGCATGCTTAATGCAGCATTGCTCTTGTTCATTGTTTGGTTGGATGATCTCTTTAACATGGTGTTTTCCACCAACAATCTAGTTAATAAATTATGCACTTTTTAAAATATTACCATGGTCTATAACTTGTCAGGAAAACTTCTTGAAGTCCTCGTGTTGTTGTTTACACTTGGTCAGTTTGCAAATCAAAACTATTGCAGTTATGAACAGTAGGACCTATTTCATTGTGGTAAAACAGTCAGAAACTCAAAATGACATGGCAAAAAAGAAAAATTCTCAATGCTTGCCTTTACCTCCTCTTCTTGAGAGATTATCTCAGTTTAAACACCATCCTACTGAGGTGGCATTACCATTTAACTTTGACCTGGCTGAAACAAGCCAGCTATATCTACCTACCTTGGTTCACAAATGTCTGCCTTCTTACTAAGCACGTGGTTTTTACTATGAGTTTTTACAGTTCTGAGACAATATGTTGAGTATAAGTCAGTTGTCTTAAATACAAAACATTCAGAATAACAATATTGTTTTCAGAATCCTTGTTTTTTAACAGGAATACTCCTTCAGAACATGATGCAACAGTTTCCTCATGCTTTGTGGAATATATTTTTTTTTCAATTCTTTCCTGAAAGAAGGACAATGTTAATGCAATTTTAAAGCCTTTCATTTGTCTTGGGCTTTTATTTTACTAGAATTTGCCATTTTTTAACCTCACATGTTTCACCTGTTAGTTTGAATGATACCACTAGGAACCTAATAAGTAAACACCACTCCAGGATTTTCGTACTCACCATCTGAGATTGCTTTCTGTTCTCAAAGAAAATGCTCTCAACAGAAAAATGCATCTCCCAGAACTATACCACAGAACTTTAAAGAGTATCTAGCAGTCTGAAGTATTTCAGATTTTCCCAAAGATTATTTCATTTACCTTTCCAGATTTCAGGGCAACCTGGACAGTCTAGAAAATTTTCCATGTGCAATTTCTTAGTCCCAGAGATACTCTGAACTTCCCCTCAGTGCCAGTTTAGATTATGTCATGGCATTTCAGCTGCTTTAATTTACTGCATAGCTAAGCTCTTCATGTCCCTCATGTCCCTCTCCTCCCCTTTGCAGAATGTCCTATCAGCTTTCCCATAATGAAACTCCCTTTCACTTTTCCCGTTTTGTATTCCCAAAGTCTCACATGGAAAAGACCATACATGTTTAATTTTCTTCCTCCTCAGCTTTCTATATACTGTTTACTGTACTACGATTTTATTTTCTTTCACTCCGGTGCCTGTGCTCATTTCTCTGCAACATGTACAGGCCAGAGACTTTTTATTTCTACTCTTCGAGATTTCCAGCCCTGAGCCTAAAGTAGCTACTTAAGAGGTTGCTCACTGGGAACTTTTCAACCAGAAAACTACAGGCTACCAAATGGTCATACTAATACTGAAGGCTTTAGCTCAGCTGTAATTGTCTCTCTACAGTTTGAATGTTTGTGTGTTTTCTATTCCTACATATTTAGAGCAGGCTGAGAGAATTGGTGGTGTTCAGCCTGCAGAAGAGAAGTCTCCAGGAAGACCTTAGAGCACCTTCTAGTACCTAAAAGGGGCCTACAGGAAAGATGGGGATGTACTTTTTATCAAAGAGTGTAATGACAGGGGGGAATGGCTTTAAAATGAAAGAGGGCAGGTTTGTATTAGATATTGGAACAGATTCTTTGCTGTGAGGGTCATGAGGCCCTGGAACAGATTGCCCAGAGAAGCTATGGATACCCTATCTCTGGACATGGCTTTGAGCAACTAGTGAAAGGTGTCTCTACCCTTGGCAGGGGAGTTGGAACTAGATGGTGTTTAAGGTTTCTTCAAGCCCAAACCATTTTATGATTCTGTCATTGTATCTTTCTGATTTTTCTCCCCAGATCAATAGCCTCATTAGAACTCTAAAATCAACTGAGATTCAGAAATGGGTAATTGTTATAGAATGTATTTTCCATGTCCAGTGGTCTGATGAAGTGGCAAATGCCTGAGTTGTTTGCCGGGTAATAGGATTCTGGCTTTGGAGGATTATTAGTGCAGACTGTGGGAATCTCATGTAGAATTAAAATGAACAGTAAAGCCCGCAAAACCTTGCAGCAGGTTGGTTCAAGGCATGTTTTGGTGATGAATTTCAAAATCATGAAGTAAATAGTTTGTCTTTCATGTAATGTGTGATTTATTAGCCCATTTTTTAATGTCACATTGTGCCAGACTATGGTTTTGAATATTCACATGTATATAAAATAAAAAATATATGCAATAAACCCCAAATGGTGTTTGTCCTATGTGTCTGCTGCAGTTTCAGTTCATCTTTCTGCTTTGATTCCAAGAACATCTGGCAGAAACAGATTATCAGCAGCTTGTGAAGCAACACCAAAGACACTGGGAACTATCAGAAGATAATATAGATGAAAATTATTTATTGAATGACTAGAGTAAAAATGGTTGGGAAAAAGAACTGTGAACCCACTGAACTATAAAAAAGAAGAAAGCAAATATTAGGTTTGCAGGTGTTCAAGTCCAAGATGAATAAGTTGTGCTAACAGTTTCTTTTTCCATCTCTGTGTACTATGCTGGCACACTAGAGACAACAGATATTAAAACCTAGTTTCCAGATTTGTTGAGCTCTCTTATTTCGGGATCAAGTCCTGAAGTCAGAACTGAATGAGACCAACTAAGAAAAACATCAGATATTGACAGAAAACATTTTGCTTTATCCCCTGTAGTTCCAGTTAGAGATATATGGAATTATAACCCCAAGACTACTTCACCTCTGTTTCCTGGTAAATCTTATTCTCTATTTAACTGGAAAAAAAAGGAACACTGAGTGAAATAGGTAGCAGAAAGAAATCAATGAGAAAAGGAAATTTTACAGGCATAAGAAAATAAAAAGCTGGTAAAAGAGCTGCAGAATAAATTAAAAGAACATTTCATAAACATGGAAATAAATTGTTTTTATCTTGTGGAGGAGTAACACAGCACATAATGAATTCCAAGCAGAATGCAAAGCACTTTAGAATGAGTGAGAACTAATTTTCTAAGTGACTTATTTGTCTCCAATGTTCTTTTTTATTCAGTTTATTGTTACAGCAGAGGTTCTCTTGCTGCAATGAACCACGGAACAGTTATAGCCAAACAGCAGTGTTTTGTAGGAGAGCAGATCCACTTCCTTTTGTTTTNCAAAAAAAAACCCAACCAAACAAAAAACAAACCACAAAAAACCCCAACAACTTACTGCCATAGGTATTGGGCATATTGTGTTTTTTCCACACAAAGAGATTCCAAGTATGGTACTTGTGGAAATGACATAACAGCACTTACCAATATTGTCTATCACGTGTCAAGACATTATTTCATCTGACTGGTATATTTTCTTCAGGTATATGTACGCACTTTTACAGAAACTAGGTGCACTTTTGAGACTATTTTAAACCATTGGAATTGAATTAATAATTCCTGTGCAGTACAGTTTTGATATGGTAAAAAAGTAGTAAATACAGATCTCGCTTGAC
>WEIV01011615.1:3769-19237 GCA_013390005.1 Calyptomena viridis | reverse complement strand
AAATACAGATCTCGCTTGACAGAAAGAAAGGGATTTTTCTGAAGTGAATCCCAACCTAATTCTCAACTGAGAAAAAAGAATGGATTGTAAAATAGGGGGGAAAACCTCAACAATCTTAAAAACAAATTGAATAGTACTAAATGACTGTAGAAAATGTAAATAAAGTTCTGATAACAGTATAATGTGGTTTCACAGTCTAATAACGATAGCAATATTTAAGCATCTTCATAGTTTATTGGTTCTCATATGAACACTGCAAGTACATTATTTCTTGTTAGAACTGAGCTGAAGTCTATGATGAGGGATTCATAAATACTTGATTTGTTTGCAACATGTATGTAAAGTAGCCTTGGGGGAATCAGTGAATTTAAAGCTGTAGACACTACTTACTCACAAGGTATTATTATTTAATTGCTTTTAATCTAACTGAAAGACTGATGGAACAAAGTAGGCTGGGAACCACNGTAGTTAAAGAATTAGTAAGATAATGTCAGCAAAACCTTTTTATGTCTGAAAGCTTTGTATTAAGTATTCTTTTGACTCGGAGGCTGAGGAGTTTTCATTTCAATTTTCAGCTCAAAAAATTCATATTAGAGCAATAAGAGCCACATAAATAATTTCCTTCCCCAGCTCTCTGCTGAGGACACCTTCTTGATAAAATTTCCTAGAAGATTCTATCAAGAAAAATTTCACTTCCATACTTGGAATAAAGTTTTATAGATTTATTCACAGAGGCTCAAATTAGGTATCTATGGCCCTTTAACAGCATGTCTGAGAGAATGAGTAGACTAATTTTCTTTTTTAATGACTAGAAATATACATAACAATTATTCCTGTATGTTTGGAATCACTATCTTTGTTAATATAACTGTAATATTATATCTGCTGTCTTTCATAACATCCTCTGAAAAACTCTATGTTACTTGGTCTTTATTACTATGTAAATGCATTACAGTTTCAGTAATTTCAGTCATAAAGGTCTCAAAGTTGAAAAGAAAGGTAGAACTGCAGCTGGACTCAATTTTTTCCCCCTTCTTCATCTTCTGGTATCACTAATAGGTTCCTGTAAAAAAAAAAGGTCTTGATCTGAACTCAGAGTGTATCTACGGTTTTGATTTATCCTGACATCTCTAGCAAGGACAGTACCACAGGCAGGGACCTTCAGACAATTTCAGAAGGAATAAAGTATTCCTTGCTGTTGTTTTTGCATCTCAGGTGAAAAAAAAAAAAAAAGCTAGCAATTATTTTAATAAGTTTTTTACTCTTTTGGTGATGGAGGTGAGGAATCATCAGTGGAAAATGAGGTCAAACTGTCACATAGCTCAGCATCTCTGCTTACCCTAGTGCTGGCTTAATTTCCTCTGACTGCCTGCTTGACTTGGCTACCAGANACAGAGCTTTAGACCAGATTTTCAAGTTAGTAATAGATAGAGATCTATGTCACTTCCACAGCCAGAAACTGCTTGAAGCAGAAAAGAGGAAAGCAACATGAAATGAATACAGTGGGCATTNGCAACAACTGCAGAGTCACATGTAAAGCACTGAAACATCCTGGCACAAGCCAGTGTTTCCCACACTCACCCAAACTTCTTGCATCTGATCTTTGTAAGCCAGGTTTAATACCAATGAGACTCTGCANACAGTGGGCATTTATCTTCACAGAACCAATACTTTTGGTATAGCACATCAGAAAGCATTACATTCAGATTGTCCCCATCATACAGCATAATCAATACCGACCTGACCTTTTGAATTCCTTGGACAGTTGCAGTGTCAGTAAGGCATGGAGATACATAAACAGATGCTCTCAGAAGATGGTAAATGACTGCCTCCNCCCTAGTGCTGGCTTAATTTCCTCTGACTGCCTGCTTGACTTGGCTACCAGAAAAAAACCCAAAGCAACAACTGCAGAGTCACATGTAAAGCACTGAAACATCCTGGCACAAGCCAGTGTTTCCCACACTCACCCAAACTTCTTGCATCTGATCTTTGTAAGCCAGGTTTAATACCAATGAGACTCTGCAATTTTGAGAGTTTAAAGCTGCTGTCCAATAGTTTGCTCCTGGAACCGTGTCATAAGTAAATAATCTTATGGTCACTGCACACTCCTGCTAGTGTGTCATCAGCTGTACCTCCAGTCAACTTTTCATAGTCGACTAAGAATATATCCAATATGTCTTGATGATATTGGTTGCATTAAAGCCATCTACCTAGAGAACCATAGTGTAATATGACAAGCCTATGGAGAAAGAAGTCAGGGTTCATGCTAGATAAAGGGTGCATGCAAGTATTGAAAATTATTCCAGCAAAAGTCATTGCCAAACAAGCAACTAGTTCCAGTGTTGAAAAGGTCACTGGCAAATGAAATGTTCTTTAGAGGATTATGCAATTCTTNATAGAATTCAACCTTTGGTTTACATTGCATATAATACTTAGAAGACTATACTGTATCTCAAATTAGAAGAGCTGGTTTTAAAACATTTCAAAGCATTTTAAAACAATTTCTATGTTAAAAAGAAAAAAATATGTTGTTGGATTTTAATTAAAAGCATTTAAAAGGTCATTTACAGAACTTCTTGCAGAGACTATACATGGAACTTGAATTTAAATGAGAAGATTTTTCTCCCTGCTGTAAATAAGAATACCTTTACTGGCTATAAATTTCCTGTTTAAAGGTGTGGTTTGAACCTCAAACTCCTTATCTATGCAGATCAATCATATCTTAGATTCTTGGGAAGATCTTTATTTAATTATAAATTGAATTAATGCTGAGCCTCAGAAAACCCTCATTTACAATCTTTCTCTTAAAACACTTTATGATTGCTTAGACTGATTCTCCTGTGTATTAAATATCAGTTTTGCATATATAATCCATAGTTTTCATTCTCTACTGTGTTTTCTTCATTCTCATCCAGCTGACTTTTTCCTAGTTAATGTCGTGGATTTGAGTCTCAAATTTCACTGTAGTTTTATATCATGCCTAATATTTTCCCATCTTCTCTGCTATTTTCTGTTAGTTCTGTATTCCAAGATGTTTACATTCACTTGATTTTCATTATTTCTTAAAAGAATAAAAATCTGTCTCTCACTCTTTCCTTAGAAATGAGAATCTAAACACTTAACATTTCGGCAATGTCTCCTTTAGTCAATAAATTCCCTGTGACACTTAGAAGAGGCTTTACACCCTTTCTCCTTGACCTGTTCTTACTTACATACTTGAAAAATGTCTAATTAGGTATTTAAGATGTATTAATATCTCCTTTTTGTCCTTCCTCCTCATCTCTTTCTGTAGTTATTCCCTAGTCACATCTCCACTTTCCTTCCTCCCCAGGATTTATGGCTCTATTGATTGGCACAGCAGCTCTATACCTGGAGCCAGCACAGGCTGAAATATGAATATTTCTTCAGTGCTGAACATTTTTCCTGTCTGTGTTGCTGCACAACATGCATTTGAGCCTGCAGCTTTAGTTTTGACTTTGAAGACTATATTTAAACACCCATCTGATTTACAATATTTCTGAGTGCCCACCACTACCGAGGACTTCAAAGGCACTGCTGGCATAGTTGAGAACTTGGCACTGGGACAGAGGATGGGGATATTCAGATAACAAATATGTAAATGTTGCTTTTGTAGGCATGCATCCTATCAGCACCTGCTGGGTTCCGAGTGCTTTGGAGAATCAAGGAGCCATATGACTACAGACTTCCAAAACCTAACTGCATTTCCAGCTTTTAACTTTAGGCCTGTAGGTAGAACTTGCAGAATTCCAGATGACTAAGGACCCTCAGTGCAGTTAATATTCTCTGTTTTCTCTCTCCTGATTGTCAGATCAGTACGCATTGGTATTTCTTTCTCCTTCTATTTATTGTAGTGCTTTTTCTTTGTTTGAGTATGAAGGCAAAAGTTATTGAAGAGAGCTGTACTGAATGGTCATATAGTGCTTCTAATGCTGCTTTAAAGGTCCCTTCAGACACAAAACTGAGACTTGATTCACTTCTTGTCAGTCTCTACTAGACTGTAAATTGGAAGGGGGTTTTACACTCTTTGTTTGTAAAGTAAAGCTTGAATTAAAGTTCATGAGCTTGGGGGCCACATTTTTTATAATAAACTAGTTTTTATTGTAAGCTAACTATTTGTTAATCAATATTAACTTTTATTTTCTGAGCCTTGGAGTTTTGTATTAGAACAAATCCAAATTTCTCTTTTGTCCAGTTTTCACATTTTCTGTCCAGCTGGTAGCACTTAAAATATTCCACGACCTAAACCAAAAAATATTCCACAACTTTCTTTCTTGTAGTCCTTACATTTTTAGAATACAAGTGACTATTAAACACTCATCAACTTCTTTTTATATGGTAATTTTATTACTTTATGTACTTTCATGATAAGAAATTAAAGATCAAATTATTTCCTACAGAACAGACAGAAAGGCCAAACCAAAGTTCGTGAGAAATTTTGTGAATGTTTATACAGTCACTTGCAGGTTAATCTCTATTTTTTAAACTTTATGTAGAATGTAACTTTAAAATGAATTTTTTTGGTTTTAAAATTATTATTTGCTTAATCAGGATAACTCTAGAATACAGTTAATAGTAATTTCATGCTTTCGTAAAATGCTTCCAATTATTACAATGAAAAATAAACTCAAAACCTGTCCCTGCTCTCTTTTGTGGCATTTTGCTCTCAATTTACTACTCTTACATTGTCCACAGATTACAGAAGTCCGACAGCAAAACTTTTGGTATTCATTCATCAAGGTAAATATGCAAGAGTAACTTAAGACTCTGGAAGTCCCTGGGTACGATTTCTGTGTCACAGGAGGGGTGGAATTTAGATTTCTAAAAGCTGTAGAAAGAGTCTAGAAAACTAGTTTAAAGATTGAACTTTTAGCTGTGCATGGCTAAAATCAGGGAAGACAGAACTTTCCTAGTTGACAGACTGTGAAGTGTGGCTGCAAAATTGATATTGGTATTGAGAACGAGATTTTTCCAGTGCTATTCAGAGATAAAGGTGCCACTGGAATTTTACCCAAATGGCTGAAAAAAAAAATCTCAGAAACAAGCATCAGCCTCTCCTGTTCTTTGTCTATGGATATGCCCGGAAATTAGTCATTAAGGCATTATTACTGCTGTCTAAAGAATCTTGCAATAAAATGTCTATTTGTGAAGTATTTTTAGTTAGACTGAGATCTTTTTACCCTATTTTCACACTTCCAGTATTTATAGGCTGTGCACAAATTCCATTTGATGCTTCAAGAAAATGATGTGAAATATGTTATGCAGGACCAGAAAAGGGGAAGGGATAGCAGACAGTAATGGCAAGTGACCCTGAAAGCAGGCAAGTGCCAATGGAAATATATGAGAAGAATTTGAAATAACCATAGATATTTATTGGTTATGAAAATATCCAGGCAGTGAAGGATAATGGCCAAAATTGTGGAGGCTAGAGAAGTTGTACAGCTCACTTCTGAAAATACTGATTGCCACCTCATTCCACATACAACAGGTGAGAAACTGTCATTATACACAGGAAAACACATTCTTACCTCAAGGATTTTGAGAACCATTGTTTTCCTTCCCTGTCTTCTCCCTTTTGACTCACTTTTGTATCTACTCCAGATGCCACTAATTTATTCTGAATCACATTTCATTCCAAATATAGACTCTTGAGCAACGAATGTGAGATCCAGAAATACTAAGATGACAAACACTTGCTAGTGCAGCCTAGATTACATATTTAATCTTAAAATATTCCTTTCCTGTGTGTTATATGTGAATGCAATAGAACAGGACACAATCAAGTTTTTCTAATGTATCTTTTTAGTCCATTCCCCAATGCTGGTTTTAGTTTATACTGGCCTCCTGATGGACTTTTCAATGTTTTTCTAAATTTAAATTTTGACCTTTGCAGAAGTTCTGGGCTCGTGGCTTTTACATCATACTTGAGTCCTTCTCTTGTCCTGTAGGCAAAAATGTACTATGTAATATTCGCCTACTGTCCTGTCAGAAAGAGTCTTGGTCATAAGGACTTTGGTTTCAAAGGTGTCAGTCTTCTGTTCAGTGACCTCTTGACATTTGTTACTGGCAATCACTGGATATATTTATTTTTAACTACTTTTTACTAAAAAATCTGCTTCAGCAAGTAGCTCACCTAAGGTCCTGTAGGTACTGATTGATCTGCCATCATCTGTCTTTCCTCCTGCTCTTTACAGTTTAGCTTTGTATAGGTTCACTCTTCTTCCTGATTTCCCTTTTATTCTCCTTCCTCTGTTAATATAGTTAGTTGTTATTAAAAAAGAATTAATATAGTTAGTTGTTATTAAAAAAGGATTAATATAGTTAGTTGTTATTAAAAAAGGATTTTGCTTTCTCTCATACATAAATACTTTATTTCCTGCCCCATTGTATTCTGTGCTGGAATCAAATCCTAGTTCATCGCGATTGCCTTTTCCTCTGGGTCTTCTTTCTGGACTTAGAGCATTTGTGGAATAAATGCCACAAAACCTTCACTACATCTTTTCTATCTTTGTTCACCAGTCAACAACTCTTCTCTCATTTAGTGGATTTTCTCAACTCAACCGTCAATCACCTTGTCACTGTCTTCAAGACTCTCCCCACTACAGCTAGCATTTTACTTATTCCATAAATAGTCCTCTCAGCCTCTCAAGGGGAATCTGATCAAAGAGAGTGCCTTTGCATCGCTTTGTCTTTCTATTCTAAAACTATTACATTTACCTGTTAAAAATAGATGTTTCTTGATTGTCTGTTGCCTAACTCCTTTAATTGTTCCAATGACCCCACTGTATAGCTTGTCTTCCTTGTATTCTTTTAGCCTTCCCTTGTTACAGCTTTCACTACAAAGAAGAGCTTCCTGGCATGTTTTTTCTCATCGATGCATTTTTGTCTTTTACCTCTGAGACATCCCTTTTTTACATCGTTACAGATGCAACTCTTCTCTCTCTTGGGTTTGTAATCTACGTTTAATCTTTAATTTAGAGTGCTTTTTAACTCTGACTTGTAAGATCTATTTTTAAACTTGACAGATTGTTTTTCAGTGGTGATGGAAGCTTGCAGAGCATTACAAAAATACAGTTTCATTGTCTATTTAAATTCTTAAAGCTTTGCCATCTTACAATTTGGTTTCTGTGGCATCACATTGTCTGCTCCTGTCAGAGGCAGTTTTGCACTGCCAGTGTGCATGTAAAAGGCTGCTGCTAAGGTCACTTCCCCAATACATTGCTTTGCCTTTCACACTCTGCAATTGCTCTCACCTTCTGTCTTGTATCAAAGGAACTATTTTTTTTTTTTTCATTTTCTAAACTCTCGAAGTCTTACTGCAGTATCAAGTTGTCATTTCTCTCCTGCATATGGTCTGTGAGGCCAACTTTCATCACATCTGTGTTAAATTCTGAACTGCGTACATTCAGCCATCAAGTGACACCTCCACCTGTCTTTGATTTCTTAAAATCTTCCCTAGAACTCTGTGTTATTCACTTTCAAACCACCACTCTTCTCTGATGAGGTGCTCACAAAAGAGGGGGTTGCTGGGATTTTGGTGTATTCTGAGATCAGAAGCCAAGCACACCCACAAATGTTGCTTCATTATTTTCCCTTACTCCTCCCATCTGTTTCTGTCCATCTGTTTTGTCATAAAGTTTAATTCCAGCCTCTCTGAACAGATTTATATGTTCAAAGCACCAAAACTACAGCATTTGACACACTGGGATCCTGAACTGTGGCAAAAATTCAAATAAGAAGGCCAAACTAATACAAGAAAAGTAGATGTAATTATTAGAAGAATTTTACCAATGTTTTACTGATGACTTGACTTTATGCTCTTTATTTTTAAATTTTTCTTGTAATTTTTATAATAGTTTAAAAAAGTCAGTATTAGGGGTTTTGTGACAACAAACTAATCGACATTAATTTCTGTGAGTGAATTCTGGCAGAATATTGCCATCAACTGTTCATGAATATTTTCTTTAAAACAATTTGTAATGTGGTGACACAACAAGTATTAAAGGGACACATTAACATTGCCAATAATTAACACTGCCAATAATGACAAGAGGGAGTTAATCCATATGTTGATATTCTGTCAGTCAAAAGCAAACTAAAAAATAAATCTGTATTTAGGCAAAAAATAACAGGAACATTCTTTGACTTTTTGTTTTGTTTGTTTGTTTGGCTGTTGTCTTCCCCCATGACTTTCTGTGACTAGTTTGCATAAAAATAAATACCATGGCTCATGGTAGACATGTTTTGGTCTACATGTTAGAAAGGTAAAATAAATTTTTCTTTTTCTGAAAGCTGTTTTTCTTACTGTATAGTCTAATACAAGGAAGCAAAAAGAACAACAGGTAACTTGATGTCCTGGCATTTTCTCAAAGGCTTTATTGGAGATGCATATGCCTACTAGACCATTTCTATACACAGTTGCTTTCCCAGCTCAAGTATCAGGGGCAGAGATCTGTTAGGGGCCCTGACTAGAATGTAAAACCAACATGTGATGGTGCTTTCTATGGTTTTATACATCTGTAAAGGCTCAATGTACAGTTCTGTTAACCCCCAGTTATATTATCTGTAAATGGACTGCTCCGGTCTCCCTCCCCTTTCCCACTTGGTTGCTCCTGGAATTGTTATCCCCTCCCTCAGTTGTATCCCCCCCTCGGACCCCTCCTTCCCTATCCCATATTTGTACCCCAGCTCCTCCCCTTCTTCTAGTCCTTTCCCTGTCAATCCAAGTTACTCGATCCCTTACAGGTTTGAGTTGAAGGCCTCTGGCTTCTACTCCTGTCTGTCACCCGCAAACCCCCCCTTCCCTTATCCCTGGTTGGTCCATTTCCTCTCCCCTCCCCTCAGTTGCACCCCCTTGATAAGGTCAAGCCCAAGGGTCCCGAGCGCTCTTTGTAGTAGGCTCTCCTTGGGGTCAGACCCCCAATAAACTGAGCTCTGTTTCACCCTACTCAGAGAGTCATTTTCTGCTTCCTTCGGCAGGCAGTGGCTAAAGGTCCTTCCTCCTGGAGCGCTAGTTAGGGACAGGCGAACTGGCCACACTCAAGAATCCTCTTGCAGGGTGTGTGGCAGGACGTACCGCCTGGCTAGTGGTTCCAGAGTCGCCAGGGTGCCTGATCTCTCCCGTGGAGAGATGTTTGGTGCTCTGGTGCCCAGACATCTCTCTCGTGGCCCTCAAAGGTGGCTGCCAGCTAGCCTGGGCTCGAGCAGGGTTTGAGGAGCAGCCATCTGGGAAGGCACTGTGGCACCAACAGACTAGCATTTTAAGAACAAACTGTCATACTGGCTATATAAAACATTGTTTGGGGTTTTTAAAATTTTTATTGTATTTTTATTTGTAACAACAGGATTTTAAATTTTAGTTTTTCTGAAATTTCTGTCTCTCTAGATAGCTACCATGTTCTCCTAAAATGGTTACTAAACTTGAAGGGACATAATCATGTCTTTAAAGATTTGCTGAATTTAGAACACAGCTTTATTCATGACGAGTTATGAATATATGATAATCACTCCTGTGTGTGCCCTGGTTAACAAGGTGTTTTGATATAATTTTCTCCTGATGTAAAACGTCAGAACCCCTAATGTCCCTAACCTCTGAAACAATTTCTAGTCTGGATAATGAAAGTCAATGTCTGCATGTCATTTGTGGCTTTGAAAATGTCCTCTGAAGCCCAGTGATACAATGGAGTCCCGTTTTGATATTGCGTGCTCAGAAGAACAGTCAATTAATGGTTTGACATTTTCTGATCTGGATGAATGAGATAAGTCACTAAAGAAAACCCAGTGAGCTCACTATAATGGCAAATATCAAATAATTTTGTCTTTTTATACAACCAGCTGCTATACAGAGTTGGATTTGGCACTGCATTACTCAGGTAACTTTGGAAAGTGTTATCTGTTTCACCTTAATTTGTATATGTATATATGAAGGTTCTAGCTAATGAACTCTCTCTGCTAACTCCACTGTGTAAAAAGTTTCCCTCTATCAGACAGTGCTAACTCAATCACGTTTACATATTTGTACTTCCTAATGGTCTGAAAATACAATACAGTCACTCCCAAAAATAAAATCATGAAGAAATTAGCCAGACCACTTCTTGGTTTGCATGAAATAAATATATTCTAATTTATAAAAGAATCTATCTTTCTGTATGAATTCTTTGCAGGCTTCCTTAGACCTAAGTATGATTTGCTCTTGATAAAAAGTACAAGCTGTTGCAATCCCTCTTCCCTATTAAAACTGTGACTATATCTAACACTGATGGTCAGTACTTCAAATGTATCAGAGGAAGCTGTAATAAATTCTAAATTGGGAAGTTACAGATAGATGTGATTATGTGCAAAGTTTCATCTTAACCTCCTCAGTGGGTGGTAGGAGCTCTCCTTGTTGACTTCTAACGCATTAGGATAGAAGTAAGAGAAATGGCAAATTTCCCCCTGAATTCAGCAAGGACAGATTTTCTCTCTGGGACCTCCCTCTCAGGTATCACCATGAAAATCTGCTCTATCTGTTTCCCTTGGAGAAAGCAGGGATCAGCAGCAGCAGAAATGACCTCTAAGTTAACCAAGGAATTTTACGGAACACTTACTGCTCTTCTTCTTTCTAGTGGACTCCTGATATTGATGGCAAACAAGATACATGTCATTCATTGGGTGAAAGGCACGACACTTTGTTGTGTTGTGGCTGTTATTACAGGTAGCTTTGGACAGATTAAAACAAGCATGCAAGAGATAACAGTTAAAAAAGTAATAAACAATACAGCCCTCTAATGGTAAAAGTGAACATTTCAAAGAATAAATAATTGCATGAGAGAAATATTTCTATAAATAGAAATATTTCTATAAATCACATAAAAAGTAGTTCCCAGTAGTTCTCTGATACTATGGAGATCAACTGGACTAAAGTAAAGAAGTTAAATCCAAAGAGTGGATGATGATGAATCCCAAAGCTCAGCAAAAACATATATCCCTGACCTTGAAAGCCAGTAGAATTGAGAGAGGCAGGAGAAACAAGAAGGATGCAATGTTTGCTCTGTGATTGCTCTCTATAACCATAGAGTTCACAAACTTTCACGGTGCTTTGGGGGTTCCTTTGCCTGGCTTAAAAAAAGTACTTGCTCCACTGGGGACATTCACCTTTCCTAAGCTAAACTGGGATGTGACTTTGACCTGAATCCTACTTTTGAGTGCTGGCAATCGAGCCTAAAGCTGCCTTTGTCACTGACTGTACTTAGAATAATGCTTTGCAATTTCCAAGGCAGTGGTCCTGTGGTGCATTTAAAGCAGCAACTGAAACAAAGGGATTTTATTCTTCTCATGAACGTTAGAAAGTTGTGTTTGATTAATTAAAATAAGAGATAGTTGGTTGTGGGAAGTACACTGGGAGGTGTTCCTGGCTCTATTCTTCATCCAGCTCTCTGATCTATTTGCCTCTCATGCATGCTCATTTTTTCCCTTAGAACAGTCTAAAGGTGAGCAGAAGCTGTGTGAGGAACTGGCTAAAAATATTTACTAATAAATTTGTTTATGTTGAATTATTTCTGTTATCTGTGGATAACAGATTTAGGTTTAGGGATATACTTCTCCATGCAGAGTTTTCTACTTGTTTTCTATTTCATGCCCTTTGCACGGGACTATCCCTAAATAAAGGACCACAATCAGAAATGAAGTCGTGGTTTTCTAACAATCAAACCTGAGAGCCTTGTTACTATCCTAATAACTACATTTTAATCTCATGCCCCCACAGCAATCTCAACAAATCTGACAGGATGACATGGAAACAAAGACTACTTCCCTTCTTGCCTCATATGAATGAATGAGGAGTTTAATGTAATTTCTGTTTAAATCCAGACCTTCTCCCAACAAGCTTACAGCTGTGTTGTAACTGGCCTTTGTAGCCAGTGTATCATATAAAGATAATACGTGAACTACATAAAAACCCCCTTTTCTCTCCCTAGCTGCTATGGCATCTGCATATTGCACACACAAATAAGATCTTCCTTTCCCTGGTCGCTGTAGAACTGAGCACTGACCCTTCACTGCCATAACTGGATGCTATTGCTGTGCAGCCAAATACATGAAGGGCTGAACTCTGCTCTTACATCAATTAGTTAAGGCAGATGTTTCAAATTTGAACAATGGTTTAATACAGTCATATTTTCAGCTGAAAGTAGAATTTACTTTCTATATGACATAAACTGTTTCAGGGCTGATGTAGCTTCCAGAATGTTTGCTTAGGCTACTCTTTTAATCCAGACATTTGTGTGAACTCTAATTCTTTTGGGGGCTGTTACAATTAGAACTGCTTATAGAATCTCTTAAGCAATACAGAAGCTCTATTTTTAAACAATGGCTTAATAAGACATACAGGTTTACATAGGACACAATAGTTTTTGACTGGTTTGCACTTTTTCTAGAATGGGAAGAGACAGCAAATAAGATTATCAGTCTAATTAGAAGTAACTCCAGAAATAACTCCATTAGATTTGCATCAATGGCAATCCAGTGCATTTTTCAGCTACTCTGAGTTTAAAGTGGAAGACAGTCAGGCTTTTGTAAATCAGTTACTATTAATTTTATTTTCTTCACTTTTTAACTCAAAAGAAATTCAGGCCAAATATGTCATATTTACACAAATGAGTGATACTAACAGTGACACTGAAAGCATGGAATTTGTCATAGTTTGCCACAGTATGTCCCATAACATACTACAGACTGCTTCTTTTTCATCTCTCATACTCCTATTAGCAAGAACTGTGCTTTCATTCAGAATCATTTAACACGACCATCGCTGTATCATCTGTGAGCAATTGTTATGAGGAAAGCAAATTGCTGTTTTTTTATTTCATGTTTTAGTTCAGGAGTGGCAAAGGAGAAGAAAATAAAACTACATGCATATTATATGGATCATATCTGGAGAACTAGTGATTTGCATATCTACTCTTTGTACTTAAAACAGTCCATCTATAGGATAGAATGTCCTTGACAAGACAATTTGTGTTTCCAACTTTTCAAAAAATTATTCTCTGCTAATTCGAGTCGTAATGGCTGTCTTCCATGCATATTTAATACTAATTTTTTCTCTACTGATTGATTGTTTGTTAGTAACTCAAATACCTTGCAGTCCTTTCCATATGGGAGATTTACACAAAGCTGTACACTACAGTTTGACTTTCCAGCTGCTGATATACAGCACAGCATATTTTATTCCAGAGGTGACAAATGTATTATGTTGCATAGAGAATCCCATAAATGCCTTCCATTACATGAACTCATTTGAATGAGAGGCAAAGCATATTAAGTTCTTAGAGTTTTACTCTTATAATAAGGCCAAATTCCTCTATCTTAGTTGGATTTACCTGAGAAATTTATGTTAGTAACTGAGAAATGCTAAGTTCTCCTGACAGTAATAGAGCCAGCTTCAAATATCAATCCAGACCTGATGCACTCTCTGGAAATGTCTCTGTCATTCCACTGATTTTACAGAGAACACAGGGAAGTTAAGTTCTAAATTTAGATGCTTAATTTTAAGTGCCTTAAATGGGGTGAGTCCAGGTCTAAAATCCTGAACTTCTGTTAAAGATGTTTTCCATTTCTACCTTTGTTTCTTTGAAAGTCTTTCCTAGTGGAAGAAACGTGTCTGGACACCATGAACTCTGTGGTTTACGATATCAAACTTAAAAATTGTTGCAATATCACTTTAGTTAAATTTGATTTTAAGATTCAGGACACTGAAGATGCCAAATGGACCTTTTCACCTTTGTTTGTAAACAAAACATCTTTATGAGCAAGTTGTAACAACTGAAAAAAAAACCCCAACAAAAGCTAATCCCCTCCCAAAACAAGCAAAGTTTATATTATTAAAACAGAAATTATTTCTGGTATTTGACTCTTCATTAACGTGTTTCTATGCTGTTTACAAAAAACTTCCAGTCCCAGCTGATGATGCATCAGTTTTATCAGGAGGAACAGCACCTAGGGATGTGTTTTCAGTATCCTCCTATCAACACACATTACATTGCAAGGGTCAACTTCCTTTCACCTTATTTGTTTGGTTGTACATTATCACTGCAGGACCCACTCTGCTGTTCAGGAGGAGTAGGAAGGTAGAGACATTGTATATTTTTCATCATGAATATACATCATCATGCCTGATTTTTTCTGCATGAATCGTTTTGTCTAAGACATTTTACACACAGACTTGGTTTGTGAGAAATTCTTTTTGCTGTCTGGTCTCACCAAGTCACAGGAATCAATTTGGTCAGATATAATTTGTAGATTTGATTTTTTTTCACTGCAGAAAAGTATAATTTGAGCTGTAAAAAAATGCAAGATGTAACACTTCTCTCTTCTTTCCCTTCTTTGCAAAGGTGAATCAAATAGACAAAGGGCACCCTTACACTTCATGGTCTCAAATTGTTAATGAAGCATCAATGCATTTTCAATAACCTGCACTGACATTACATAGAAAACACCTGCAATTTCCTTCTCGGAGAAATATATAATTTTTTTATAGTAACATTGCAAGGCTTCTTCATGTGCTTTGCCATTTCACATTCAGGAAGTGATTATTACAGATTGCAGTGCCATTTCTATGCCTTTTAAAGTGGTTTTCTTTTGTTTGTTTTCGTCTATCTTCACTTTTGCTCTTGTGTTCCCATTTAACTTTTCATATTTTAAAGAATTCCACTAATAAGCTGGAAGCTACATAAACATTGACTGCAATGAAAGATATCCTATTTTTAACAGCATCTGAGAGACTGTTTTCAGAAACCCCTTTGGACAGGTGCTCTGGAATGCAAACACAGGAGACCTTCTTTCCCATCACACCACTGTGACCTACAGAGGATGAGATTCTTTATAAAGGTAAAGAAAGGGCACATTACATTAGGATACCTTCTTGATACTTCAGTACTCTCTGAATCATTTAACTCCTTACACACAGAGAGGCCAGGAATTTGTTCACTTACTAAATAGTGGGGACAAGAAGATCTGCCCAATGGAGATTTTGGGAGACCTCGGATTAGCTACAGATGTCACATTTGGAGACCAGCCTGCTCACAGTGGAAAGGGAGGACATAGTGGCCACCACCTGATGGAATATCTTCTGCATACAGAGGAGGAAGAAACAGTTGCTGCTGTTTTGACAGGTTCAGCAAGTATTGGGGCAGCATAACTAACTGTGGCTAGGACAGTAGCAATTTCCATGGAAACAGCCTCAGAACCAAAACCTGCTAAAACTCTTTATATTCTTCAGACGTAGTACAGGAGAGATCTGATTCTCAAAGAGCAATCTGAACTAGCTGGACAAAGACATGGAAGGGCAGCTAACAAAATCCTCAGTCTGAAAGTTCTGAAAGATGATTTAAGCATCAGTTTTTGACACATGATGTGGCATGTAGGCCACATTTCTCCTGAGCATGAGCAGAAGTGTTGCTCTGACTGGTTATGACC
>WEIV01011612.1:59159-69537 GCA_013390005.1 Calyptomena viridis | reverse complement strand
GAACTAAGCTTTTTTGGCCATTATTACCAAATTACAAAGGTACCAAAGGCTGTTGTACATTCTCATGGACTACAGCACAATCATCTGCAAATTCTAGATTTTACAGATTTACCTCTCTTAATGTATCTTATATATAAAAAAACCCCCAAACAAACCAGCAAACCTAACACATGTAAGAACAAATATTTTCTACCTCTCTATGCAGTTACAACATGCTGAATCTACCATGCAAACAGCACATTGGCTAATTTTTCTTGGTTTGGAAAGAAAAAAGGAGAAGTTTGATAGGCAGGAAGAGCAGAAGAAATGGGGTAAAATGTGCTGCCACATGTATCAACACAACAGCTTGAACGCTGGAGTTAGGGTACCACAGAGAATGAGTTTAGTGGAGATCTGACTGAAACAACAGAAATCAGATTTGTTTTTTCTGTTTTCTGCATGACATTTGGATGGGGCAGGGAAGTAAATAAAGACTATCAAGATCTCTGTTTACCCAGACAAGAGTTTAGGAATAACAAACAACAACCACACACAAGTGTCTACAATCACACTGTGTCTTGGAAAAAAAGATATGCCTTAATTCTTGACAATTTCACAAAGAGATATAAAGCTCAAGTAGGAAGTTTCAGTACAAACAGAATGAGCTGCAATAATTTCATTTTCTATTTGTCTAATGCATCCAGTCAGGAATGCATTTACTGTATCTTCATGGCTTTGTAGCTTTCCTGTTTATTTTAATAAGAGTAGTTTCATGCCTAGAGCTCCACACATGGAGATAAAGAGATGAAGGCACCTACACCAAAACCCACGGTGCAGCTTGTGAATCGGTATTTCTTGGTGTCACCATATTTTCCATTCAGATATGTACAGTGGCAGCAGCCCACAGTAATGTGAAAATTTGAGCTGACTGTAGAGGTACAAATGAAAACACACTAAGAAAGCAGTCATTCAATCAAATTCCTATTGTAGATATTTCTGCATGTTCCCATCATTGAAATGAGGGCCATTCTACTCTCTTTCTCATCAAAAATAAACATGGTATGCAGAAGATACAGCCGGAAATTAAAAAAAAAAAGGGGAAGAGCATGACAAAAAGGTGAGAAATACAGACATATAAACCACAGGTGCAGCCTTTACTCAGGAATTTCTACTTCCAATTACAGCAAGCACAACAATACCATTCACAAATAGGAAAAGGAGCATAAAAAACAAGCATAAAACTTACAGGGCATTAGTTGAGAAAATAGCAATTAAGGGTAAGCAACCAACTGCATCTCAGAGTACTAATGCATCTTCTTCCCTTTGAGAGGTGGAACATGATGCTCCTCTAAGGCCTCCATGTTTCACCAAAACCATGCTGTTTTATCCAAGATCAGTGCTGAAGCTGATCCAGCCCTTTTTGGGCGATTCAGGCTATGGCTTGCTAATAGAAGCGGTTCAAACTGCAAAGATGAAGATGACCAGCAAAGGAATGATGATAAATAACGTGGAAAAAGTCAGGAGTGTAGGATCTTCCCTGGTATGTCTGAAGTCAGAAAGGGGCCTATTTCTAACCCACTTGTAGCTCCAGAGTACAAATGTGAACTAAGTATTACAGTAAGCTTGCTCTAAAAAAAAACCAAAACCAAACAAACAATACAATGAAAACGTTGCATAGTGCACTGTCACAGATTTCTTCCAATATTTCCCATATTAAAATATTGGAAGAAAAAGGTATTTCCTAAAACAAAAGTGTTACTTTTTGGATGTGTGAAGTAAATGTGAATACAGGTAATTTCAAGGTAGCAATGCCTGCTCCAAATATTGACTCAATTATCAATTCTTTGAGACACTCCACAATCTATGTAATCTTGCAAAGTCTTGAAAATTAAGTTTTGAGGGGAAAGAAAGCCATGGTCATTGAGCCATCAATGCAACCATAGCCAGAAACTCTAGCCAAAAGTATCCCAGTCTTTTATACTGAGTTTATGAACCCTGTTTATGCCGCATTACCAATACAGAATTTCTAAGCAAAAACTTGAAAAACTAACACAGAAATAATTAAATTGTACTCTTTTTATGTAAAGGAGAAATACATATGAAATTTTTTCACCAGAACTTCCTAGTCACAAAGCCACTGTCCTCTGGTATAGCAGGGTACTGCACTTGCTTAGCTCTCACATATTTACTTCACCCTACACTGCTGTCTCCCTCACTAGCCTACTGATTTATTTTCCATTTTATACCTCAGTGTCTCTTTTCTCTATACAATTAACTCCAGAAATTGTTAAATCTCACACTCTGCCAAGCTTATCTTACCTAATATTCTTAAAGCCCAAAAAATATAAAGGATATGTCACAATAAAAGGTGTATCAGAGAAATGGGCAAAAGGGAAAGAGAAGCATTTCACTTAAATTGGGACAAGACAGACTACAGATTCAATTTCCTACAAAATGACCTCAATCGAAAGCTTGGGATTTCATAGCATACTAAATTAGCAGTTCTCAGTAAAGCCCATAAGGGATACATATCTAAGACATTTCGCTAACTAACAAAATATGCCACTTCTAAAATATTTATTAAGCATTTGCATAACATCTGATATGGATTTAATTTCAGATTTATTAAAGACAACACACACAGTCACGTCACATAAACACACCGACAACTATAAGAAGTAACAGCTTGCTGTGGTTTCCAGTGAAAAGCAGAAAGTTTCTGATGACTTGTTTTCTTTTAGGCAAGAAAAGAAAGTAAGTAATTCATCTAACCTAAAGAAACGTCACCTTGGCTAAATACAAGCAAACACAACTTACGCCAGTGTTGCTGTCTTACCAATTAGTATTTGTCATTTTCCATTCACCCCACTTCTCCCCTAAATTAGTTACTATCTGTTTAATCTCTGCTGAGATCTCCATATTTCACCTACTGCAAAGATGAATGTTGGGTATATACACAGCTCTCAGAGGCAAGGCAATCACTGCTGCAGGGTAACAGGAAAAATGTCTCTACATGGTTGCAATCATTTGCCTTTCACCACTTATTCAGAGCAAAGCAGCAAAAAAGTTCAGGTCATTTCCTGACTGGTTCAGCAAGTTACGGCAAGATATACATTCTATTAATTTTTAATTGCATTGCTCACGGACTGAAAAAAAAAAAAAAAGGGAAGCGTTTCTTTTTAAAGCAAAAAGGGCACTGAAACTGCTTACCTCACTCAGCTCTGCAGGGGAGTCATTTCCATATTTCATAGCAACTCCAGAATTCATGATTAGACTACTCAGGGCTTGATGATTTCTGCAGATTCTAATGCTTCAAAGCTTTGTTCAACTGCTTCAATACTTTCTTCTCCAAAATTCTCCTGTCTTACACATTTTGCTCTAGACAGCCATTTTTACTCCACATAGAGAGTTTAAGTTAATGATGCAAGATCTTCTAAAAGAGCCAAACTGGTTTTGACTTCACAGACAATCCATTGCCACGAGAGACTTGTTAATACTGTGAAATGCTCAGAGAATGCAGGGCAGGAGCAGCTTACCAGGACCCCAGGGCTGCCTTAGTCCATCTGCAAGGTGTGCTTCATCTCCACTGTCTGTTTCATGCTGCTCTTTTCCACAACTCTGTTGAAGGGCATCTCCCAATGCCTCTGAATGTACTCAGAAAAATTTGATGAGCTCCACACAAATTCACAGATAAATTAAAAAAAGAGTGCTACTAAAGTCTTCAGTGTTCGGGGAGGGAGAAAGGACAAGAGAAGAAAGCTCCCCTCCCCGAGAGAAACCAGTGCTGCACTTCACGCTAAAGTTTCCCCTGCCAGTGAGCCTGGAGTTTAAGTGGTTTATGATCAAACACAGCTGTCTTGCTGCTGGCTAAAGGCTGCATGGAAGGGGCGGTACCAAAAGAAGAGTGCAAGTGGGAGGGAGAGAGCTACAGAGAGTTCATTTTGGAACTACATGCATCTCTCCAGCTTTCTGCATAATAATTACTATTCAGAAAACTATAAAGCTAAGTAACAGGAAATACCATCTGGATAACAATAAACTGGGTTTCTATTTCCGTATTCCTGTGTGCAAGTAAGGAAAACTGCAGGGCTTTAGGGGGTAGGGGTTGTAATGATTTCAAAAAGTCACAATAAACCTGAAAGCACCATTAGAATACTGGAAATTTTACGTAACAAACTGACATTTTACAAAGAGTTCAGGAGATGCTACTGGAAGAAGGGGAGAAAAAAGCATTTGCTTTCAACATTCAACTACAACTATAAATTTAGAAACTATAAATTTAGAAAAAGCCTTAACAAATTGATTTTATGGACAGGCTGCATCCATTGCAAGAACCGATGATCTCCCTTCCCCTTTTCTCCCTTCCCTAAAGCACAGTGACAGGGCCCCCCACACACACTTTGTGATGCTGGATTATGATGCACTTTTGGAGTTAGAAATTTTGCAGCTGAAATTTATCTGATCATCTTAATACAATGTATTATTTAAGTGTCAAATTAGTTCAGAAAAAAAAACCAAATATAAGAAAGAGGAATAAATGCTACACAAGTTGTTGCACAATTCTTGCACCCTGGCAAAAAAAAAATCGGCATGGGAAACAATGCACTCCAAGAGTATAATTTTGAAAATCATCTTGTGATTTTTTTCTTTCACCCCTGTTAATCACAGATTACTATCAACGTGCAGACATCGGGATAGTAATCCCAATGACAATACAGAAAGTGCATTAAAACAAGAACCAAGATAAACACATGTATATTGATCTATGATACTACAAAGCAATAACACTTTCTGGGTCCCTGTCCTTCCTCCACGCCCAGCACCAGGAACTGCAACACTCCTCTGGCTCAGAGGGTAATGGGAATGGCACAATCTCTTTACAAAGTGTTTTACTTTCATCCTTCAGGTCTCCAGTTTGCTTTAGCTAGTCCACATCTTGCTGTTTCCCTTCCTCTTTTCACGCCCACCTTGCATCACCTCCATTCTTCATTATTTTCCCCTCTTTGTCCCTGTCCCACCTTCACATCCAGTTCTGCCGCTGCATTCAGTGCCTCTGTGTATATTCCCCCTTACTCATCCGCTTTGTTTCCGACATATGTTTCCAGTTATGGCCCCTCAAATCCCAGCGACGGGCTGCACTGCTCTCTGCTGGCAGACGGATGGTGATGCCGGGACAAACCGCTGTCCCGCTCAGCCAGGAAGATGCCGACTCCTCCAGACTACAGACTGCAGTATGGGACGGCATATCCGCAGCATCGACATGTAACTGACAGCGTTTTATACCCAGAAACAAAGGTAAAGTGACTTAGCTCACTTTTCACAGACAAGGAAAAAACCTCACAACTTCAGTTCAAAACTTTGTGTAGCTGATACAGTATATTTAAAACGTTTTATCTTTTCCAAAGTATGCCTTCACAAACAAGAGAATGACAGCTTTTCAGTTTTTTGCACCACTTTATTTTCCCCTCTACAATCTGCTCTGGTCTGATCTTTGTCTAATTCTGTCACATGTATCTATCATATGTTCACCAACAGAGAGAGATGAACCTCAGAATTACTAAGAATAAAATTCTAAGGTTTTCCTTTTCTAAAGGAAAGGTCATATTAATTATGGCTTCAATACACTGAATTTCCCATACAATATCCCTGTACTGCCAAATACTTCCCAGCTGAGTGTGAACAGGCATTCAGAAATTAACAGTTATGATTTGTTTTCTTCACTCACCATTGTTTTCCATTTCTGGCAGACAAGGCATCAGATAGACCAGACAGAGCACATGGTACTACAGATGCATCTCAAGCATAATGGTGCAGGACACATCAAGATCTGAACTAGATCTACTATAAACTCTACACATACATTGCACAGGACTTCTTTTCTCCCTCTTTCCTACTCTAGACAGAGCCATGTTGGAAAGAGACAGAGGTACTGACTGAAAAACAACAGCAGAATTCACAGCTCCACGTATGTGTAAGAACATGGGAGACACATGCAGGCACTTTCAGAAAAAAGTTTATTTAGAATTTAAAAATTAACTGTAACTTATGTGCAAATGAATGCAATGGTTAAATCAAACTGTGATGAAAAATTATTTAACTTTAATCCCAGCTGACTCCCATTGCAGTCTCTGCATGCTTGCACTGAGTGGTACAAGAGTACACATATCTCAGTTGGAAAGCATCACCTGTTAACTAACCCATAAAGATTGGCAATCCTTGTTTCAACATTCTTATAAACTTTGCAGGCATTTCTTTATTGTGGAGGGCTAGCTAAGAGTAAATGTAATAATTCTTCTAAAGCAGTTACTATTATATCACATTTTTAAAGCAGTAGCATCAAGAACGTAATTTGAACACTTGAAGATGTCAAACTTGTTCCACTATGAAATGTCATTATTATTATGTAGCATTTCTCTGAGTCCATTTACTAACTGAATGAACATATTACACCACAAAATTAAATTCCCAGATAGACTTGACCAGCTGTCTGAAGGCTGTTTCACCACTTCTTAATACATAGCAGGGTACTAAGAACTTTGTTGAAGACCAAGTATATTTTCCCATTGGCTTGTGCCAAAGGCAGGCTTCAAAGAAAACAAACAAAAACCTCAAGTATGCCAATTTTGTATTGCCAGGAAACGAACAGAGCACTCTGTGACCCAGCGAGAGAGGTGCCTCAGTCCCTCACTGTTTTGTTTGGCAGCTGACAGTTCATTCCCTCTCTCCCTGAGTCAGATAGCATTATCTAGGACAGTAATGCTTCCTTGCCTTCAGCCTTGTTCTTGTCTTCTTTTTTAGCCTGGCTCAGTTTTCAGATTGGCTTGCGAATGAGAAGAGGAACTTCTTAACCTACAGATGTATATTTCTTAGCTCAAGATGATATGGTCTCAGTGGAGGCCTCAGTGTGTATACCATGGCACACACAAGAAGCTGGAGGAACCTGACTGTCACAGAGGATTTCAGAAACAACATCCACCAAACCCTTTCTGTCATGACAGACAGACAGACAGCCTGGGCTTCCACTGCTTTGTAGTACATTCAGGTCCATTACTGCCTTGTGTACCTCTCAAGCACTCATGATGCACATACTGCTTGTAGGTAAGTGCATTTGCACTGGCAGATTCTTCCCAAGATAATTTCAGAATTATGCAGCAACAACCATTAGTGTGGCTAGTTTGCTGATTGTTGATTTAATAATCCTATGGCTGCTCTATTCCATTTGTTTACTCCTATTAAACTGTAGTAAAACAATCACTGGCACGTGTCTGAGATTCATTTTGACTGTATCTGAATCATTATTTAATAATATTTGCTCTACCACCCAATGTAAAAGGATTCTTTCAGGACAAGACACAACTCTGTAACCCTTCTCACCTGTACTTTTGAAACTGCCACAGAATATGGAAAACATTACCACCGCAGTGATTTTATAAGACTTCTCCCTCATAATACGTCTCAGCAATTACAATAGTCTATTTACTAACAGTTACTGGAGCACATGTGACACTTGGCACAAATGAATATTCCTTCCTTGTTTCAACAGCTGCAGAGTGAAAACTACAGCATAAAAGCAATTCTCTATTAAATATGTATGTGTCTCGAGAAGCAGTTTAACTCTGCATGAAACATGGATGATTAGTGAGTCACAATTCCAGGATGCATGAAATAAGCCCTTCTTGGTTGGTTTGGGTAATTGAAATGCAGCTAATTCAAGTCCACAGAGCATTTAGTTCCTGTTTGCTTGTTTCAGTATCATCTGTGTAGTTAGAGCAGCACCCTGCACCATCCTACACACAAAAAAAATCACACCTTCGAGTACTACAAATCTAATACAAACAATTTGAGTACAATTTTTTTTTTAATTTTCATTTTTGCACAAAATACACTGGTGTAATGCCAAAGTCTGAATTTCTATAGACAGAATAGTACCACTCAGAAGGTTAGCATGAAGGCTGAACTTGGGAGGCAGAAATTCAATACAGTAGTTGGATAATGTTTCAAGAAAATTCTTTATTCAATAGCACTAATGCACTATGATTTAAAAGGGAGAGGCTGAAAGGGATGGCAGGTTCATGATACAAACTGTTCTCATTAATGCTAGTGAGGGTTATGCACCTAGGCTGAGAGAAAAAAAATCCAACCCATTTGAAGCAATTGCAAGTAACCTTACACTGAAAAATGAAGCCCTCTCTGAAGAAAACACAAGCAAAATTTTCTTCTTGCCTTCTATCAAACCATCTTGATTTATCTGAAACAGATAACATGTCTAGAATAATATAATTTCCAAACAGCACTTTAATCAGCTACTCTCACCTGTTCACCCTTCCTCAACTACTTAATCCGCTTACAAAGTCGTATCCTTGACCTGAGCAGTCTCCTTGGGAGTTCACATTTGATCCCTTTTTACATCATCTGGTATTTCAAGCCACAAAGCCACTCACCGTATCAAACAGACTCTCATCTTCTGTCACTTCATCCAAACCTATCACATTTATTTTGATTCCTTCTGACCTCACAGAGCCTCAGCATTAAGTCAGGACAGGAAAAGGACTAGGGAGTCAATGTGTGCCTGTTATTCATGTTGGAGACTTGTCTGTGAGGACAAGGAGAGACAACAGCCATTTCTGTCTTCTCATTGTGTCACAGTCACCTAATTATCATCACTGTTTATTTGCTCCTGGATTAAAACCACCAACAAGGCCATTCTGTAAACTACAATTCATGTCATTGCTTAGCTTCCCTTCATGGTCCAGTGTTCCCTCAGTTCAGTCATGCATTCCTCCAGTTATTAACCACAAGGTAAATTCTTTCATTTCATTTCCAGTCCCTACAATCTTGGTAGCCAACTTAAATTCTCTCATATTTATCAGCTGTGAACTGAATCTCTTGCAAAAATTGTCACTTATACAAGAAAGATTTTCCAGGACCCCCCTGCTAAGTCCCTCCTATTTTTCTCAGTCTCTAATAGTGCGATTTCCTTATTTACATTCTCTCCTAAACTCTCTTTGGTTTGTATCCCGTCCTTATGCACTCTCATTTCCAGTTCAGTCCCCACTCCAGTCATCATTGTGCTTCTGCAAACATTCAGCAGCCCTTAAACTCTACCAAGACATCTGTGTATGGTCAGTCTGTAATTATTTTCTGCAATGGTAAGATTCCTCTCCATTCTGACTTCCATTACACACTTCCACATATCTCCCTAACCTGGAGTGTCCTGTCACTGTACCAGGGATCAGCGACCATGTGAGTTCCCACAGTGACACAAAGAAAGGGGACAGATCCTGGTGCCTGGATTACAACAGAACTGTACTTGGACGCCTCATCTCCCCACTAGACAAGCATCCCATATCACCATCTGTGGACAAGAACTCCTCTGAATGTTTAACAGATGAACGGTTGGATGGTTTCTGACTACATACACATGCATACGCATCCATAGATACACTTATTTGTGTGCATATATAGTGTGTGACATTTGTATATATACTGTACGCACTTACACAAACAAGTATAGACATATATATACACCCTCATATGTGTGTGTACACACTTCTCTATATAAATGTGGCATATCAATATCTATACACACACATATGTATATATAAGTGTTTGAAAGTCTGGTTTCACTGAAATGTGCCATTTGAAAAATCTTCAGTCAGATAAATTCTGGAAAATGCAAGGCAAGTGTCTGACAGATCCCTACTTGAAGCTCTACAAGATTTTGGCTGGCATGAGCATTTAAATAACAAGAACATCAACTTCACTGCACTTAGGGCTTTAGGCAGCTTTCATTTTGGCAGAAATTATAAATAAAACTACTTCAACAATGAAATAAGCTGAAATAATATATTGCAAATCTTTGGTGAATCAAGCCCTGTAGTTTTCAGCTATCAACTTTTACTCTCAACAAATTATGATTATTATAACTGAATTCCTACAGCCCTCGTGGAGGCTTATGAAGATCAGCAAATTAGTCTACAGATCACTACTCAACTCTCTATTTACCAGGTAGTAAATACTAGTATATCTTTACTTTTCTAAAGATCTGATATTTGTGGGTTTTTCCCTCTCCTTGAACAGCTAACCATAAAATCCAAACTCTCTAATCTGACCTTGCATCTGATCTATAAAATTCACTTTTTTCCCTTCTAACTGCTTTGTCTTTTAAATCTCTCCAGGGACATTTTTCCTATACATCTTCCTACATTTAAGATTCTCATCATAATCTTCAAGACTGCTTTACTTCTGCCTCACTCCTGCTTTAGCCTTCATATCTATCAGTTCTGTTTTACATTTTGAGGGACAGTGAACAACCCTGCTTCAGCATTTATCATCTCCAACTTTCTTCGATGGTTCATTTGGTTCTACAACCTAAGAAATTTTTTTAAAGCCACTTGCA
>WEIV01011612.1:30312-41520 GCA_013390005.1 Calyptomena viridis | reverse complement strand
ATTCATTAGTGTTTAACATATACATTACATTGCAATTTTAATACGATTCATCAGCTGTCAATTACAAACCCCTGGAATTTCAGGTTAATTTGTAATGATGCTCATAGAACTTGGCACTCAACATTTCTTTAAAAAAAAAAATTACCTCTATTTTGCTGCTTTGCACAAAGACAGGGGTATCAAAAGAATATTTAAAAGTAATAAACTAAACCACTTACAGTNGGACTTATTCAGTAAAGAAAGGGGAGTTGAATTAATTACTAACTACTAAGCTACAGCCAAAAATTGCTAACGGACTCTTGGATTCGTAACTGTTTACCTAGAATATGAAATAACTAAGTACAGTAAGTACATGCAGTAACAGGAAACCATTTACTTGTCTAAAGAAACAATTTACAAATAAATAGTACCATTTCTTGTTCATCCTCCAAATCAATGGGTACTAGAAATAGCCTATTCTTTATCATGGGAAAAAATGGCAATTTGCTAAATACCAGTAAAGAGCTAGACAAATCTACACAACATATAATATAAATAATTCTAATTCTAACTATAAGATACATAAAACTATACAACATTGAAAAAGCTGACAGAAGCCACAACTGTTCAGGCAACTTCCTGCTTTAAATCACTAGAGGTATAGTTCTGCTGTGCCAAGCTCATGTGCCAGGCAATCCACTTCCATCACTCACTCACACAGATTTATTGCACCCATAATGGCCTTCAGTCCCCACAGCTGGAAACAAATAAGGACCCACAAATATGATCAGGAACGGACATTCTTCCTGTATTTCCTACTGAAATGATATATTAAAGTGTCAGGTCACAGATGGTCACTGCAAGACTCCAGCAACACTTTTAAAAAGTTATTTTATTAATCTTTTATTATGTCCTAAACAGAAAACATTATCAGAGCTCACATTCCATCTCACTTATAGAAAAATAACTGGTTATTACTTGCGAATTATTGTTAAAGCTCCCATTGGTATAAAAGGTGTAGGGTAAGAACTACAACACATTACAACAGCTTTGAGGTGCTGTTATCCCAGCATCACTCTAATAACTTGAAAAATATCCTTTTTTGTGCATTTGAATAAAAGATTAAACCTATACACTCTATATGATCTATACACTCATTTACTTGTCAAGATGGTAGATATTGATGCAGGTTTGGCTTACTGAGCACATACATGACTGAGTATTATTAAAGCTGAGTCCTGCACCTTGATTAAAATGGCCAACCAATTCCCTTACTTCTGCATCCCACCTGGAAACACAGGAACATTTGTTGGGCATATTTGGGCAAAATTATTAGAATAACCTTATCAATGATAAAAAAAATGGGTGAGACAAAGTTCAGCAGTCAGTTAGATGCAACTACTTCTTAGAACCTTTTTTCACAGTTATTGTCTTTGTAACGAAGTGCAAAAACTATAGGCAGCAAAGATAGTACTTTATTTAGATATAACTTTTAGTTAAGAAATTGTGAACAGCTACAAGAAAAGGCAGCACAAAAGGCAGCTTCCTGACTGGTAATCTCTGCACAATTACATACAAAACTCATAGTGTAAAAACATGAGGAGGCTGGATTCCTTTGCTTCAGATCATCAGAACTCCTGCTACTCAGAAACAGTCAAACGAGTTCTGAAGTTTTGTCATTTAAGCACTCCACCTGGATACATGACAACAGCTTTCAAGAATTATCAGCAGATAACACAAAAAAAGAGCATCTACAAAGTTCATTGTACATGCTGATGTCTCCTGTCTTAAAACAATGCTCTGAAAGCAGTAGTAAACAGTCAATATAATGTAATGAATTATTTAATCACTAATCAGTACGTGAGACCTCAAAGACATGAAAGGCACTGAAACATATGCAAATCAATTCAAACTTGGCTGCCAATATAATTCCTCAGCTGTCATACTATAAGCAGTGTTTATATCACAGAAATATATTACAGCAGTGTTTCCCTGCCTCTTTGAAAAAATTATCTATAGAACAATTTGAACAGTGCTGCCACAATGGTTTTCTTTTATAAACAAATAAAAAGCAATTGCATTCTAAACACTCATTACTATTGTTTCCTCACATTCTGGTTTTGGGGGGGGGGGGCATTTCCTTATGTTCTTTTTGTATTTTCTAAATCATAAGGCTCTTCTAGCATTCAGACTAGCCTGAGTGAAATGATTTTTAAAGCATCCAAGAAACATCCATTCCTACCATGTATTACATCTGGAAGACAAGACGCTTAAGATTATTTTTCTCCTCGTTTTTCATAGTTTTACCTAAGTACCTGTCTGGGTTTTACAGAAAACAGAAAGTTCTCTGGATCTTCAGTTATGGGCTGTGCTGTGCAGCTTTTGTCCTTTAAGGGAGGTCTGCTCTCTTATGCAACTAGTGCTTTAGAAGAGGATGTCCTGCACACATTTTAGTCCACATACCAATTACAAGACTGCATCAGATACAACAGCACTCTGGCATGTGATGAAATTGTGCCAAGGCATATTTACAAAGCCCTTTAGGAGCAACTCTGATGACAGTTAAATCAGTAACAAACCCCCCAGAGTTTATCTTTTGTTAAAATACATCAACAGGATATTTAAAAGTCATACCTACCTAAACTGTTATTGCTGCTAGTTGGCCAGGAAGCCATTCTATCTCTTAACTTTTTCTTTTTACAAGAGTCATCTGATTTCACAGAAAGCTCCACTTCCTCCTTCTTGATTTCCCGTACCAATTGCATGCGGCACTGACTAAAATCCTGGAAGGAAATTTTTCCATTTTCATCGGCTCCCAGCTGGTGCATGATCTCCGCAACAGATGCCTCCATATTCAGCTGGCGACAGACCATCAGCAAGTCATTCCTAAAGGTATTTTTAGAGGGAAAATGGGGGCAGGGGAAGATTGGAAAAGTGGGAACAGAAAAGACAAAAACCCAACAATTTAGTTTAGAAAAAAGGGAATATTCTCTATTCTGGATATGCTTTAATGCACAGACATTTAAAACCAATAATCCAATGATTTTGTTGTTGGTTTTGTTGTTCTCCAACAACAAACCTATGAGGTTAGCAATAAATTATAATGTAGAAGGACTACGGAAAACAAGGGAACATTTTTCTTCAAGTGTTAACCTCTATTTTCATGCCATTATTAACATTTCTACTAGCATAGACACACAGGAGAGCTGAATCCTGCTGCTGATCTTCACAGCATCTTCTGAAAAGTCATTTGCTTCATCAGAGACTAAATCAACTCCTCAGAAAATATAGAGAGTTTTCAAGAGACTGCCATACTGTCTTTTTCTTCAAAATGTAAACACTAAAAACCCCATGGCAAACAGTGCTCTGCAACTATAAACCCAGACCAAAGAATCTTCCTGACCATACAAACAAAGCACCTCTGCTCCTCCTCAGATGCTCAGTTATCATAAACAGAATGAGACAGACTGCCTCATTCTGCTGCAATTCAGGCCTCATTCTGCTGCAATTCAGGAAGACTCAGCCACCATAAAAGGGAGATCTAAAAGACCCTCTTTCACCATCTTTTCTTCCCGTTCCTCTACAAGCCAGCCCTACCTCATTTTAGAGAGGAAGAGGCATGGGGAGAGAATGAAACGAAATCTTATACCAACTTATCCAGCAAGTGAATGACAGATACTATTTATCAAATTACAACTAACCATATTCTAAAATTAAACACGGGCAAACCAATTCAGTTAGATCTGAAGCAACAGCTGCTCTACACTAGCAAAATCTTGGTGACCCATTCTCTCTGATTTGAAAAATTTTTAAAAAAACACCACTACTTTGCTACTCTCACATTTCACTGTTTATTTCCTGACATCCTTTTCTTTTTTGCATTGGATTGCATAACAGTAGCAAACCAATTTATACCACAAATAGTATGATTACGTTTCCATGCAGCAGCTTCTTTAAAGAACCTTTAAAGCATATTGCTTATTTTTATGTTGTACAAAATCTTTCTGTAGGAGGAAGGTAAATGAAAAGTGTAATATTAGTATTATGTGAATTATTAGCATATTTAGTAGTATAATTTTTTCATTACTAATATCACAGCATCTTTCAGAAGGTTTCTATGAAAGCACAATGCAGTGAAATATTCAGAGTTCTTGCATGAACAGTTTCATGTAATTTATTATCACAATCAAGGTCCATCTATTCTATAGAAAGAAGTTGTACATTAGGTGGAGCTCTATAAGTCTCCTCCACGCAGGAATTCCAGAGCTGCCAAAACAGAATCCTTGTCAGTTATTTACAGTAAAACTGTAGCATAATAATAATATTTACATTATGACCATGTATTTTGGGAAAAAACAACAACAAACACACCACGAAAAACAAAACTAAAGCAACCAAATCTCTCCTTGTAACAAGAAACAGCTTTACTATAGGAGAATGAATTTACACTATATATGTCAAATATAAGCTATTATTACTATTATTATTTTTTGATCAGTTTTGCTCTTAGCTTTGAACGTGAGCAATAAAAAAGTAATCTTCATGGCTTAGCTCCTCGCTTTTAAAAATTAAAACAACAGTACAAATACAATCTCAAAATGGTGTAGCGAAGAAAAGTAAGAATGATGGTGCGTTCAAGTTTTTACTCGAGCAATGACAGATACAAGTAAGCAATATCTTCATGTGTTCTCTTGTAAATGATCAGAGGTAGCACCACAGTTTGAGGGACTCTGCGCGCTAATTTTTAAATAAGTATCAGGAAAAGAACTGCAGAGTGATTCTGCCACGGGATTCCAGGATGCAGGTTTGTTGCCCCAGCCTCAGGAGAGCTATTCTGCCACACTGGGGTGGTAGGAGGATGTGGCACTGGTGGGACACCTTACACAGTCCTGCTTGTGACAATTGTAAGCCTTCATCTCAATGCAGCCCACAAGGACATGTCCAAATCTGTATCTGGTTCCTGACAGTCTAAAAGTGGAGGTTTTCTCTCTCCTTACACAAATATAAACTGAGTATCATTTGTAGCATCTGTATCTTGAGGACATTGCCCGAAGCAACATACAGCAGCAAAAGAAAAGATGCAATGAATCACTAAAACCAATAAAATTGAGACTACTCAAGTAACTGAGGACTATAAGCACTACTAAAAGTAGTATTCATTTACCTGGAGCACACCACGCAATCTGAAATGACAAAAAGTAGCTGGGGGTTTGTTGTGGTTTTAAGTAGCCAGAGTTTTTTTATTAGCTGGGGGGGCTAGGAGAGAGGCTTCTTTAAGAAGCTGCTAGAGTTTTTCTCTGCTCCAAGCTAGCCAAGGTCAGGCAACAACGCCTCTGTGATAACATATTTAAGAAGGAGTAGAGAAAAAAGTCTGGGCAGAACATCATGGCCGCTTAAGAGACAGGAGGGTGCGGAGTTTGATTAGCACCAAGGTCAGAGAGAGGAGAAAGAGAAGATGCCTTAAACACTGGAATAGGGCCCCAGCAATCTGTGAGGAATCATAGGAGCGAAGATTCTTCAGCCTGTGAACCCGTGGAAAGACTGGGAGATTTTTCCATGCTGGAACAGAGACATGCCGGAAAAGAGAGGCTGTGATCCTGTGTTTGGAGCAGAGGGGCCTGGTGGAACCCCNTTTTTTTTCCCTTCTCTGAGAAATTTTAGATCTATGTGTGGGCTCTCGGCTTTTAGCCAGAGTCAAACCATGACAGGGTTTTTTACATAAATGGAAGATTGAAACTAAAATTACTAAAACTTCTGTTACACACCAAAACAGGATCAGTAACAGTCTTTCTCTTTCTAGAAAAATCACATTCCCTTCTGTACTCACTTTTATCTAATTCTGATTATTGCTTTGGTAAGCACAATGGATGCTGTCTGGGTAAGCATAATGGATGCTGCACAATGTCTATGAAGTGTTGGTTCTGAGGCTGAACAGAACCAGTGGAGTAAATTTGCCATCTTATATTCTACCAAAGTCACACAGGGAATCTGACTTTTCTGAAAAAGTAATTCCTAGAATAAGTAATGATCATAAAAAATCTGTCCCTTTAATCAATTTACACTCAGAAACCTGAGACTTCATTACATGTATCACAATCTAAACAGTTACATCTTCAGACCATTTCATGTACAAAAACTTTAACAGGTATTTTTTGATTCTCCAATTCCCTCAATTATTACTGATTTTGATGGTTTAACAATACGGAAGCTATTACTATCTCAGGTGCAGATCATCCTGATAAGACTAATTCAGCATTTCCACATTATTGTTCAAACAAAGTGGTAAGGCAAGACTGAAGTTACAGCTCCTCAAGTAATAATCACAACAACTTCAGAAATGCTGAACTTTTCCACTTACTGCTACTTGGATGTCCTGAAGAAAGAGCAAAGAATGAAGAACTAAAAGCTTCCTGCAACAATGGATGTGACACTTATCGTTAAGGGAAAAGGCCCTCAGTTCTAATCTCAGTTTAATAAGCTTACATTCATGATCACCACTACTACTCATACATAGAAAGACTGATAATGTGTAAAAAATGAATTCATTACATGTGTATTTGAAATAGTCAATACACTGCAAAACAAAGTGCATTTTGTTTAAAGAGTATTGTCTTTGGTTTTACTTCCTAGCACTGGAGTACCTAGTGGTGTTAAGCTAAACTGACAAACACTTTTTTAAACTAATGTCTAAGATATGCAGTAACACCCATATCGGTTTTTTTAATGTAAAATCCCATTTCCATATGGCTGTCACTGTACTCCTTATTTTCTGTGTATCGAATATATTGTCAGCACAAGGCAAAAGCTGTAAATGAGCCATTTACAACTAACCCGATGCTTTTGGCAAGGCATGAATAACGTGAGGCAGGATAGGATGCAAAACAGGCACATTACCTGGACACACTTGTTAAAATGCCAAGCAGAAATACTGCTGGTACCAGGATTTGAAAACTCACACTGAGGCTTCAGTTTTAACATCTCATTGTGAATAGGAAGGGAATTAATGCAGATGTTTTTTGATACTACATGTAAACTTGGGAAGACATAAGAGCACTGATTGACATTTGCTAGTTTTACAGGATTTTTCTTTTCTATTTTTGCTCCCAAATCAGAGGGCATGAAAGCAAAGCGTAAACATAAAAGTTGAAAGCAAATGGGGAAAAAAAAGTCACCGAACCAGACTACAGTTCCACAAGGAGGTATTTATTCCATAACCACTGAGTTCTGCATACTTGAAGTTTATGTGGGATCTTGTACACTTCCTTGATTATCCTACAAGGCCAAGAGAAAAACTGTAAAACTCAGCAGATAACTTAGCAGAGGAAGACAGGCAAGTAAGTCCCAGCAGAGTAGAAAATACATCACATTCAAAAAAAAACCCAAACCCAACCAAGACAAGTGCTGCAGAATTAAATGAGGTGGCCACATTCACAGGGAAAAATTAGCCCAGATAGGGACGGGTAGGTCAAAGGAGTATAGCACTGGCAACATTATGCCAGCATTTTTAAAGTAGAGAAACTATTATCATCTGCACCAGGAACACATTATTGCCACCAACTACTCTCAAACTGTTCCTACAATCTCAAACATTGTCTATTCTCCCAGCATGGCATAGTAAAAGACAGAGGTGTAGCTGCTGTTGTGGATCAAAGGGAAATAGAGTCAGAGAAGCTTCAGGAGAAGAAAAACAAGACATAATAGCTAGGAAGAAAAATGATAGGAGTCTCTTCTAGGAAAGTAAATGAAAAGATGAAAGAAACACAAGGAGGTTTTAGTTGTATCTTAAATCTAAAGAAGACTAGTGTAGAACTCCATTTTCAAAATCATACAAGTCAACTGAATGAGCCTTATGTTATTAAAACGTCATCTCAGAGAAATACAGCATATAACAAACCGTGGAGAGGACTGCAAAAAACATTATCCAACACTGTATCCAATGACATGAAAATGTGTCAACGTTCATGGGTGCTTAAGTCGTTTTTCAAGAATGTCACAACCTCCATTTGTGCCCTGTCCCAGTGCTTTGCTATTCTCTCCTGCAAGTTTCTCAATTTAAAATTTCCCAGCTACAATTCAAATTGTTACTTTTGAAAGGAAGTTAATAGTCTGTTTTCTGCCATCTTAGTGGATAAGAGAAATAGTCCTTACATATATAAAGCCCATCATCAAATGGTCCACCTTTTTTTGGAAGGTGGAGAACCTCATTTTCTGCATCTCTAATAATCTTCAGTAGCTGCTCTTGTCTTTCTATAAATGATCCATGAACCTAATGGATGACAGCACACAAAACCAGACACTAGATTAAGCATAAACTGAAAAGAGATGAAAAGTTGAAAGCACAAGTCCTGTTCTACAATAACACAATTCTGTTAATTCAAGTTTAACTTGAGACCCACTACAAACCTCAGCAGTTCTTCTTCAACTACTTATCCTGTATTTGTCCAACCAAATGTGTTACTGTCTACTTATCCCTATTTTATCTTACTTCATTTTTTTTTTCAAGCAGTATCTTCATCTGTCAGCACCTATTGTGAATCTATTGTGAATCTTACCCCCCAGCATGTCTCCAATTTTCCTTAGCTTGGTGTCATCTCAAAGTTAAGACAGAGAACTTGTTATCATGTCATCCAGATCGCTACTTTTTAATAACACTTAACTGGTCTAGGCCATTGTTCTGATTTCAACTTAATAAAGTATTTTATTTGGCATTTAATGATCTCCAAGTATAGCTTGAAAAAAAACTCCAAACTCTCTCCCTTACTCTGTTTCCTTGGTTTGCCTACAAATGCAATAAAACAACACCAGAAGCCTTAATAAAGAACAAGACAGAAGGCATCTCTTGTTTCACTTCCACCACTAACTGCTCTCACTAGATCTAGGAAAGATTAGATGGGTTTGACATAACTTTTTCTTCACAAATCTATATTCAGCCAGTTGTCTGTAGCTTGATCCCAATTTCGCCACGTTTTTAAAGAAAAAAAGCATATTTTATTTTTCCTCATTTTCTGTTACTTCTATCTTTTAGAAGAGCTCAGTGAAGAAAAAATGCAAAATAGTTCTGAGGCCTTCTTTAGGAATCTTACATCAAGATTTTCAAGTACAACTGATTAAAACAAATCCCAGTACCCTCTAACTTCTCTCTTCCCCCCTCCTTTCCAAGGTATTTGTTACCAGTCCTAGTAACCACGTCGCTAAATTTGTTATTTTCAGTGTAGAAAACAAAACAAAACGAAACGAAAACATCTCACACTTCTCTGCATCAGTCATCAGCAGCTCACCGGCTCCCTCTCTTGAGTGCTCTTGCTCTGGTCTTTCTGTTACTATTTCCACACTGTGGGACAATTTTCTGTTACACTTGAAATTCCTTGCTAGTTTCCTTTTCTGCCTTGCGTGTTCCAGTGCCTGCTCACAATTAACTTGCAACTTGACCCAGTTCCATCATACTGAGCAGCAGCAGAAAACAGACGGAGTTAACAGTCAACCAGGCTCCAAACCCTGCTTACTTTATTCATAAGTCAACTGGCTAAGCTTTTACTTACAACTCTGTCCTGCCCTGGCTACCTCTCACAATACTATTCCAAGCATGCAGCCTACACCACCTCTCCTTCCTCTGGGAAAGCAGGGGGGAAGGTTCCTTCAGCAGTCCTCTCAGCAACACCTCTCACCACGGAAGGGGCGGGGGGGGTGTCTCCTCCCCCATTTCATGCGAGGTGTGGGCAAAACTGCCGGTTTGTCACAGGAACTTCCAGAATGTAAATTTATTTTATAGATGGCACAACAAACACGTTCTACCCATCAGAAATAACCTAGATTTTGTACTCGGATCGCCTTCACCAAACCATTAACACAAACTGCATCTCACGACCTGCGAGAGCAGTTGTGTCTGTTCTTGTCTAAGGCTCTCATCTCTGAATACAGAACTGATGCAGGCAAACAAAGGTCCATTTATCAACAGAGAAGCAGGGCTTGTCAATAGTCTTTGGCATTCTGTGCTTTCCTTTGTGCTGTCTGCTAGTTTCAAGCACTGGTAATACACAATATCAATTCAAACTACAGACTCTACCACACGGTTAGGAACTACAAGGAGCAGTTTTTGTTCAGAGGTCTCTGTTACCTGACTTACCCTTAAAAATGACGTAAGAGATTTCCTTGAATAACCACTAATATGACACAAATACTGTTTTGTTCTACTACATATAAGAAAGTACTGGGGCAGAAAAACTCTCAGAAGAAAGGACACATTGAATATGCTGATCACAATTAATCATTACAGCCTATTACAGTGATGTTAGTTAACACAGTAGGTCAATGCGCAAAAACAGTCACTGCTACAAGGAATTCCACATATGTACTATTCATTCTAAAAGTTGCATGTGAACATTTGCAGTAAAAACACGGTGGATTTGAAAAGCCATGTATCTACAGCATAATTTTTCCTCAAGATGCCGTTTGAGGCCCATCCTTCAGGTAACACACAACACTAGCCTTGTTAATGTCTTTCATTCACCAGGTGAGATACCAAGAGTCTAAATAAAATCTGTTGTGCTTTTACACTACTGAAAGCAATGCCATTTTTATGCTCATGAATTAACTTTTAGAGAGATTTCTTAGTTCAGATCATTTGGAGCGAAACACGTTTAAAAATCAAGCTGACATAACCAGAAGGATCACAATTGAACCCCAAGCTCAAGGTTCTTAACCCCCTCCACCATCTCGTGCCAACACTAAAAGTCACAGAGCCATATATCAAGCCACAACTATCACACTGACTATGCTGGAAAAAAAATATGTCTTACTGAGCAGGTTTTCAGTTAAGGCAATTCTTTGACTGAATAAATTCTAGAGCAGACAGAGTAAAACTTCAGGACCACACAGAGCAGAACAAGTCATTTGGCAGCACAGACTGACTTCAAAAAAACCCACAAACCCTTTCACTTACTTTTCCCAGCTGATTGGATAAGGAGTGCAGGTATCTCGCTTAGGGCTGTATATTTGCAAGAAAGGCCAGGTGCCCAAATATTTTGTTGTGGTTTTAAGTAACCAGAGTTTTTTATTAGCTGGGGGGGCTAGGAGAGAGGCTTCTTTAAGAAGCTGCTAGAGTTTTTCTCTGCTCTAAGCTAGCCAAGGTCAGGCAACAACGCCTCTGTGATAACATATTTAAGAAGGAGTAGAGAAAAAAAGTCTGCGCAGAACATCATGGCCGCTTAAGAGACAGGAGGGTGAGGAGTT
>WEIV01011612.1:0-20419 GCA_013390005.1 Calyptomena viridis | reverse complement strand
TAAGTTTTAATCAGTCCTTTTTTTTTTTTTTTTAACTTAGTGTGAAAATAACTGATACACCAGCAGCACCAATGACAATCTCTTTTATCTCTACTGGAAATAGGTATTCTTAAACAGTCTAGAACAGCATTTCTGTTCATAGTAGTATTACTTTTCTTACTCTATCCCTCTGTGAGTAATTGGGTCAGCTAAGTTTTTCCTAACCTATTTTTGTATTTGTAAAAAAACCGCATTGTTACTATGTACATGCATTTCTCTCGCAGTATCAGATATTATCCTTCTCCTCTTACTTAAGTCTTTGAAGACATCCAGTTCATCCCACAAAACATCTGGACCTTCTTTGTTGCTGACAGTGACTTATGAATATATAAAGTCAAAAAAGGGACATTTGTCTTGTCCCTTTCAAGTATAGTAACTGATGGCAATAGTTCTAATTGTTAATATTTATTGTATCTTGATCAAGTAAGTCATTACAAGGCAAAGAGTCTCTCTGGCATTTTATTAACTAAAACTACTTGCGAGTGCAAGCATGCACTCTTGTATTCTCTCAGTCTCTGCAGTTTTCCAGATTGGGTTGCTCACGTTAGTTCTTGCTGGATGACCAGGGCACTGGAATATGGAGCCAACACACTTCCATAGTCTTTCAAGGCAATGAAAGCAGAGAATATTGTAAACTATCCTTTTAGATGTGCTATCTTCTGACCTACAATGGTCTCATTCTTAGTCTTAGCACATGCTTTTTCTCAGTCCTATGTAGGATGTTGCCCATGTGTAATATAAGTTGTTTACTGCAACTGTTTGTTTACATTGAGGACTGGATGAGCTGTGCAGTCACAAAGACCATTTTCTTCAGCCACATCCCAGAAACTTGCTGTTCAACACCACACACAAGAATTTGTGCATACATTCTGTAAATATATAGATATACTGCTGTATATATAAATATACTGCTTCTTATTAAGAATTAAAATTCTTAACCACAGGCAGTTGGACTTGATGTGTTTTTATGGGTCCCTATCAACTTGAGATATTCTATGATTCTGTGATTCTATAGAGTCCTAAAACTGTGTTTCCTGACAAAGCCACCAATACGAATGCAGCAAGATCAGATCCAAAACACAGCTATGAGAATCTCCAAGAATGACCTCCCTCCATCCTTATGCTGTCTGCCAAGCCTCACAGTTAGCCAGGTCTTATCTTTTTTTTTAAACTAATCTCTCACTTCTAGTCTAATCTAGATAAATTTCCCAGCTGGCATTTAATCTCTTATTCTCATCTTATTCACATGCTTCATGCAGTAGGTTTCTTTGCAGATCAGGAATTCATCCATTCCTTACATTCTCCCTGCTCATTACTAATGACCTTTCTGAGTTGGTTGTTAAATGAGTTTTTCCTGCTATCTTTTCTGCTTTGGGGGATCAGCTGCAGTTAATTTTTCGTATCTTTAAAGTAAGTTCCAAGAAAATCTGGTGCAGTGGTTTCTGGATTTCCTTAAAAAACAAATCACTCAGTTCCTCCTAGCTCATAGGGACAGCTGGTAGCCCTAGCTGTGGTATGGCACTCAAGACAGTAAAACCAGCTGAGTTTGCTGGATTGTATCGTGATCCCCGTTTAATTTTTTAAAAAGATGTATCACATCAGTTGGAAAGCAACACTAAACTGTAGTTCCCCACATTCCTGTGCCTGCTATGAATTATGTAGCAGCTCACTTCTGCAGTCAAGAATGTGAATTTCAGATGGCAAAAACACACAGTTAAAGCACAGAACATGGTGTGCAGCACAAAGTACAATTTTTTCTGAAGTGCATCCTCACAGTTACTGGTGGGAGGGGTGCCTACAAAGTTATGAAGACAGAACAAGGAAGGGAGGCAAGGAGTGAGACCTCCATGCTGCTGTGAATAGGAAGTCTCAGAAAATAGGCTTGACATTTCTTGAAAAGGGTTTGCAGGTTTTCTATTTAAAACTGTGGGTTTTAACTGTCAATCTCTTGCTTCTTTGTTTATCTTTTCATCTAAGTTAAACAAACCTGCAATTTTTCAATATTAGAAATGTTCTACAATATAAACTTTCCATAGTGCCCTGATTTCCAAATGCAAATACAAATATATACCAGCCAATGCAAAAATTAATAACAATGTTGCAGTAGTACTAGCTGCACTTATTCTCCAACATTTATCTACCCAAAATCAGGAAGATGCCTGATTTCCAGATGTGCTGGACTTCTAAGACTTTCCATCAAATCAACAGGAGATTTAAGTTTATGTGATCTCTGAAAGGCAAGTCTTGTCTCAGGTTGGGTGTTGAACAATGGAAACTCTCAAAATTTAACTTTAAATAGATGGTTTTGCAGAAGAAAACAGTTGAAGTGACTACATAAAAAACTGCCAAATTACCAAAATCAATTGACCAAAGAAAAAAAAAAATTCCTGCTATGTAGCTTTCAGCCATAGCACTTTTACATTAATCTCTTTAAAAATCAACAAACAAAATAAGTAGTAAATTTTCACTTAGTAGTACTCCTTTGTGTAAGGTAGCCAGGCTGTGCAGTGCAGAACTTTCTCAGTATCAGGAGTCCAATTGCCCAGAACATCATTCCTAAATACTGCATCCAGCCCTTTTCCACTTGTGCCAAACATACTTTCTAAAGAGTTCCCTGTTGCTCCATGAGGTTCTTGGGCAACAGACATTTCACTGTAAACTGACTGACACACTGTCACCTGACACTGAGAGGACAGACAGGTTTTCTTAGGGATATTGGCAGAGTGCTGATGGCCCTAATTACAATTAAAGCTTGATGTTCTTAACAGGATGTTACAATTGGTATAGGACAGAAGTTATTATTAGAGTGGCACAGGAATTCTACAAATGGAGACAACATAATACAATATATAAATAGCATGATAGAGAATTTATAATACAATATAACTTATAATAACTAATCACCTGGACCCTCTGCAAATCAGATCAGATCCCAATACTTGATTGATTCACTGTATTATCAGTATTGCAATCAAAATCTAGACTCAAGAAACATATAAAAGGATACGAGTCACTCAGTCCTCAGAGGAAGCAAAGGACTGTGGAGGTGTCCCTGGTCACCAGAGGATCTGAGGTTTCACTGTCCAGCAGCAGCTCTCATCCAAGTTCCCCACTTAAGATGCATAACTGCTTGATTTTATGGGCAGTGATCCAGGTGCTGTTACACTGTCCTGTTCCCTGTCCCGTGTTGGGATCATCACCACTGGGCTGGTTGGGTGCCTGGGACCTTGAAGGCCAGCAAGGAAGGCAGTAATTGCCCTGGCACCATGGAATCTTGAGGCTAGTAGGGAGAGGAAGAAGAAATCCATTTGGATTGGTGCACAGGACATTCAGGGCCTGATAATTGGGGAAAGGGAATGAATCTGTGACCCCCTCAGGCACAGAGAATGGCTGCCTGCCCTTCTGGTGTTAGTTATCCTGACCACATGACCACGAGTTGGGAGCAGGGAGTACTTGTCACACACCTAAAAAACCAGTGCAATCTGGCAGGCTATTTATCTAATTTGAGCCCATTTTCTAACCACCATTTTTAGCTTGGTAGCTAGGCCCAGGGAGTAGTGATGGGACAGCAACGTTCTGCCCTTGCTTCAGCCAATAAACAGAAATGGGGCAAGAGGAATAAGCAGCTTCNAAGTCCAACCTTTGACTGAACACCACCTTGTCAGCTTGCTGTAAGATATATCAGGGAGTCATATATTCTAGTTGCTGCCGCTGCTTAGGTATGCAGACTAAAGATTTTGACTACACAAGGTTAAAAAGCAATGCCTGGTAGTATCAAAGGAGAGACTATCCTTTANTCACCATTCCCTCTTTTTTTTTTAATCCATGCCAGCATATAGGCCACATTTATAAACACAGCACATTTTGAGGGTTACCAATTACATAGTTATTCACACAGGGATAGAGTGACAAGAGAAAATAAGAATATAGCAGGAACAGCTGGAGGTAGTGCCAACTCNAAGGAGAGACTATCCTTTATTTCAGTAGGATTCAGATAAAGACCATCTCTGTTGATCTTCACTGTAACAAAACCAAAAGCAATAGACATACAATGTGAGTTTAAGTTAATATTACTTAATACATCATCGCGTACAGCAAAGTGCACCTGTTACCAACAGAGCCATGGTTTAGATAGGAAATTGCTAGTTAAATTCTTATCAAAATTCTGATGTCTGGAGGNGGATCATTGAGTCCAACTCTTCAGAGAATGGCCCATATTGAACCCACGACCTTGGTGTCATTAGCACTGTGTTATTTCTGCCAAGTGAAGAAATTATGTTGTACTCCATAAAGTAGTAAATGTCACTCATTAGGAACACATTACAAATATTACAGAAACCAGTTTGGTTTTAAAGCAATTAATAAAGTGCAACAATTTAATGTCCCAAGTATTGTATNTTTTGAATTTTTTGTGATTTTTTTCCCTTCCTGCTCCAAAAGGTGATCTGCAAAACTGAGATATTTTATCCAAGATTGCAAATATTTACATTTATAGGATATTACTTTTGAAAAGTTTCCTATTCATTCTTCACCTTTATAAATGCTGAACCACCTTGTAAAACTGTTCTGTTTTAAAAATTGTACTTTTCTTGGTGATTATGAATATAAATAAGAATAGGTTTATCGCTTTTTACAAAAATGTCCTCAACTGCTGTCCTAGTGCATACAATTTGCCAGTCCTGGATCTTGCATATGGGTCCACAATTAGGTTCTGCATACATGACAGAAAGTTAGAAATCTATTTCCTGTGTTTCTTATATAAACATATAAGCAAAGATAGTGAATATTTCCACTGTTTTTTAAAGCATATTCTTTGAAACTGTATCTCTGTTAACAAAATACTACTTCAATTGAAGAAAATGGGGACACTTGTAAAGATAAATGGCCTTATTGTAGACTGTGACTGTGAGATAACCTAGGTAAATTTTTTTTCTGCAGGCTACTGATGGCTGTGATAGTTAAATGTATTCTGTGCTCCAGAAAATTCCTCCAACACAGGTATCATTTTGGTGAAAGTATTTCAGTGAAACAGGAAACTACATTCTGGATCAACAATCTCTCTAGGGAGCATACCAGCTCCACTCGGCTCCATTTTCAGCAGAGACAACACAAGCACATGATTCACAGGTATGAAACCTTCCTGCCTTCAGTCTACACCTCAACCTTGTGAAACATGGGATCCCTGCAGTTTCCACACTGCCTTTATAACATATTCTAGACATTGTAAGATCTGTTACTGCAGGATCATTCCATTCTCCCTCCTGTCCTCTGTCATTTGCTCGCCTCGGAAACTACACCTTCTCATTTTAGGAGTGAGGAGTACTGGGGCGTATTTGATCCTGTCAGGAATCATGCCCTGCCAGCCCTCATTCTGGATACATTGCTGAACTCTCTGGATGCCTTGGGCTCCACTGAAGTGTTGCAGTTTTCCACTGGAGGTTCAACAGCCCAAGTTCTGGACTGCTCCAAGTGGGGAGGGACCTGGGAGAGGTTGTTGTACAATGACAGAATAAACTGGAGATCTGTGTAACCTTCAACATCAGTATTTATGGAGTTTCCAAGTTCCCTGGATATTAAAGAAGAGACCAGTGTGTAATATTTCTCACCTTTTGCTGCTGCTATGGTAGATTTATGGGGTAAATTATGAAGCAAGCAGGTTTTGTGCTGAATTGAGAATAATTTTACATTACAGGTGTTACAGGGATGTTATTCAAGGTAATGTACAAACACTCAATAAAATCAGTGAAGTGTCTATACAGACAGTATACTCTCTCTCTGAGGCCTCTTACTACCCTTGAAACCTTGCATAAGGGCATGTTTTGGCAGTGAATGAGGGCAGGGGAAAAAAATTAGTGTCGCTTGTAAATGACTGGCAATAAATAAAAGAATTGATTCCATGAATTCATAATAGAGGGGGGGTGTAGTTGGATTTTCTAGAGTTAATAAAATACAAACTTTGTTTAAAATTTATTTTTGATGCATTTTTTAAGCCTTTCCTTTACATAATAAGGACCATGAGCTCATACTGCAGCCTTTCTGTTCAGTTGAATAAGAATAGGATCTTCTACTCTGCTGCCTGTTTTCATTAATCTTCAAGGAATTTGGTATCTGAGACTTTTACCCCTTCCTTCATTTTTGTTTTAAACTGTTTAAAAGGGTCACACTTATTTAAGGAAGGACTTAGTGGAAACAAATAGGAGCACACATGCAAGTATTTATCTACACACACTGTACATCATCAGTTAAAGTGATCAAGAGGCTTTTTCCTTGATGTGTCAAAAATAAATAAAAATCGAAGAGAATAAGGGAAGTGGAAGAAACAGATGAACAAGAAATTAAGTCAGTAGATGATATGATAACATAAATGGGGATAGCATAAATGAGAGCTAACATAATGACATGATATGATAACATAAATGGGGAGGGGACAATCATCCATATACAGCCCACATCAGCATTGAAAGTTCTGGGGAACTATCAGGGTATATAGTTGTGTGCAGTAAAGCAAGAGATGCCCATTTTTACTGCAGTTCATTTATTAAACATATATCTCCCTCTATAATTCCACATTAGCCTTCCTTCCCTAAATATGTGTAAGGACTCATTTGATGGAATCATTAATAACCATAGCTATTGAGTTAAAAATTTACTATGATGTCTAAAATAAAAGCATATTGCAATATATTTTTGTGTAATCAAAGAAAAGGAAAAAGATATAAATCTTGTGCCCTTTCACTAACCTGATCTTTAGCCCGTCAGTGATCCTTGCATCATATTTCAAGAGCTAGCAAGTCTTACAACACTTACAATCTTAAAAAAAACAAAACCAACCAAAGAAAAAATGAAAAAGACTGTCTATAATCTAACATAGCTAGAACATAATAAATTAGGTGGTTTCATAAACTTACTTTGCAGTTCTTTTCCTCCTATTACTATCCTCCTTTGTGAAATTCTAGAGTATTTGCAGGAGGGAAAATATTCTGCGGAGTAAAGAGAAGTCAGCAAAACATGGTAAATAATAAAATGCTTCTGGAGAGGGTAAAGTAAGAATGCATAATGGTATTTGAAACGTGTAGATGTATTTTTGCATAAAACTTTGTTACATCTTAATCCTTCTCATAAAAAAATACATTTGGACATGTGGTGATAGAAGGAAACAATTCTTACACCAGGACTTATTTGTTTTGAATAAACCTTAGGCAGAAGGTGTTTCTGAGGTAAATCATGAAAACGGATTTTTTAAAGACTTAAAAGTTGTTAATTCTACTAAGAAAATCCACAGCTAGTAATTTTTCTTAACAGAATATGTATATGGAATCTGCATAAACTCCTATGTCTAAGGAACAGAGACAAAAAGTGGTTTGTACCCATGTTTTCCAGAATGATCTGTTGTATGTCCCTGTTGTACTCTTACATCTAATATGGACCTGAGCTGGAGCTAGAATGCTAGGCTGGGTAAAAATCTGACTACATGCCAACTCCTCTTGTTTGTATCAGCAATTTAGGAAGAATGATTGTCTGCTTGAGGTTTTTTTTAGGTGTGTTTATAGTGAAAATCTGAAGCAGCCAGACAGTTTGAATAGTGCTCTGTGTGCCCACACTCCACTTGTCTTTACAACATGTTAAATTCAAACACTCTTAGTTTACTGTATCAGGCTTCCCGGTATATTTCCATGTATATTTCAGTAATAATTTATGAATTCCTGGTTTAAACTTCTGGAGACAGATTAATGTCTGGTGTAATGCTACCTATAGAGTTACGTTAGCTGTGAACTCAGGCTGCAGCTTTATTTTCCATCAGGAGTATGTATATTAAAATTACTTTGTCCTTCTGTGTGTATCCTCACTGTCTGCTCATAGTCATGTGTTTTTATTTGAGTGACTACCCTTTCCTGTTTTTTCACCCTTAATACCATCAGGGAGTCAAGAAAGCAGTGAAAGAAACAAGTTATGTGTTAAGAAATTTGTTATGCAGGAGGCACTCAGGCTTCATCACACTCTTAGCCTATAAATGGCACCAAACCTGTTGTTTTCTCTGAGCACTGCTGCACACACAAGATTGCAAAGTGTCATCAGAATTGGGCCTGAGGAATCATTTTACAGAATCTCATTGTTTTGTTTCTGTAAGAAGGGAAGATGATGTTAAGAGATGGAAACTGATAATAAATCTGGATTCATAATTAAAGATTTCTGATGTGACTCTTTCAAGTGAGTTATGAGCTGTCATTCATTACTGTTGATACCAAGGAAGGTAAGAAGAATCTTTATCTTGTGCAGCCAAAGTGTTTAATTAATAAATGTGATGTGCTCTGAGGCGATAGTATTGATGCCACAGAAACAACTCGAAGGAACTAGCATTAAGTATTTTGGTTGAAGATGTATAACCAGGTACCTGGATTAAAAACCGGAATTTAAAATTAACCTTAGAATTGAGCAATCCTTCAGCTCCAGTGCAACTTCTCAGTGAAAGAATTATGCTAAAGTGAGCTGCGTACATCGCTTTGGTAGAGGTCTCTTAAGAGGTATTTTTTAGCCATCTACATCAGACATGGTGTGTTTATTTTCTGTTTATTAATTCTCCCCTAAAGTTCACAACTGAGGAGTAGTTTGTTCTCCTTCAAAGTATTCTCCTTCTGACTGAATGATGTTTTTGAAGTAGCAACTTCAGTAGTGAGTCCTGTGTCATGCTCAAGTTTCTCCCTCATGTTTTCAGCATGGAATCCAAGGACAACAGGAAAAGACAATCCAAAGGGTTTTTGGCCAAAGGGTTATTTAGTGACCTAAAAAACACCTAAGACACCCACAGACACCACAGGATGATAAATGGCTGAACACCTTTCCTTTGGGAGCGCCACCTGGAAAAATTACTTGCATTTTACAAAATCGAGGGCAAGTAATACTTGAGAGAGTGAAGAGGCTGAGGGCCGAGNTGTCGCCGCCGCCGCCGCCGCCGTGCGGGCCCAGGACGAGGAGCTGAGAAATGTCCGCGTGGACGAGGCGGTGCAGATGGCGGTGCAGCTCGCCCTGGAGCGGTTCCGGAGCGGGGAAGAGGCGGGGGCGCAGCACAGCCCTGGCCGGGGGAGACGCTGCAGGGCTTCGGGAGGAGCGTTGCCAGCAGGTCGAGGGAAGGGATCCTGCCCCTGTAGTCAGCCCTAGGAGGGCTGTGTCCAGGTCTGGGCTCNGCATTAAGTATTTTGGTTGAAGATGTATAACCAGGTACCTGGATTAAAAACCGGAATTTAAAATTAACCTTAGAATTGAGCAATCCTTCAGCTCCAGTGCAACTTCTCAGTGAAAGAATTATGCTAAAGTGAGCTGCGTACATCGCTTTGGTAGAGGTCTCTTAAGAGGTATTTTTTAGCCATCTACATCAGACATGGTGTGTTTATTTTCTGTTTATTAATTCTCCCCTAAAGTTCACAACTGAGGAGTAGTTTGTTCTCCTTCAAAGTATTCTCCTTCTGACTGAATGATGTTTTTGAAGTAGCAACTTCAGTAGTGAGTCCTGTGTCATGCTCAAGTTTCTCCCTCATGTTTTCAGCATGGAATCCAAGGACAACAGGAAAAGACAATCCAAAGGGTTTTTGGCCAAAGGGTTATTTAGTGACCTAAAAAACACCTAAGACACCCACAGACACCACAGGATGATAAATGGCTGAACACCTTTCCTTTGGGAGCGCCACCTGGAAAAATTACTTGCATTTTACAAAATCGAGGGCAAGTAATACTTGAGAGAGTGAAGAGGCTGAGGGCCGAGGTTAATTTTGCCACACCTACGTTTAATGCCATTCAATTAAATCAAATCACATAATGTCTGACCAGACAGGTACCACGTGATGTATTTCAGCCTGGCCATTCGCTTTAACAGCCCATTGGGATAAGGCGGGAAAAGATCCAATTTCCTTCCGTTTATGAGGCGATTCCACCTGCGGGTGACCCCGCGCACGCCCCGCCTCCGNGATCCTGCCCCTGTAGTCAGCCCTAGGAGTGCTGTGTCCAGGTCTGGGCTCCTCAGTACTGCAAAGATCAGGAGCTACTGGAGAGGGTCCAGCAGAGGCTACAAAGATGATGAGGGATCTGGAGCAGCTCTGTGAGGAGAGATGCGGGAGCTGGGGCTGCTTAGTGTGGAGATGACTTGAGAAGGGATCTCATTAATGCATATAAATAGTTTAGAGGTGGGTGCTGACAGCATGGTGCCAGATTCATTGGTGGTGCCTGGTGGCAGGACAAGGAGCAATGGCCATGAAGTAAAACACAAGAAGCTCCACCTCAACATGAGGGAGAACTTCTTTACATTGAGGCAGAGCACTGGAACAGGCTGCCTGGGGAGGTGGTGGAGCCTCCCTCTCTGGAGACATTCCAAACCTACCTGGACAGATTCCTGTGTCCTGCTTCAGGTGAACATACCTTGGTGGGGGATGCGATTGGGTGATCTGCAGAGGTCCCTTACAACTCTAATGATTCTGTAATGTTGAGATAGTATGTGAAGAATACTGTGTGTTGCATTGTTATCTTTTTTATTACATTCCAGAGATGGAATTTCCTTCTAGTTTCACTAGTACCGAAAGAGCATTTGTTCACCAGCTCTGTCAGTCTCTTGGACTAGTGTCTAAAAGTAAAGGGTAAGTTGGAGTCCAGTTCTCTCTTTTTTGGTGCAGATTTGTGGAATTTCATGACCAGTGTTAACATGATCCATGTTTCCAGCATATCCTGCCGTGTTGCTGGGAATACTCCTAAAGAAAAAAGTTTAAAAAGTTGATGTAAAGGTAAATGATTTTTTGTTGCTTTGCTTTATGTCTACTCAGAAGAACTTGTGACATGCTAGTCTGAGATAGCTTCTGCCTATACTGTCTTGTGGACTTCATGGGTCCATAAAAAAGCCTTCTCACTATGATCTGCTCTTTTTTTTTTCAAAGGTTTTGCACAGAACCTCTTACCTTGGCAGATAAAAGTTACGCTGCAGTTGGTTGCTGATTCTTAAAATAGTTCTCTTCTTTTCCGTTCCAGAAAAGGAGCAAATCGATACCTGACTGTAAGGAAGAAGGATGTATCAGAAATAATGCGTGCAGTAATGACTTGTGACTTGGCTCTCCGTACAAAACAGACTGTTTGGAGTTTAATTCAGAGTTTTCCTGTCACAAATAAAGAACGCACAGAACTTCTGCCAAAGACAGAGCAAGGAAATGCCTGTGCTGTTGAATCTGGTATGTTCAGTGTGTCTTCTGACAGGGACTTGTCAACCAACAGCATTGGAAAAGACTGCAACTCAAGTGCAAAACAACCCCCTTTCTGTTGAGTCTCCTCTCCTGTCCTACAGATGCCCTTCTGTCTAAACAAACCCCTCTAAATTTTTTTGGATTTTAATTGTTAATACAAGGTTTTTTTATAACTGGTAGTGTAAGGAACACTCCTATTACCCACATTGCCATGTCTGCCTTGTGCTGAGTTAATTTAGAATCTTTGAGCCAATTCCAGCCAAATCTTTTTGGAAGTATGTTTCTGAAATATGGGTTCATGCAAGTTCCCTGAGGTGAGATTGAAGAGTCAGGTGTCACCATGACTTCAAGTCATGACACCCTTATGAGCAAATGAGGTTGGCTGTTCTGCGTATAGGAATTCATGTTCTTGATAAAGCAAAAAGTTTACTTTTTGTTTCTTCATTTTATGAAATACGTTTGGTCCCTAAGAGGCTTCTTGATTTCTGGAAGTGGAAGAGTTCACTGGAAGACAAACTTCTGATGTAATGTTGGGGTGTTTTTTTAAAAAAAATGCTTTTAGCAACATTATTACTTTTAGCAGTTATGAGTAAGAGTTATCTTTTGTTTATGTATGCAAAGCTGGGTGTAGTGGGCAGAAGACTCTTGCACCAATATGCCTTGTTTTGATGAATATTTCTGGTTCATGATGCTTTAAGTGCTTCCTTTCCTATTTTTTCCAGCTGTTTCAGTTCTTTAATAGGATTGTTTAATGAACAGAGGGAAGCTATAATAAAAGTGCTGAAATGGAGTTGCTTAAGAATGTAAGGCATAAAATAATGAACAGTGTAAAATTTATCTTTCTCTGCTTTCCAAGAATGTTTTGGTTTCCCTAATATATTAGTCTGCATTTGTCTCGGTAAGACAGAGCTTGTAATTTAGTATATGAATCTGTTAATCACATTAAATATGCATAATTGAGTTTAAGCAAGCTTTTCTATTTTCTGTAATACTGAGAAGTATTTGCAATGCTGAATTTGAAGTAGCCTCCTCAGAAGACATTCAGGTGCTTTGTCTACTTACGCATTTCTTTCTGATACATCACACTGTGCTCTGGATACAGCATGCTTCCACTGGTGTGATTGAAGACAAATCTTGTTCTGGAGCATTAGGTTATGTAAGACTGACTGAAAGGAGGTCATGACAGACCAGGGAAGATGTGAAAGAAGGCATATGAATCACAGTAATGTTACCTTTTTGTCAGAAGACATGCTTGGAATAGCTTAACAGTTTAACTGTGTAGTGGATATTTCTGGGCAAGTTCTGCAGAAGTGAATGTGTACACAGATACAAAGGCCGAGAAAATACACCAGGCTGCTTTTCTCTGGCTTGGTTTCTAATTCTCTTTTTGGTCTTTGCAGCCTTTTTTGACTTTGAGCAATGCACTGGGATAGTCCGTTTTTGTTGAAGATACTTACGAAAATAAAATAACTGCTTTGAGAAGTATTTATTTCAAGCACCATAAGAGTTCCTGTTGCTATGAATATGACTTCTAAATGTGTGATGGGTTTGTCAATTTACCTACAGGGATGCATATGAAGTCAGGAATGTTAACTTTTAAGTACAATTTTTAAGCAGTTAGTGACTTTCCATTCTTGTATCTGTATAAGTAAATTCTTAACTTCTTTTCACAGAAAACAAAGAAGTGAACAAGACAAGTGGACGACTTAATGACAGTATCCCCCAGGTTCCAGTAAAAAGAGGGGAATCAGAGTTTGATTCCTTCAGGCAGTCACTACCAGTTTTTGAAAAACGGGAGGAAATTGTCAAAGTGATAAAGGACAATAAAATTGTTTTGATTATTGGAGAGACTGGATCAGGAAAAACTACTCAAGTAGGTTTCTTTAATAAAATAATAAAGATACTGGTATTTATAGAAAACTAATGCCAACTTTGTAATGTTTTTAATAAGGGATTTCTTTCTTAAGATTTTTGTTCTCCAGTATGGTCAGAAATTCTATGTTCCAATTCACTTTCTTTGCTTTTGAAATACTAAGCCAGCAGATATGTACCAAATGCATAAATTGTGCAGAATTTTCTGGTAGATACAATTTTTTAATTAAAAAAGTACAAAATATTGGAGAAAAGTAGCTGTGATTTTTGTATAGCCCTTTTTGTTCTAAAGCTAGTTGTGTTGTATGCAGACATTATTGTGTTAAAATGAAAGATTATCTACAGGGCTTTTTTCTATAGATTTCTTTGGAGTAGGAGAAAGACGCTTCAACTTTTTGAAATAAAAAAAATCCCCAACAGATTATACTTAGAAATTCATTTTTACTGCCTTTCTGCCCCCTTGGGGTACATTCGCAGTGATAATCCTATTGTGAATCCTTTTGCAACCTGTGTAATGTTGACATGCAGTTAAATCGTTTCACTGTGGTAAAAAAGCTATGACCTTCTCAAACTAAAAAGTAAATTTGAACCACTTCTTTACAGATCCCTCAGTTTATTCTTGACGACTGTTACAAAAATGGAACTCCCTGTCGTGTGTTTTGCACTCAGCCAAGACGTTTGGCAGCTGTTGCTGTGGCTGAAAGAGTGGCAGCAGAAAGAAGAGAAAAGATTGGCCAGACAATTGGTTATCAGATTCGATTGGAAAGCAGGTACTAATGGTATTCCTTAAAGTCAAATGATCTTGTGTTGGTGTCATAAGTGTGTACATTTAAACCACAGTATCTTTGGGATACAGCCTTGAAAAATCTCAATGTGTAAAGTATAGGTGGAATATGTTATTGCAGGTGATGAATGAAGAGTGAAAAGGACAGTTTTCTTCCTGTGTTTTGTGTAGTAAGGTGCCTCATAGAAATGAAGTGCAAGTGCTTTCTCTTGATCTCTTCTAGGGAGTGTGTGTGCGTAAATCCTTTTCTTGTTTTTAAATCAAGTCTACACTTTCTTGTTTTTTTGGTCCTCTCTACTTTTAACATATGCGAATCCAAAAATTGTGCAATCTTTGAAGGTAGGTGAGAAGACCAGCATGCTGTAACAAATTCTATGTAGAGTGAGTTGATAGGGCACATAAAAGAGAAAACAACAAATTTGGAAAGTGAGTGATGAAGTTGAGCATTATTCACCTATCTAGTTTGAGTTAAATTTACCCAAATTTAAAAGCTGTTTCAGCTTTTGTGTTTAAAGAGTGTGTGATATAAGAGATATTTCTGTATTACCTGATGAATTTATTCTTAGAGCAGGAATGGATTTCAGTCTGAAGATTGTGTGGGATTTTTACATTCTTTGAACTGCATAGCTAGTGGGATTTCCAGGAGGGGGCAGCAGTTGGGATGAGTGAGAAGATAGCAGAAGAGATAGCTTATTACGTTCTTTATATGGATGAAGGTAGATGACTCACAACTAATGAAAATGAATGCACTTGAACAACAAAGCCAAGTTAAGAATTTGAATATGAAAACTTGGAAGGGATTAAAAAAGCTAGTGAAGATGTATTGCAAATAAGGTGGATGATTAATGTGTGGAAACATTTTGCTGGCATAGGAACAGCAAAGTATAAATGAGATCAAAATGGAAGAACTTCTGAAAGCAGTGCAGAAAATCCAGCTTAAGAAAAATCCGTAAATTTACTCTAGAGAAAAAGTGAAAGGAAGAGATGGCAATACTTACAGCTCTGAGCAAGAAAAAAAACTGGAGCCGGGGTGTTGAGAGATGTTTGCAGTATCATGGAAGTCTTAATTTTTTAAGTTTTACTGCTGTTAGTAAGGACTGTTTCTGGGAGGCTACTGAAGAAGAGTAGAGGTGGGTAGAGTAAAGCATTTCTATCTTGTTCCTTCAATTTAACATATTAGGAGGATTTTTGAAAGGAGTGATTAATTCCAAACTTGGAAAGAAATATAAGAAGTATGGAATGACCACCAGTGAGTATGTATCTTCCAGCTGTAGAGGACAATACAAAGGAGCTTTTCAGTTCCTTTAGGATGGCAGTACTGGAGACAGTAGTGACAATTGCTGGTTTTACTGGCACAGCTAACTGTGCCACAGATAAATGGCTCGTGGAGGACTGGCTCCAATGGGAGGGAACCCATGCTGGCACAGTGGAAGAGGGTGAGACCTCCCCGTGAAGAAGAAGGGGCAGTAGAGGCAGCGTGTGATAAACTGACTTCAGCCCCCATCCTCTGCCCTCCTGTGTGTCTAGGAGCAGGAGGTAGAGAAAATTGGGAATCAAGAAGGCCTGCGAAGAAGGTGGGGGGGAAGGTGTTGCAAGATTTGGTTCTATTTCTCATTATCGAACTCAGATTTAATTGATTATAAACTAAACTAATTTCCCGAAGTTGAATCCCTTTTGCCTGTTACAGTAATTGGTGACTGCTCTCCCCGTGTCCTTGTCTTGACTCCATGAGTCTTTCACACTATTTTCTCTCCCCTGCTCAGCTGAGAAGAGGAGGGATAGAGTGGCTTTTATGGACACCTGGCACCCAGCCAGGGTCAACCCACCACATGTAGGCAAATACAAAGGTTACATCTAAGCATATGCTGAAGAATTGGAACCTGTTTTTCCAAATCAGTTCACATTGATTTTCCAGTAAATTGAAAGACATGGAGAGGTTCTCAAGGTTGTGTTTCACGTACTTGTTTCTTTATTAAAATTTGAATATCACTTTTTGCAGTTAGTCCGTTGTCTGGAGTTGGAGCATAAACATTATGAATCCTTATGAACTGCCTGGGACTAGGCATAGTTCAAAAACAAGTGGTATGCACGGATTCCTTGGTGAGAGAACTGTAATTCTTCTGGCAAGCAGTTCTTCAATCCTTTCGTTTTCAAGCTGTGGAAAGCTTACAGCCTTTAAATGGTGCAGAAAGCCTGAGTTGTCTTTCTGAACTGTTCCGTAGGGTTTCTCCAAAGACACTGGTAACATTTAGCACTAACGACATGCTGCTTCGCACGCTGATGGCAGGAGACAGCGCCTTGTCAACCGTGACACATGTTATTGTGGTAAGGATCCTGCTGTCTTCCACGTGGGGTGGAGCAGTGTGGATTACTTGTTTATTGGAGGATAAGGTTCTTGTTCTCTATTAATTCGTTGAGCATTTTATACGTTTTTGTTTGGTAGAATCTGAGTCAACTTTAAAGGCTTTCTGATTCTTTATTGTAGCGTGCGCGGTTTTGTGGGTTTTGGTGCTTTTTTTTGTGTTTTTGGTTTCCCCTGTAAAATATCCTATTTTAGTCTAGTGCCAATAATTAATTATGGAATCATGATGCAGTTGAGGAGGGCAGAGGTCTAAATTTTTCTGAACTTTCTCTGTCAGCAGAAAAGCCTTAGGGAGGCTTACATAGATGTGGTTCAATGTGAGCATGTCAGAATTTCTGTTACCATGTAGTTGTTTTAGCAATACTAGGTTTGCTGTCCATTTGTTTGCCCAATGTTTTCAAGATAATGTGGAGTCTAATTTCTAGCAAATTATTTGAGTGTGTTCTTTTATAATAATGTGAATATTTCTATTGTGGAATTTGATGAGTCAGTGGAACCAGAATGTTTACCATGAGATTAAGTTCTCCTTTACTGAAGACAGAAAAAATCGTGATAATTTTATATGCCTGCCTGGTTATCAAAGTTAAAAAAGCATGAGAATGACTCATACATTCCTGACTTCATCTTACAGATCTTGTATTTGAATCCCTGTTTCATCGTGTAAAATGAAATAAGAATGACAAAGGTGATTCATCAGTCATGTGTCTTAATTGATGATGTGCTTTGTGCATGACTGTATCTAAGCAGTCTTTTTTTCTGATTATGCATTATCATATATTTCTCTTAAGTGCTTATCAGTTGTGAAATGGGACTTTATTAAAATAATATTTTTACGGTTTGTGGCATTTGCTTGAAAGTAAGGTTCAAATACAAGAATTAGAGACATTCACTTTGACCTCTGAAGTTAAGGTGTATGTAGCTTGTGCAATTGCAGTGCACTCTGCTCTCACATCTTTATAAAACTTCTTGAAATATTTTTGTACTTATGGATAGTTTTTAAAAATCCCTTTACTTAAACTAGACTTACACATTTTCATGCCTTTTTAATGTGGTACTAAATTATGCATTTCAATTTTTTTTAAGAAGTTGGTATTTGTCAAAAGTAATGCTCCTGAATCTGTGATGTTTATCTGTTGGTTTTGGGTTTTTTTTCCCTTTCGTTACAGGATGAAGTACATGAGAGGGATAGGTTCAGTGACTTCTTGTTAATAAAACTGAGAGATGTATTGCAGAACCAGAGTAGTTTAAGACTAATTATTTCTAGTGCTGCTCTAGATGCAAATCTTTTTATTAGGTATTTTGGAAGTTGCCCCGTAATACACAGTAAGTATTTATCTTAACTCTTAAATCTGAGTAGTCCTGCCCTAAGACTGACAGATCTTACTAAACTGTAGCAAACTAGTCTGAGTAAAGACACATGATGAATGCACTGAAAGCTACAGCAGTGCTTGTTCTTNATGTGAATATTTCTATTGTGGAATTTGATGAGTCAGTGGAACCAGAATGTTTACCATGAGATTAAGTTCTCCTTTACTGAAGACAGAAAAAATCGTGATAATTTTATATGCCTGCCTGGTTATCAAAGTTAAAAAAGCATGAGAATGACTCATACATTCCTGACTTCATCTTACAGATCTTGTATTTGAATCCCTGTTTCATCGTGTAAAATGAAATAAGAATGACAAAGGTGATTCATCAGTCATGTGTCTTAATTGATGATGTGCTTTGTGCATGACTGTATCTAAGCAGTCTTTTTTTCTGATTATGCATTATCATATATTTCTCTTAAGTGCTTATCAGTTGTGAAATGGGACTTTATTAAAATAATATTTTTACGGTTTGTGGCATTTGCTTGAAAGTAAGGTTCAAATACAAGAATTAGAGACATTCACTTTGACCTCTGAAGTTAAGGTGTATGTAGCTTGTGCAATTGCAGTGCACTCTGCTCTCACATCTTTATAAAACTTCTTGAAATATTTTTGTACTTATGGATAGTTTTTAAAAAACCCTTTACTTAAACTAGACTTACACATTTTCATGCCTCTTTAATGTGGTACTAAATTATGCATTTCAATTTTTTTTAAGAAGTTGGTATTTGTCAAAAGTAATGCTCCTGAATCTGTGATGTTTATCTGTTGGTTTTGGGTTTTTTTTCCCTTTCGTTACAGGATGAAGTACATGAGAGGGATAGGTTCAGTGACTTCTTGTTAATAAAACTGAGAGATGTATTGCAGAACCAGAGTAGTTTAAGACTAATTATTTCTAGTGCTGCTCTAGATGCAAATCTTTTTATTAGGTATTTTGGAAGTTGCCCCGTAATACACAGTAAGTATTTATCTTAACTCTTAAATCTGAGTAGTCCTGCCCTAAGACTGACAGATCTTACTAAACTGTAGCAAACTAGTCTGAGTAAAGACACATGATGAATGCACTGAAAGCTACAGCAGTGCTTGTTCTTTGTGTATTCATGTTCTTTGTTTCCTGGCTATTTGCTCCTAATTCAGAATGAAGAAGTGTTTTTATCACTGAGGGTTCTGTAAATGCAAGTATGTTCTGGCCCCCTGCATGTTCAATTCAAGAAGTAGGAAAAGCTTATTAAAGTACTGGTCTCCATGGTGATACAGGATCTACAAGAATGTGATATATATTAATATGTTCCAGTAGATTATAGTTCTTCAGGCCTCATAGAGATTGGTGCTGGTTACTGAGTAAAAACACAGATAACTGTACCTGTTCACTTCAGAAATACTGTCCTAGGCAAATTGGGGTTCCATGTTTTAATCACGTGATTCTTCATTTTAAAGGAAATTCTTAGCTGTCCATCTAGCTATGGATGGATAGATATGAATGGATAGATATGAATGTCTATCTATTCAAGAAAGACATGCAATTTCTGTTAATTTATGTTCAGACTCAGAAATCTGCAGTGAGATTGCATTCAGATGTAAAGAAAAGTTGTCATTGTTGGTGTTTTAATTTCACTTAACTGATCTTTAGTAGAGGTAATACATAGGTGTGTGGGAGATACATTTTCTGTGGATTTGTTTTCTCTTTCCCACCTTCCTGGTTTGCAAATTTTCTGGTGACCTCCTCTGGACCTTGCTGTCCTCTTCTATTTTCAACAATGATGTCAAAGTATAATGTGTTCTGAAAAGAAGCTTTCAAGAGAAATTCTCTATTTGCCAACCAAGTAGACTGACTGCACGCCAGCCTTTTTTTAAGAATCTCAACAGTTCTAGGAGGTTTTTTTTTCCATTTTTTGAGAACTTACGAACTAAAAGAAGAGGGTTTAAATACTTTGGCTGTTAATGTAATGAAAAGAGTTTGATTTTCCTTCAGCAATATAGCTGACAAAATTCTGACCACAGAAACCAACATTTTGTAGTTGTGGATTCCTGTAGTTTGTGATCACTGTTGGAAGACGTGCTCAATGACAGCTTCAAAAAGTAGGTGAATTGTGGCTTGTTCTTTCTGAGGGAAAGTCCTGAGTACTCTAAACTCAACTGTGATGCATCTGCTAAGAAATCAGAAATTAAATTCTAGAGATTATAATTCTTCAAGGGAAAAGCATCCTTTAATGTCCACAAATGAGGTCTGGAAAACAGTCATGATGAAATAGAAATCGGGATAAATTATTAGGAGGTGAAGACCATTGGGATGTCTCATTTGTCATGAAGTGTTCAGTAAAGAAAGCCAAATTTCACTGAATTAATTGTTGAAATTGGGAGAAGTCCATCTCTTCATATAGTTCTCATGAAGGTAGTTCGGTACAAAGATGTCTGCCTGTGGAATCTTGCACTAAAGCTATATTAATTGTTGTGTTTTGTGATCCAGGTGGCAGGCCTTAACAGTGAATTCTTTTTGGAAACCCTAGATAGAAGAGGCTGTTTTCTTTTACTCATTTTGATAAAATAGCAATTAATGACTCAATCTTCTGAGCTTCTCTTGCTATACACCTAATGGAGTTTAAATGGTTAGTGAGAAACAGGGTATTCAGCTGACATTTCCTTTTTGAGATGTTTTGGTTTGTGGCCCAGTAATTTTAAGAAAATATACGCCAGTAAAGGTAGTCTTACGAGATTTTTCAAGAAAAATAATAATTCCTTAAATCAGGCCTTAATAATGGTTAATTCACTTTTTGTGAAA
>WEIV01011609.1:51363-65705 GCA_013390005.1 Calyptomena viridis | reverse complement strand
CGGAGGGCGAGAGGGAAATGGCGGCGCTCTCAGCAGCGCCCCCTGTTGGCGAGGGCCCCGCGGTCAGTCCCGCTCCTCCCGGGGCAGCCCCAGGCCTCGCCCGCGGGACGCTCTGGTCTCGTAACCTCTGCGGGTCTCAGCGAGCAAGGAGTGAGCAAGTCCCTATTTACATGTATTAAAACCCCCTCCAACAAATATGTATTTAATGTTTAGAAAACACACTTAGCTAAAGCCACACGAATCATGGAATTGTTGAGGTTGGAAAAGACCTTTAATATCACTGAGTCCAACCATTAACTGAGCACTGCCATGTCCATTACTAAACCATGTTCATAAGCACTGCATCCACACATCTTTTAAATACCTCCAGGGATTGCGATTCCACCACTTCCCCAGGCAGCCTCTTCCCATGCCTGACCACCCTTTTGGTGAAGAAATTTTCCTAATATCGAATCTAACCCTCCTCTGATGCAACTTGAGACCATTTCCTGCTTGTGTTTGCTACCAGGAAAAAAAGAACGAGCCCCACCTGGATACAACCTCCTTTCAGGCGGTTGTAAAGAGTGATAACGTCTCCCCTGGGCTGCCTTTTCTCCAGATTAAACAAACTCAACTCCCTCAGCCGCTCCTCCTAAGACTTGTCTTCCAGACCCTTCACCAGCTCTGTTGCCCTTCTCTGGATTCACTCCAATGTATTTCTTGTATTTCTTGTATTTCTTGTAGTGAGGGGCCCAAAATTAGACTCAGGATTTGAGGTGTGGCCTCACCAGTGCTGAGTACAGGGAGACAGTCACTTCCCTGGTCCTGCTGGTCACACTATTCCTGATACAAGCCAGGATGCCACTGGCTTTCTTGGCCACCTGGGCACACTGCTGGCTCATATTCAGCCCACTGTTAAACAGCATCTCCAGCTCCTTTTCCACTGGACAGCTTTCCAGCCAGTCTTCCACTGACCTGGAGCATTGCATGGGGTTGTTGCGACCCAAGTGCGGGACCTTTGCTTTCTCTAGCAAATGAGAAAAAAAGCAACTGATGTCAGGCTGGCAGGGTGTTACACAGAAGCCCACGCTACATGAACTCCATGAGGTGACTCTGCGGCCTCTTGGGGAGTGTCCTCCTCTGAGGACACTCAGAGCAGAGACACAGGAACACCTCTGTGCCATAGTGCTAGGCTGGTTTGTCCTGCTGTTCTGGAATTAAGCAGCCACCCATGTGTCCTTGGGAAAGTTCAGCAGTTTCCTAACACCAGCTTGCCAGATCCCTCTTGAGCATGCAGGTTGTTGTTTGACAACACACATTAAAACATCTGTCTGGTTTTGAAGGGGTTTTAAACCCAGTAGCCCTGCCACACAAATATGACCACAACTCCTCTTCTGTGAAATCCCTGGTTCTACTTTTTCTGCACTACTACCTGTTGTAAGGGCTGCTTAGTTCTGGAGCATGGCATGCAGTAAATCAGTAAATTAGCACACAAGGAAATAAATAACAGGGAGCAGTACTGGTGAGCATGTTGCATGAGATCCAAGAGATTCTCATGCAGCCAGCACAGGTTGGCAGACCAAGAATGAGATCCAGATAATAAAGTCTGGCAAACCAAAGCTGTGCCTGCATATGTGGTGCAATTAATCTGTGACATGAACAATCTGCCTGCAGATAACTGGAAGATGACTATATGTAAAAATTTAAGAACTCACATTAATTCTTACATATAGATTGAAAAAATATCATTAATGTTTGGCAACAAATAGCAAATACCATTAAAACTCACAAGCATGAACATTATGCATCAATAATTATGAAACATAGCAGTCATGGTAGTGTACAGATGCATTTTGATTTTGTAATTTAATTTTGATCTCATTATTATTGTCTCTTAAATAGACAATTAACATAAATTATGTTACCATAGCACACAGGAGTCCCACTCACAGGCACTATTGCCTTGAGTGACACACAAATAGATGACAAAAGGTAATCTCACAAAGTGTTAACACAGACCTATGAAACAAAAGGTTACAAAGAGGTAACAAGAATGGTCAACATGCTAAGAAGAGATCTTTGCATACTAATAGTTTAGCTACTGTCAGCTTTTGTAGGCCTCACAGTAAAAAAGCCTGTTAGGGAGGGAAGGCTTTGCATGATGATAACAAGAGTGCTTTGAATTAAAAAATTAATTGTATTTTCCATACCATATTGCCAGTGTTTCTCCCACGCGTGTCAGTTCAAACCAAGAGCAATTGTGTCAGGACAACAACAATTTATGCTTCTCCTGTTGCTCTGAAGTCTGCAATCCACATGGCATAGTTTCAGCAGTCTTTCTTCCTAAATCCTAGTGTTAGGGAAGGTAAGTGACCTAAGAAGGGGATACTGTTGCTCCCTGTGGCAAAGACAAAACATCACAGGCCACAGCATCTGGACAATTTCTAGTCTTCCCTCTTCTGAGAAAAGTGTTATCTTCCAGCAAAAAAGGCAGAAAGTTGAAACAATCTTCTATGCAACTGCTCACACCCAGATAGGGTAGGCAAATGTAGAAGTTAATATATGTTTATCCATGTGCCTGATATTCATAGCTGGTTACTTTTTAAGAATGTCTCTAGACATGTCTAGTATCTTGCAACTTGCATAAAAGTCATGAGCCCTGTCAGTATTTCAGGTATGTTAGCTGTCAGGGCCTAGAGCACAGCCCCCTTCTAGGAATGCCATTGGCTATGTTAGAGTTTAGCTAGCTGAATCCAAGGTCAGCTGCTCTGATGATAAGACCTCTTGTGAAGAAAGCTAGAAATGAGGGCCTGCTTCTCCTCTTCCTTGGGAAGTGCTTTTAAACTGAGGCTATACCCCTGACATTCGCAGCTGCTACATCTACATGTGGTGTCCTATCTCTTTGATCCTGACTCAAATCCTGTCTCAGACCTGCTGGTTGGATTGATCTTGGACCTTTCTCATCACTACATACTTGCTGTGTAATCACTGGACTCTGTCTGACCCTCTTCATTGTCTCTGGCCTTCTCAAGAACCAAATGTGCTTCTTGGTGAGGTCTTAGCTCCCACCTATCTTGGCATCATGCTCTACCTTTGGCTCACCTTCCCTTGCAAAGCAAACGGCCCTGATCACCCCTTGATATTGCCACATCAAACCCACTAGCACTCTGCCATGCTTAAAAATTCAGTCACACGGAACTGTTAATGTGCAGAACAGCTGTGCAGATGTCCATAGAAAAAGCATAAGCCACATGAGGTGGAAGAGATGCAGATTCATCTCTCACAGCTCAACTACCTATCACAGCCATGTAGCAGCTCTACACACCTTTGTTTCACATTAAATGAATTCCTACCCTTCAAGGTTGTGTAAAGGTTTGTAAAGCCAGCATGCCCAGCTATCAGGGCAACTCTGATTTAGGGGAAGTCTTTGCAGAATGCAGAACCAGGATGAAATGTTTTTCTTTGCACAGGGCTCATTAGAACTCCTGAATCACTAGCTATTCTTGGCTGCTAGACTGGCTCTGGAGGTTGGAGAGAGAGCGCCAAGTGTGCAGATGGTCAATATGCACATGCTATGAGTATTGCTAGTCTGCCAGGCCTATACGTGAACTAGAATCCTGTTGAATTAGGTTCAGTATATGCTGTTTATAAGCAGAATACAGATGTACAAACATTTAAATATAAGACAGGAGATTATAGACACACAGATGGACAAGAACCATTTTGAGTAATATGATAGGCAGAAGTCTCAATACATCAGGAAACTTACCATTATTCAGTTTCATTACAAGAGATAATCATTAGGTAAGGTTTGAAGTAGAAAAATAATACACTTCCATGGATACTTAGAAGAACTGGGACAAAAGTGAAGGAAATGATGAAAGCAAATAAGAATCACAGAATCATAAAGGTTGGAAGAGACCTTTAAGATCATCAAGTCCAATTGGCAACCGAGCACTACCACTATAACCCCTAAACCACTAAACCATATTGCCCAGCACCAGATCCAGACGCCTCTTAAACACCTACAGGGTTGGTAACTCCATCACCTCCGTGGGCAAAGAGGACAATGAAAGAAAGTGAGATGCTTCAACTTGTAGCTATAAAAATTGTGTTTAGCTGATGAAAGACAAGATCCAGCTACTTGGTACAAAAGATAGATGTGGGAAAGGGATAAGTTGTAGAAGCTTGCAGCTAATAAAAGACATTTGCCAAGACCAAAGAAAACAATGTTCTGAGAGTTAGGATGAAAGATGAAAGCACAGACAAGTGGTATGGATGGATAGGGAGGACCATATAATAGAGAACTGATGCAGAGAGAATCCTAAAGACTTAGAGCTGGACTTTAATACTGATTTATGTGATAATTTTAGCTGAACCTGTGTCTGCTTTGTTTGTCAGTTTTACACTTGCTATATGACCAGTACAAAAACCTGTTAATAATTTTTCATTTCTGACTTTAAAAACTAAGTACTATCAAGACTAAGCATCAAACAAGTGGTTAACATCTTCTGATGTAATGGAATTACTAAAAATCCAGAGGGTATCTGTGAAAGAAACTTTGCCTAATATAGGCACGTATTCACTGGCACAAGAAAACAGCAGTGAGATATATAGGAAGGAATGGATGCCAGAGGTACGTATATGGTAGAATGGTCCTGTTTTCACCTTTTGCTGCTTATGCCAGTATTGAATTGGTTTTGTTGCATTCTTTGTCACTGCTGTTATCTATTGCTTCTTCCTCTTCAGTGGGCTTCAGTTGGCTTCTGTCCTCAAACTGCTCACCCAAACTGCTCAGACTGTACTTCCACGACTAACCCAGTCAGTCTCCCTTGTCCTGAGATCTCTCAATAGTCTTTCCTGCCTAACTTATTTTTCAGAAAAAAAGTTTTCTTGACCCTGCCTGCTTCCTTAACTCCAACATTCCCCCTCAATTGCCTCAAGCACTTCTAACACCTAATTGTTTCTTGCTGTCACCATGCCAGTGTGGTTCCTAACTTCCCATGCATCCTCAGTTTTTGCTTACTCTCTTTCTGTTGTTGGTGACTTTTCCAAATTTTCAAAAGATATTTTTTGAAACCTTGACATGCCTTCTACATAGTACTGTAGGAAACCACACAGCAACTCACTGTCTTATCACGCTGCAAAACTTTACATGTCTGTCTTTGAGAATGTGTAGAGTGTCTCCTAAGGTATTCAAAATGTAAGAGCTGGTGTGATTGACTATCTTATAAAGCAACAGATTGCATTTTGAAATGTCATGAAATGTCAGAGTACATTGTCTTAAGATATTCATTTGTGAGTTTTTGTTATGCTCACAGTGGTAGAAACAATAATCAAAATGCAAAAAGAGAACACAGATAATTTGATAGGTTGTTTTAAAAGTGGTTTTATGGTAACTCTAGTGGAAGTCTGTGCTGTTTAATGAGCTACTTTCATTTTCTGTTTTTTTTCCTTGATCTTTATAGCTATCTCCAAAAGGATGTTTTTGAATACAGAAAGCAATATGCAACAGTGCTAAGATCCTGATGGCAATACACCAAGAACAAGAATGGAAGTCAATTTATTCAGCAATTCTACTGTTGTAAACAGTTCATCCATCAACCATAAGCAGTTAGAAGGGCATAGCCTCTGGGAAGTCATTACTATTGCCACTGTAACTGCAATTGTAAGCTTAATAACCATAGTGGGAAATATTCTTGTAATGATATCCTTTAAGGTTAACAGTCAACTCAAAACTGTCAACAATTATTACTTGCTCAGCCTTGCCTGTGCAGATCTCATCATTGGGATATTTTCTATGAACCTTTATACGTCCTATATACTCATAGGCCATTGGTCTCTTGGAAGCCTTGCCTGTGACCTGTGGCTAGCTCTGGACTATGTAGCTAGCAATGCCTCAGTAATGAACCTCTTAGTCATCAGTTTTGACAGATATTTTTCCATCACAAGGCCTTTAACTTACAGGGCCAAACGCACGCCCAAAAGAGCTGGCATCATGATTGGTCTGGCTTGGCTAATTTCCTTCGTGTTGTGGGCACCTGTAATCTTGTGCTGGCAGTATTTTGTGGGTGAACGAACAGTACCACCTGAAGAGTGCCAGATACAGTTTCTGTATGAACCTATTATCACCTTTGGTACTGCAATTGCTGCTTTTTACATTCCAGTGTCTGTGATGACCATTCTGTATTGCCGCATTTATAAAGAGACGGAGAAACGTACCAAGGACCTTGCTGAACTGCAGGGTTCAGAATCTGTGGCAGAGTTTGAGACAATAAAGCCTCAGAAAGCTCTCCTGAAGTCTTGCTTCAGTTGCAAGCAACAAAACTTAGTCAAAAGAGAGAGGTGTCAGGCTTCTTGGTCTTCATCTAGTCGAAGTACGTCAGCTACAGTGAAAGCCTCTCAGGCAGCGAGTAGCTGTATCGACTGGGCTAAGGCTGACCAGTTAACCACCTGCAGCAGCTACGCATCTTCAGAAGAGGAGGATAAACTTGCTGCTGATTCAGTTTTTCAAGTAACTTATGAAAGTCCATCTAAAAGTAAGGCAGATGAGTTTAATGAGAGTACAGATGGTGTTGTCAAAGACCAACCCGAAGAAAATGATTTTGAGAACCAGAAATACTTTTTGTCACCTGCCAAAGACCACATACAGAAAAGTAAAAAATGTGTGGCCTATAAATTCCGATTGGTGGTTAAGGCTGATGGCACCCAGGAAGGCAACAATGGTTGCCAAAAAGTAAAAATAACTCCTTGTTCTGCTGCTCTGTCAAAGGATCCTTCCATCAAAAACATAGATCCAAATATAAATAACCAAATCACCAAAAGGAAACGGATGGTTCTTGTAAAGGAACGCAAAGCCGCACAGACTTTAAGTGCCATTCTTTTGGCTTTTATCATCACGTGGACTCCCTATAATATCATGGTTTTGATCTCCACATTTTGCTCTGACTGCATTCCCCTGACACTGTGGCACCTTGGATATTGGCTATGCTATGTGAATAGCACCGTTAACCCCATGTGTTATGCCCTCTGTAATAAAACTTTCAGGAAGACTTTTAAGATGCTGCTTTTCTGCCAGTGGAAAAAGAAAAAAGTGGAAGAGAAACTATACTGGCAGGGCAATACCAGACTGCCATGATTGTTCTTATATAGGAAATAAGGAGAAATATTGATATTGATGTAACCTAGCAAATTGTCTGTAATTGACTATAATCCTGTCTTTTAAAAGCTGTTGTTTTATGTGTCTAGAGGTTAAAAAAATCCAATGAAAAGTTAAATTTTGCATGAAAATAGTGTGCTTGGGATAAAAAAGTCAGTGGCTGCTATGAGCAACACAGTTTGGTTTTGACTATGCAGTAGACCTGCATTAAAGTTATTATGTTCAGGGTCTTATGTCCTTTCTTTCAGCCCGAAAATATGTACAGTAAATTATAAACTACTAGAAATTAGACTGGGATGGTCATCCAGTCATCATATCGGGTCATCCAGGCTGTCTCCCTGTAGAGCAGAACTGTTTCTTCCTATAATTCCTTGTTAGTGTATTGTTTATTTAGTTTTCTATGTGCCAAGTAATGGAGCTTGTACTACTTCGGTTTTGGGACTTTCCCACCTGCTGCTGAAATGAAGCAAGGACTCTGTAAAGTGATAAATGCTGTCATTGCCAATACTAAATGGTAAGGGAGATTAATAATATCCCAAATGAACACATGTATTACAGGCAATTGTACTGAGAAAATTTCCACTTTAAAGATGACTTTTTGGAGACATAGAAAGGGCTTATAGTGGAGGGAATAGATAATATATTTATGTATTATGAAGAAGCCAGTCCCAATATCTGTAAAAATGGTGATGGTTAGCAGATATCTCTAAATTTCTCTAGTTGTCAATACCTCTGAAGTAAATTTTTAAATTTTATGTAATAGTGACAATGGTACAAATAACTGACTGTAAAGCATAATGGACACGGTCTATCTACAATAGAAGGAAAGCCTTTTTTGCAGTCACCTTTGTTGTGCTTCCCCTGAGCCCAAAAGTTTCCGTTACTGATGGAATGATGCAGAACAGGAGAAAAATACATATTGTTGCCCTGTATGTTTATCTATATATAAACAGTGACAGAATCGGTATCCCTGAAGGAAGAAAGATTTTTTAAAAGTAACTTTTGAATATTTCTATAAAACTATTAAGGACACTTTGCTTTTTTTTTTTTTGTCTTTAAAAAGCTTTACAAATACTGGCAGATATCAGGTGCTTGGAAACACAAGTTACTTTCGGGCACTGTCTTTTGGTCCAGCAGGACCATATCTGCTGCAGTACTGGGGGCTGGAGCGAGCTTCTCTCTGGCTGTGGCTTCTGGGACTGGGTTGTTACAATGAGGTGAGACTCTGGCCACCAGCTGAGGTTTGCCGGGGCTTTTGGTGCGAGGGCTGAACTGCCTGTGCGTGACTGCTGTCTGTGCTAGATTGGCAGGAGTCCGGCAGCACTGACGGGGTGAGTGCATAAGCAAGCGCTGCCTTCAGCAGAGGGCCATTGGAACTGAGCTGCTGACCTGCCTCCTTGTGACAAGTGCAAGTAAGAAGCCTCAGAAGGCCACGAGAAAACAAAGATAATGGCAACAGGAGTCATGAGGAATGAAGGCGTAAAGAAAACAAATATTTATGAATAAATGAGAAAGATCTTCAAGTACACAAAGTTCAAAATCAGTTCTAGCCTTTCTATCAAATTCGGAGTGAGATACTCTGGAATATTAGTTTGGGACAATCTTCATATTATATCTACTATATGCTTTTCTGGGACATCGCACTGGTGACATGACCCACTTGCACATTTCAGGGATGGTGTTAGTCATCATAAATATACCATTGCTCTCAGTGAAATTGTTTGTATAATTTATTACATTAGCATGCCATCAAAATGTTTCCCTACAGATGAATAATTTCACCATTTCAACAATCACAGTACAAGTAATTAACACCTTTTTTTATTTCCAATCTCCACAGGGCAAAATTGTGTCAGTGAAAGATTAGCAGTGTAGTAATGTAAAAATATGTTCTGTAAAGTCACATGATTGATTTTGTAATGCACCATACTGTGCCTATTATTTTTTGTGCATTAGCATATTACTTATTAAAGGAAAGCAGAGGTCTTTATGGAGACCCTTTCATCAACTTTGCTCTGTCACTATCCACAGGTTTTCCTGTGTATAGTAACTATGTACAAATTGGCTATTGTAGTGGATTTATTTTATATTGGATTGGATCAGACATTCAATTAACTATGCTTGATTTTTAGCAAATGAATGTGCCCCTCTAGGACACAAGCTGTAGTTAAAGGCAAAATTTATGAGGCGGTAACAGTTCCTGCTAGCTGCACTGTTATTGCTAACATGAAGCATTTGCTTCTATTGAAATTAAATGAGATATTTTTTGTTGTTTTCAGCTTCTGTTGAACAAGAATGTTCTGTAAATGTTTATGGACTCTGTGTTTAGTAAATGTATTAGAATACATGGCGATGGATGCAACAATGTTGGTTCAATGTAATTGTGAAATATGTGCTTAAATTATGCTACTAGCACTTAATCATGTGAGAGATTACATGGCCAAACATGAGTGCATTGTAAATATCAAGAATTGCATAAAGAGATGTGTGTTGCTATATTGCTATGTAGAATGTTTATTCTTAAAAAAAAATCAAACCCACGAAAAGACAAATGAGGTCCTCATCAGAGTATCAGTTAGTACTTAATTATATTTTGTACCTTTAAAAAGTGTTGTGGGACTTTCGCAGTGTCGGACAATCTTGTTGTCTGTATTTCTGTTCTTTTAATGAAGGTTTTACTGGTCCTATAATTGAACATGGTCATGGACTAGTGAAATGTTTTTTGTAAAATTACATTCTATTTATACATAATTACATACACATACATATATACTGATATGTATGTATGTGTTATCAATATAGATGCATAAATACACATCCTTAACTAAGCTTTTCAGACGCCCAGCACCTTTTATATTTTTGAGTGTTGAATTTTCCCACAAACTGGGGGTAGGATTTTTCTCTCTTTCTTTTCATATATGCCAGCCTCCTTCAATATTCCAGATCCCCATAAATTATCAACTAACACTGATTTTCTGTAAAAATAATTTATGTTTGTAGATAAGTACTTGGAAGAGTTCCTAGAATTTTTGAACAGGTATAGAACACCTGGATACAGTTGTGCACTTTCTGTGACTACTTAGAGTGAAGAGCTTTACAATGACAGACAGTCATGATAGACCATAAATGCAAGGGAAGGGTTTCCTTCATAGAAAAAAATCCTGTTGAATTGAGAAAGAATTAAATTAAAAGAGCTATAGAGAAAATACTGTAAGAACCTATAAAATATGATAAAGAATATTTTTCCATTAATTATAGAATTCGATTTCCAATAGTGCTTGTCCTACTCAACTATGCATGTCAATTATTAATTGCTGTTAACTGTTGGAAATTATTTTTATATGTGAATTTTTGTTCCTCATCTCATTTTTATCTGTAATGAGACCTGCACTTAAATATATGGACTTAAGGAGTCTAGATCCAGAGGCAGTAATGGACTTCAAGGCAAAATCCTTCATTGTACTTTCTTATCATCCATTAGATATTGTTCTAGCCTTAGAGCTAAGTCTCATGAAAAGTCCCAATGTCTAATTATTCTAATCATTTTAGCTTGCATATAGGGCCTTTCTCAGTAATATGGCATTGCCATACATTTCATAGATGACCTGAACATGTCAAACTAATGTAACTGATAAATTTTAATGCAAATGTAGCTAACACGTAGTCACATCCCTGAAGGAATAAAAATCCCACTGAGGTGTGGCAAGCATGTTAAATTTAAATGAGAAGTCATTACAACAATTAAAGAATCCCATCTTGATTTGGAAGAAGCTGTTTTCTCAAAGAACACAATTGTTATGAAACTGGATACCCAGCTTGAATTTAATACCTGTGAACTTTATTCAGATTCTAGATTTTGATCAGGATTTTGTAAGATGCTTCTTTACTTGTGGTGGAAAACAGTTTCCAAATTGCCCATTCATAGTTTTGGATTCCTAAAATCTTCATATTGAAGGAGAATTTTTGGATGCTTCTTTTTTAATGTTACTCTGTAATTTTCAGGGGACATAATTACTTCTGCCTTCCGATTATTTGCTCTAGGAAAACCAATGAATGAACAAACAGAGAAATAATATGAAGAATATGAATGTTTCTCACTTGGACATAGTGAGAAACAAAGAACTGTTTCCTCAGATGTACCTAACAATCAAGCTAGAGTTACTACAGTCCATTTCCTGCGAACTCTACATCTAGGTGCCCCTCTGTTGGAAAGGACTCTGCCCCAAAACCTGCATACTGCTTAGTTCTTTTTGATAGTACAGAAGGTGGAAAAAACCCAACAAAACACATCCCCCCCCGCCCCCCTGGCCCAATGGCTCACATTGACTACTTTTATGAGCTACAGACCAGGGTCAGAACTTCCGTCTGAAAGGCTCACACACAGTGTTTGCCATGGGGACTCCAAGGCCTCCATCAGCTCTTGCAATGCTCCTGCAGCTGCTGGGTAGTCAGTGATTTCTCCATTTTGAAACAGCCTGCTAAACCCTAACTCCGAACATGGGTATTTGTCTTTTCACTTAACTGCTTGGCTTTCCCCCTACGAAATCAGAAAGAGGCCAATTATTTCTTATGCAGTCATTGCATATCTCCATTGCTGCCTTTTGAACCCACTAAGAAATTTTCTTCCACATACAATTGACAGTTGAGTGTAGTCTGACCATTCAAATAAGCATCTTTTTTATGATTTTATTAATAGTGACCCCATATATTCAACTAGCTAAAAAATTGATAACATTGTGTTGTAAAACATGAGATAATCTGTGACTATTAGTGGTTTCAGAAAGGGATGATACTGCAATTGTTCTTTCCATCTTGGTAAACGTATTTCTTCAGAATTAAGGAACTTCAATTTTCTTTCTACTTGGTAAAAGTGCTGCCTTTTACTCAATACTTTTGCCATTATCCACTAAATGCCATTAGTTTCTTCATGTATCTGCTGATATATCAAAGTCAGTCTTCCTCAAAAAAACCCAACTTAAATCCTTCAAAGGTTTTTTTTCTCTACAGGTACTTCTCCAAAGCCTGGTTGCTGATGGCTCCTGTTTCAGTAGACCTGTTAAGTTTGAGTGGGGGTTATTGGACTGGATTACAATGCCAAGATATAAACTGAAACATCTTTCAATCCTTACATGGTGCAGCCACCTAGACATAGTGGAGGTCAGATAGTTACTTTTACTGTTATGCTATGCTGTCCATAAGGCCTCCTTAGGCGTGCAATTCATCAGCTAGAGGAGGAGGAGTGGAGAGAGGGTGCAGTGGAGGATACCAGCAGAGCATGGCTGTGTTCAGCTCTATACTCTGCCACTCTGCCTGGGCCCTGGTGTCTTCTGAAATGCAGAAGTCATGCGAGTGACTAAAGGACTCTGTTAACTCTAGGAGGAAAAAATGAGGACAGGCAGCTAATTTTGTTAATTTACTGATACACAGTCTTTTTGATCCTAAAACTACTTCGTCATACCTTTAAAGCTATGGTTAGCACTTAAAAAAGAGTTACATGGAAGGCCAGAAAATCTGAAACAAAAGCAAGCACTTTCTCTATGAAAATGTAATGATTTTTAAAGACAAATAATAAATAAATTCTGAGTTGATTAATGTGGTATTGTATGTGAAAATGTGCCTACCTTTCCTGCAGTTGAGAAAACAGTATAAAGGCAAATGCAAAGTAGCAAAGAGGTGAAGAAAACTCGTTAGGCGATTACATGTTAAAAGAGGAACATGCCTCCCATTCACGGGTGCTTAGAGCTGGAACCTGTTACTCTAGACTTTGTCATGCTTACTTTTTGGAAAGATATTTATTTGACCAAACAGATGTATTTCAGCAGGTACTCATGGGAAGACCCCTCTTTCTTATACTAAAGGCAGCAGTAGAATCAGGAAAGCTGAGAGAGGGCATAGGAGAAATGTGATGGGCAAAAGAAAATAGGGGTAGATGAAATGGAAACCCCCATGTTTCAGTCTATGATTTCAGTGTTGAAGGCCAGCTGCCTTCTGGATTGCCTTTCTGCAATTTGGTGATTAAGGTTCAGCATTGGAAGGAAAAAACCTATTAAGATAATCTTTTGCTAGGGAATTACAAAGTAGAATTTAGTCCACTTTTAAATGTTCCGTGCTTGTGGATGTTTTGGAATATTCTTGCTTATTTTCATTCTGTACTTCGTCCCAAACACAGCCCCAATAGTTATTTCCATCCATACTTTGTTTAGAAATGTGGAATGTACCCCAGTCTCTGAGTTCCATTAAATGTTTTTGTTTGAACTGAATTAATAATTCTGTTTTCTGTTTGCAGTTAATACCACAGTCCCTCCAAAACTACGCTGCTGGATTTGGTCTGCCAGTACCCAAGTTATTTTTACAACTTATTTGCAGAGTCCTTTCCTCCAAAACCCTCCAAAACTGGCCAAGGGTGGGCTGCAGAGCAGGTTACTTGCCTTTGATGATCTAATGCATCCTGTGGCCTTTCTGTTATGTGCTTCAATGTCAAGGCTATTCAAAACACATTTTTGGAAGGTGTGTGAGAATCTCACTATATGGCCAGGAATTCAAATAAAAGCTATGGGAGACTGGCAGCACTGAGGTGATTTTCTTGTATCCTCTTTACAACTTTGGAGGCATCCTGGCAGAGTTACAGCTGAACCCACATTAAATTGATTCAGTGACATAAACTCAATTCAACTACTAACTATTTCTTCCCTTATGACACTTCTATCTTTGAATACAAATTCAGAGGAGAAAAAATCAGATGCTGCAAAATCGACATGTGTGCTATGTTGGCCTCACCCATGTAACATAGCTGTATCTTTTTCTGAAAATGTTGCAGTGCCTCATGAAAAAATAAAAAGTCCTTTCTTGGCTTTTCTGCTTCCCAATCAATTTCTCTTCTTAAGCAATCCTGACAGCCTTGCTCTTCTCAAAACACAATATAATTTATTTTCTGTGAAGCAATTTTCATGNATTCTCTTCTTTTCTCACAGTGGTATTAAAAAAAGAGAAAGCTGAAGCACATCATGGAAGAGGGAGAAACAACAGTCAAACAATGATAAACAAAGTGCAGTGATATTCAGGGGAAAAAATGGAGCAATAAATGAACAATTGCAAAATCTGATCTCTAAAAAAATGTGTTCTTTGAGTTTCTTGGAGAAAAATTCAGATGGGTTTTAAGTTTTGGATTAGTAGCTTTAAATGGGAAAGCTGACAATCCCATTAG
>WEIV01011609.1:23912-50681 GCA_013390005.1 Calyptomena viridis | reverse complement strand
ATCCTGACATTTTATATAATGCAACAATAAAGCCGCTTCAGTTATCGTTCAGCTACTCCAATTATATAGAAATGTGTGAAGCAACTCAAACAGAGGTAACAGAAAACAAGGTCTTCAAGGTTATCAAAACTAAAATCTTTTTATTTATTATTCTAAACCAGAGGAAATTATAATTANTTAGTGCTGTGTTCTCTAAAATGAAGGAAGAAAAGAAAAGCCTATGCTGAATACTTCAATGTGTATGGGATCATTAAAAAGTAGAGACAAAAGAAGAGTCAATGAATGAGGAAAGAAGCCATGGAAGATGAGGCTAATACAAATTTTATAAATTAAAATACTGTTCACTAAAGTTAGAAAGAAAAGGCTTGTTGCTGCTCTATGGTACACAATACTCTCCAATATGCATTTTGTAAATGTAAGCACTGCACTGGAAATGTCTCTCCTGCATGATATATAAAGATGTGCAATTATAGAAGATCAATCATGAACATTGATATTGAAGCTAAACCTTCTGAAATGCATTTATATTAATGTATATATTGTATAAGACATCATATCCTGGATTTCACACCTGACTTGTCTTATGGCTAAAATACTATAAAATTAATTATTTAAATCTTTTGGTTATGTAAATCTTGTGGTAAAGGCCTCAGTTTCTGATAGTTTCTCACTTGCATGGTCAGAATATTTCTATGACATGGTCCAATCCTGGACAATATGTTATCAGAAAGCCCTTGCAGAGGCCCAATTTAAATATTCAATCATGATTACTTAGCGTGATTATTTAGTTAGTGAATTCAGTCACTGGACAAAGAGTCCATATTCCTTTCAAAATCTACAGTTCAACTTTCTGACACGAGCAGGACTTGGTTGGAGATGACAAGTGATGCTCAATGGGTTTGATCATCATCCATGCAAACTTGCACCAGCGTTGCTTGTTGCAGTCTTTTTGCCAGTATATCATATTCCTACGGTTTAGATTTGCTCCAGCACATGCATCATACCACCAACCTCCTCCAGGAATGCCATTGAGTTCCAATTTAGCACAATTCAGAAAGTAGTTGTCATTATCTCTGTCCTTGGTGGTGAACTTCTGGTTGTCATGGAGATAAGCTTCCGTGTCCAGGGTCAGCGCATCAGTGGCATTGCCTTTGTATAGACCAACCCTAATTCGGTATTGAGACTCTTCACCTTCAATAAGGAATGGTTCATACTGTCCCCATTTGATTTCAGCATTTAGATTTACAAGTTTAACTCCGAGTATATATTGCACAGAGCTGCTAGTTAACTGATGCATATATTCATTTCCTAACCAGTGGTTGTCATGAATAGAGCCAAATCCATATTTGTAGTCCTGCCAGGTCCTGTCAAAGTCAACAGTACTGTTGGCTGTAATGTGCTGGATTACTGTCCAGCCACCATCCTGCATGTTACAAGAGACAACAATAGGGTCCTCTTTTGGTTGGATGATGTAAGGGCCATCTCTGGAATTTCCTTTGGAGCGCTGAAAAATCTCAAAACAATCCCTTGGATAGTCTGAGGAAAAAAAATACAAATAATTAAAGTAAATTTGTGTTGAAATACTAGATTTTAGAAGTTGAATTCTGTCCTTTAGAGTGAATGAATAATTGTCTTCTGACTGGAAGCTGATTCTGACTTCATCCCAGCTGATGGGCACTTAACTAAAGTGGGAAGATTTCAGGGCAGAACGTGCAACAAATGTTCAGAAACAAAGAAAAGGTTGTTACCCTGTCATACAACAGAAGTATGATTTTGCATTTATGACAGAAATATGGTTGAAAAGCCAAAAACTATGTACAGATCATTGCCTTTCCTCCAGTGTTCTTCCAGTCTGAGTAGTCAGCAAGTTTGCAATTCCCCATGCTATGTGTGGAACACTAGAGTTTAATTACTAGGGATAGCCTTATCCACAATGAACAAATTAATTTCTCTTTAACTGATTTACATCTGTAACATCCTTCTATTAAATTCTAATATAAATTCCATTTGTTCATTGATAAAAGGGAGATATTAATGGATATTTCTTGCAAATATAAAACTTTAAACATCTGAAGATTTTCTTAGGAACAACTCATTTGACTCAAACTACTGGCAAAAGTTTACCATTGATTTGCTGGTAGAACTAAAGTTCTGTGCAGTGCTGAATACCAATATCAGAAAAATAGGAGAAAGTGCTTTTCAACTTTATTGCTTATCCAGTAGACTAAGAGGGCAATAAAAATGGCATTTAAGGCTCAGATTGACCCTCTCTGTTGGGCTAAAATTATTCTGGAGTTTTTTGAATGTAACAAAGTTTGTAAGGTAACTTCTTGTTATAGTATAACATCAAGCATCTCAGGCACAATGCTCTGAATTTTGCATTTAACTGTGAGGTTTCTAAGATATGTAATAAAATTTATGTAAATATACATTGACATATGTATGAATTTATGAAGAGAGAATTCCTCTAACATGTTCTGTTTCTCTTAAACATATTTATGAGTTGTAATCACTCATCCATTGAGTTGAAACGCATGTCATTACATCATTAAACTATTGAATATTTGTAATTTATATTTAATAAAAACATGAAAATTTTACTATCTCTATGAGAAAAATTCAGTACAAATTACATAGCTGTCATAAAAACAACAGTTCTTCAGAGCTATGAAATCTTGTGTTCTGTCCAGAAAATGAGTGATAGGAAAGAAGGGCAAATGGATTGTACAAAGTGCAACAAAGCTGGTGAAGAGTCTGGAAGACGAACCCTATGAGAAGAGCTTATCACTCTGTACAACTGCCTGAAAGGAGGTTGTAGCCAGGTGGGGGTTGATCTCTGCCATGTCTCAAGTGGAGGAAATGGACTTAAATTGCACCAGGGGAAGTTCAGATTAGATATTAGAAAAAAATGTTTCACTGAAAGAATGGTTAGGCATTGGAATAAGTTGCCCAGGGAGGTGGTGGAGTAAGTGTCTCTCAAACTGTTCAGGAGATGTCTGGATGTGGAACTTGGGGATATGGCTTAGGAGTGATTATGGAGGTGCTAAGTTGATGGTTGGACTAGATGATCTTGAAGGTCTCTTCCAAACTGATGATTCTGTGAATTTAGATACTGTATTTAGAACTTAAATTTCTCTTCTGGGAATGGTTAATTAAGGAAAGGTATGGCAAGATGTCCCTTTTTTTTTTCTTAATTTAGCAAACAAACAATTTAAGAAAAATATATCCAAAGATAATTAAAAACTCAGAAAAAACTTATTCTCTGTCCAAATCACTGACCAGAGAGTCTTTAACTGAAAAGGCATTGTTTTTGTTTTTCTGAACAGAAGAAGAGAGTATGAAAAGAGTCAATCTCATTATATGACTCTTGACCAACGGATCAAAAGAACACTAAACAGTTTGGTCAGTGTAAAAAGCAAACAAAACCAAAAAACGCCCTCAACTTTCTGGAAAGAGAAAGGGATCATGAATGACTATTTTATTTACTATTGATCATGTAAGGAATTATATCATACAGTCTTCTTCACAGAAGAATTAAATTTCTTCTCTTCCAGCTGGAAAGCATTGTAGAATTCCATAACTGTCACTACTCTTTTAGAAATCCTCATCTGGTTCCTAATCTAATTTTAATATTGTCCACTGTCCATCTTCTTTCTTGTGCCGTGTTGTTCTTTAGTTAAATAAGTGCATCTTCCTGGGTAATAAGCCCCTATGTTCCAGGACAAAAACTGTATTTTTAACCAAGCTTTCTTTTGTTAGGATAAGTTCTGTTAGGATAAATAATTCCTTTTATTATTTCATGTAAGATAAAGCTTCAGTTCCTTATTTGACTTAGTAGCTTCTCTGTACGGCTTCACCGCAAATTAATCTCCTAGAATGTGGGTAAAATTTGCACACAGTATTGCAGATGGTCTTATATAGTGCCACTGATTCTTTGCAAGTCTTACTAAAAACATCTTGTTGGTATTTTCAATATTGCATTGATATTGCTTAGTTTGCTTTAAGATGGAGTTTGGTCTTCGGTTCTTTGAAGCTCGTAAGGTCCTCAACTTGCAGTAAAACCTAGAATTTTGTACTTTATTTTTCATCTCAAGTTATTACTTAAGAACATCTGAGGGGTTTTCTACATAATAGTCCTACTTTTTGAATTTGTATTTCTCTCCTTCATGTTATTATTAAATTTTATCAGCATATTCTTATTTTTGCATCAGTATACTCCATAAGAATACTCACCTTGACTTTATGGCTTACTTTTCCATCCAAATCATTGTAATTTTCTTTTCAATCTCAATGCAACTCTACCTTCTCTTATTTAATATTGTATCGTATCATAGGCTTTGTAGAAATCCAGATGGACTAAACCTGTTAGTATTATTCAATGTCGTCTTTTATATTTGATATTCAGAAGTTTATTGGTACTTCTAAGTCACTTCTTAGGTCTTACACCTTCCATTTCCTAATAGCTGTGAATAGAATACTTTAAATCTCAATACTATCTGCATGACATTATTAAATATCCTGAAAAAGCGGACCTGTGTACACTACTCTGTACCCCAGTTGTTGGAACATTTGACTGGTAGACATTGCCTGCTTGACTTCAAACCTGATCCCATGATTTTATAGAAGGGTTATTTAAGTAATCTATATAATTATGCCCAAGTCAGTGATATACACAGTGACACTTGTATTTTCCCCTCTCAGTGTATGTTACAGAACAATTTCAGATAACCAGGAAATCATTAAGGCTGATTGTTTTAAGATTCACTTGGAAAGAGAATTTTATAAATCCTCAAGTGCCATCAGTCAGGAGATGAAAATGCATCAATCCCACTACTCTTTGTGCACATTTTATGTGGGATCTACTCTGGTAAATGTATCAAAAACCTACCAGGCTGGACCTTGCAAGCTGGATAGGCAGAGGGATGCCTCAGTGTAATCTAGATAGGATTGTTCCGAGCATAAGTCTTCAAATGTCACATAATTTTATTTAAAAAAACACTCAACAAACTAAGTGTTAATTTTTCTTGAATTAGATAGCTGCCAAGTAAGGGTTTTAAGATTTGGGACTTTGTGGCAGGACATGTTCAAATTGCAACTGATTTTTCCAAGGCTAACTTTCAAATATGTTGACTGAAAATGTTACAGCAAAGCAATAGAGTAAAACACAGCATGGATCCAAATTGCTCACTGGCTTCAGGAGTACCTTTTTCATTGGCGTTACCCAGTCTCTCATAGTCTTTTTGGGAGAGAAGGTGGGCGTTAGCCAGGACCACTGCCTCTTTGGTGCTCAGTGACACAGTGCACTGAGAGAACAAGAACAGTATAAATCCTGCTGAGCTTGTCCACAGCATCTTCCTTCCGACTCAGTGCTCCCACAGAAATACAGAACTGTAAATAAAGAAATACAGAACACAGACTAGAGCTGAAAATGGAAATATTTAAGACTTTTAGTATGGAAGTCCTGAAGGAGAAAGATTTTGAAATACCTAGCTTCAACATTGTAGGCCTCTGTCAAAATTGGTTTCTTCCATCTTCGAGGGACCTCTCCTTTCCTGATGTCTCACACCCCATTTCTGACTAGTCATTCCTGTGACACAGATCACTGTGCTGCAACATTTAGAACATCTGTCACCTCTGTCACCTTGTACCATGCTGGGCAATGAAACATAATGTAATTTTCAGTGTGGCAAAAAGCCACTGAGAGTAACGTAATGACAGAAGAAAAAAGCACATTTTATATTTATTGAGTTGAATTTTTCTTATTCCATGAGCCCAAATTACAGTGAAAGAGAGACACCAATGGTCAAACTGGCAGAAACAGTAACATGTAACATGACTGTCTGTAGCTCAAACAATACTCAAAGACATAGTTTTCTTAGTGCTGGGAATGTTTCCATGCACTGAAGAACTCACTTAAGTACTTCCAAACTATGCTTTCTGTGAATTTCTATCTACATTTAAACAATAGGTCACAGGTTTAAATCAGATTAAAAACCCCAGAAGTTCAATAAACAAGCAAAAAACCCCTTTCCTTTAGCCTTTCCAAAACCCACAAGAGTTCAATATATTGAATTAAAACAATTTTGATCCTCATTTTATGTACCTTTTGTGACACAGATCTAGTAACTCTTCATCCAACACAGCAAGAAGGCTTAGACTATTAGTGGATGAAATCCTAGGGTCCTCACTTAGGCAAATCCCAGATTCTCTGAAGAGTAGTTTGTGTATCAACAACAGCTTAGACTGAATCAGGATAACAAATGTTTCCTATATTCTCGAAGGACACTTTTACTTTGTCTTTAGCCAAACTCTTTTAATTTGTTTGTTTGTTTTTTTTGGGTTTTTTTTTTTGTTTTTTTTAAGGACTGGGCTCTCCACAGTGGCTTTGATGAAGGCAGAAAATAGATGTAGCAAACAGCTCTTCAGTAAGAGCTTATTTCCTGCCAGCGTCAGCACACAGTCTATAGAGGCCAGTATCCTTCTCCGCAGTGGCTTATGTTGCAACAAAGCCACATTCCTTATAAATCTAATGACTTAGCAGCAGATTCAGCAAACAGTTTTCCAGAGGGAAAAAATACTCAGCACATTTTTTTAAAAACTGTCCAGGATAAATCATTGTAATAAAGCTCAGGTTTGAGAGTTAATTTTTGTACCTGCCATACAAAAAGCCAGCAAAACAGAATTTTCTGCTCTACCTAAAACTAGTCAGTGATAACTATGATTTAGTATTAACATATCATTTGCTATTTTATGCAAAGTTGGTCATTTGACATTAGGCTCATAATAAACTGGAAAATTACCTTCTATGAAATTTGGCACAGTGCTTCCCTTAAAGCATTTAAGTTCTGCTGTGCCTGTATTTCTAGTCATGTATCCTTTTCCCTGGAAGCTTCTATTGTAGTTGCTATTATTAATTCTTAAATGATAAATTACTTTAAATCAAAACCTAACCCACAAGCATCATTAAAATTAATGAAATTTCAACTTGAATCTGGAGTTATTTTTTCAACTGTTTTGTTTTTCTTTTAGCATTTTTGAATGAGTCATTTACTCATATTTACACATTGAAATGATTTACAGATCCATTTAATTCCAGAATAGAAGTTGGTATTATAAGTTATTAAGAAAGCATCCAAGGAAAACAGCACTGGGTGCACACCTTACCTCTTTCAAGTGAAGACTGGCAAAGAAGAACACAAATGAATGAGCTCACTCTCTACAGTTGTACTTTGCCTGCTACTTAAGTCCAAGTGAATAAATCAGCTCCAATGTGCTATCTCAAATGCAGCAAAATTGCATATCCCTTATTTCACACTGCACATACTCTGCTGGACTTTACTCCAACATATTACACTTGGAGTTAAGTATGTATGAATTATTAAGTACAAAGTTCTTCCATAATGATGAAAACAACTGTTACTAAATTAAATATCCTTGATTAATCAATGGACACAGTGATGGAGAACCATGAAGAAGTTTTAGCTCAGTAAATTACTTATGCTGCTTAAATAGACACAGACAGATGCTCAAATTTACTATGTCATTTTGCATAGATGAATTAACTAGAAGCTATACTGCTAGTCACATTTTAATTGCACAAAGACAATTTATTTTTAATTCTTAGGAACAGTCCAACCATAAACCGTGTTGTTACTTCATGTTTTAATGGGAATGAATCAGAAGCAGTGTCTCAGATCTCTAAAAATAAAACAAACAGAAGCAGAACAGGCTGGTCAACAGGTTTCTATTTTGGTGTATGTGGATTAACAAGAGTTAATTAACATTAATTCAGGTCAAAATTGTAATGAATTAAATAAATTAACTGTTGCTATGTATCTGAATATTGTACTGTCTGTCTGCGTAGCCTTTAGATGATGTCTAATCTAGCATTTACCCTTTTAAAGATGAGCCAACACTTAAGTTTTTGAGCTCCTTGATCCACCCTGCAATCCACTTTGATCAGATTCCATCCTTGAAACAAACCACAATTAAAATCAATGGAACATTTAAATACTGTGCAAGCTCTACCTCAGGAGTCATATCGTATCATAATTTCTTCTTCAATAATTCATCCTCAGTGAGGATCCACATGCAAGGATTTGTATTTCACGTACAATTAAATAAATACCCATAGAAAATGTTTTAGGAAATATTTCCTTGTAACATTTAAAACTATATGATATTTCTCTTCACTTTTAAAGAACAAGCAATGCTTTATTTTACAGGAGGATGGACACAGGGAGTCAGAACAGTATCTTCTCCCTGACACTGGTCAGTAGCACAGCTACAGGGAAAAGTGTAAGAATACATACTCTCTGTTTTTAGCATTATGAAGATCAGGGAATCTCTGATATCTATGTGTTTGACTAATTTATGGTTAATAATATATCTAATATCTAATTTTGGTTAATACCAAGTTTTACAAGACTTGCTAAGGCCTGAAAATACTATATGGTAGCTTATGAAATAATACAATTGCTTTGAAAAGATACAGATCACACTGAAATAGTATGCTAAGAAAAAGCAGATGAGGGTACCTTTCTACTCTATCCATATTGATACACCCTGAAAAACAGCATTGACTCTAGAGTTATTTTTTGATAGGCCTCTCATCACCTTGATATAAATTGAGGTAAATCTTTGGTTTGTGCCTTTGATTCCCATATATTCCATCACTGGTTATCTTCTTCCCCATCTTTCCATTTTTCTTTACTTTCTTGCTGTTTGCTTCTTTGTTGATTTCCAAATTTTCATCTGAGCTGGCAGAGCAGAAGTGAAGTGGGAAGTGTTTAATCAGAAGAGAGAGGGAAGGGCATCAGCATTCATTCATTCATGTTCAGAAAAGGCATCTATTTCTGTAGATGAACATTTTGAAAGAACAATTAAAATCTTTACATCTCTCTCTCTCTCTCTCTCTGCTCTTGATTCTGAAAATAATTTTTCAGCCCTGAAAACGATATAATGATCTTAAGGTCAGACTACTTTACATTAGTATGCCTTGGTCATATAGATTTCAAAATAATACATTACTATAATGACTTATTGTTAGCCATGTTAATTAAGATACTTAGTTTCCTAACCCAACAACCACAATATTCCTTCTCTACAATACACTGAGTTTTTAATTATCATTCTGATTCTGCTCAGCTTGAACTGGCAAGCATTCATCTCAATTTTTTCAATTCAGGCTCTCCTATGTGGAAAGACTCTTTACAAGTTCTCTTTATCTCTATGGCCCATTGATCCAGCCTGTTCAGATACCTCTGCAGAGCCTTCCTGCCCCCAGCAGATCAACACTCCCACTCAACTTGATGTCATCTGCAAACTTACTGACGGTACACTCGATCCCCTTGTCCAGATCATTGATAAAGACATTAAACAAGACTGACCCCGAAACTGGTCCCTGGGGAACACCACGGTTTACCAGCCACCAACTGGATGTAGCACCATTCACCACCACTCTCTGGGCCAGGTATCCAGCCATATTTTTACCCAGCAAAAGGTACACCCATCCAAGCCATGGAAATCCACTTTCTGCAGGAGAATGCTGCGGGAAACAGTGTCAAAGGTTTTACTAAAGTCCAGGCAGACAACATCCACAGCCTTCACAACAAGTGAATGAGGGCATTCACTTGAGTGGGTCACCTGATCATAAAAGAAGATCAGGTTGGTCAAGCAGCCTTTCACAAAACGTTTTACAAAATCATACTGTTTGGGCCTGATCCCCTGGTTGCCCTTTACGTGTTCTGTGATGGCACTCAAGATGATCTGCTCCATGACCTTTCCCAGCACCGAGGTCAGCCTGACAGGCCTGCAGTTCCCTGGATCCTCCTTCTGGTCTTTTTCATAGATGGGTGTTGCATTTGACCTCCCTGGTTAGCCAGGACTGCTGATAAATGATGGAGAATGGCTCAGTGAGCAGTTCCACCAGCTCCCTCAGTACCCTTGTGTGGATCCCACCTGGCCCCATAGACTTAAGTGTGTCTAAATGGTGTAGCAGGTCACTAAACTTTTCCCCTTGGATTATGGGGGACTTCATTCTTCTCCCTGTTCTTATCTTCCAGCTCATAAGGCTGAGTACCTCAAGAACAATTGGTCTTGCTATTAACCATTGAGGCAAAGGAGGCCTTAAGCACTTCAGTCTTTTCCTCATCCTTTGTCACTGTCTACCCTCACATCCAATAAAGGATTATCCTTAGCCCTCCTTTAGCTGGTAATGTATTTGTATAAACATTTTTTTTATTGTCTTTTAGGGCAGTAGTCAGAGTTGGACTTTGACCCTTCTATTTTTATTCCTGCATAGCCTCACATCATCCTTGTAGTTCTCCTGAGTTTCCTGCCCCTTATTCCAAAGGTTGCAAAGTCTCTATTTTTCCCTGAGTTCCAGCTCAAGCTCTCTGTTCAGCCAGGCCTTTCTCTCCACTTAATCTTTCAGCACATGGGGACAGCCTGCTCCTGCAACTTTAAGATTTCCCTCTTGAAGAATGTCCAGCATTCCTAGACTCCTTTGCTCTTCAGGACTGCCTCTGAAGGGACTCTGTCAACCAGTCTCCTCCACAGGCCAAAGTCAGCTCTCTGGTCCAAGGGGGCAGTTCTGCTGATCCACCTCCTCACTTCCCCAAGAACTGGAAAATTCATCATTTCATGATCACTGTGCCCAAGATAGACTCTGTTATTATGGGCAAGGCTTTGACACAGGCTGGCAACTTGCATACCCACAACCTTCAAAAGGATTTTTATGGTTTCCAGAAACACGTAAAATGCTAACTTTCATGCAAGAAAGCTGTTCAACATACTGAGGAACTCAAGAGACAAAGTTTTAACAAGGCAAAAGACATAAAACACATAAAAAAGGCTGACTGAGTATCTTTCCTGAAAGAAGTTTCATGGCTGCAGAGCACAAGTGATTGCGTTGGGAAAACAAACTAACAAACTCCCACCAAACAACAAAATTGAACCATAGAAATACTTCTGCAACTTTAAGTGGTTTTGAATTGCTTTGCAACCTTGGCTAAATGCATTTTGGTATCTTTGTATAGGATCAGCAACAAAAAAAAGTGTTCATAATAGTTTTCACTTGTTCTTGAACTTCTGGGCTGGCAATGGCATATGAAGTGTGTGTTTTGTCTGGCAATGCACAAAGCAGTTACTAACTGCTGAAACACTTTGCACATAAGGTTATTTTCAATACAGCTTTTAAATTTCTTTTTACACATTCATTATTTGTGAGATGAACCATTATTTGGGAAATGAACCAATGTATGTTTTCTGACTGAATGTAAAAAAGAACAAATGCTTCACTGTTAGAAACATTTGACTTTTCAAATGTTCAGCAAATTTGTTCAGAGTTCTTATGAAAATATTTCATGAACTGAAGTAAATGTATTCTTCAGGTCTTCCTGCTGAACCTAAGACTAAATTCTAAGGGTGTAGAAACTTAACCAAATTGAAAAGGGTTTGCTTTCAACAAAAACATTGAAGTAGAAACTAACTTGAAAAATACATCCAAATCCATCATCATGGAAGACATTGCAAAATAATTGTTTGGGTAGCTGACAGGTAGGAGTGGTAGTAATGAAAAACTTCAGTTACTCAGGTAGCTTTGAAAAACAGTATGATAGGACATCTGGTAAATTACTTTCTTATTCTAAAGGTGGCAAAAATTTCCACATACAAACACTGCAGATAAAAAGTGTTGGAGAGTATTTGTGTGGAATGCAACTTGGGTGACACCTATCTTAAGATGGTAAAACTTGTGATTCTGAGGAAAAGTATGTGCAGCATTGTAAGGACGATATATGTAAAAAATTAAAAGTCAGACCAATAAACTTACGACAACCATTTTTATCTTCTCTTGCTAAGAGTCTGAGAGAGACAGGCTGTTTGAGGGGGCTGGCAATTAATTAAAGCTATTATAATGAGGGTGAAATGACACACTGTTTCTCATGAAGAAAGACAGGAACCATATTAAGAGCTCAAAAGTTCTGGTTCAAAAGTTCTTTAAAAATTTGAAAGTCAGAATGAAGTTGTGCAAGTGAGTGGAATCCAAGGACAAATCCTGAATGAATATATAGGAATGAATATATAGGAATAACGCAATAACCGATTACAATAAAATTAGAGGTTAAGATTAAAAAGGTTACCACTATTAAGGGACATAAAACCACAACAAATATTCTGTAAATGCATTGGACATAACAAGAAATCAAACCCAGAAATCCATTATTTAATGAGGGAAACGGTAATGAGGGTTAATAAGGTGATGAAAAGCAGCCAGCAAAGACTGGTCAAGAAGGAAATCAAACCAGGCTTGTTTCTCCGATCTACATGGATCTCTCCCTTTCTCAACATTTGGTCCTTTCTCTAAACATTTCACAGAAAGTTCCACATGCTCCCACAATCCCATTAAAAATATCCCATAATAATCCAAATATCCCATAAACAATTCCAAAGTGCCCTTTCCCCTCCATCTCATAGTGAGTCCTCTGTAGGTAATACTTCACTCTGCAAGGAGCTCTGGGAGTTTTTCTTTGAGTTTCACACTGGCGACAATGGTCTAATCATTCTTCTTTGAAAGTCTTAAGAACAGAGAAGTCTGTGCCTTCCAGTTTTCACTGATTATGTTAACAAGGGTTCCTCTGCATGTTACTATTCATCCGAATCTTTCCATGCTTGTGAGCATAATTAATACCATAGTCTAAAAATAACACAGTCCAATGACCACAACCTGTGACTTGGACGATTCAAACTGGACATTTGGGAAACCTTGTTCACCAACAGTAGCAGAGCATAGGAAAAGGTTTCCCATATGGGTTGTGGAACTTCCATACTCAAAGATTTTTAATACTGGCTAGACATATGACAGTTCTTCATAATGTTGTTGATAATCCTGCTCAAAGTGAGGTTGTCTAGAGACCACCAAAATGACTAACACTTCAACTGTCTGGACTTTAGAGCCAATAAACCTTAAAAGTATCTAACAATTCAGGTTTGATCCAGATTTGGCATATTGCAAAATATGAGTCAAACTCAGAGTCATATTTTAAACACTACTTATCTAGGTATCTGTCAGCTTTCAGGATAATTTTTACTATAAAAAACACATTTAGTAAAATCAGTAAGATGAAAATATTTTCCATCTCAATGCACCAGTTTTACCTCAAGTACCTGATCAAAAACAAATAGAAAAAAATATTTGATAAGTACCTGCACAAATATTCACAAATATTCAACAATTTCAAATGATTATCAGCCCAAAGATTTTTAACAAGTAATGTGTTGATCTTCATTTTAAATCAATTAACTATATCATTTAGTTTAAAACATTGTAGTTTAACCTCATAATATAGGAGTCTAAAAATTATTTTCTCAACTGGGATGAGAAGCAGCTGGGAGTGTTGCCATGGCAACCATCTCGCCTTTTTTTTTTTTTTTTTTAAAATAGCGGTTTTTTGACTTTTGTTTTTCTCCAGCAACCCCCCAGCTCAGTAGNTCCAGCAACCTCCCAGCTCAGTAGGATTGCATTAAAAAAAAAAAAAGAGGGGACTTTTCATATAGAGCAATAGACCATTGCAAGAAATGTGTGGAAGGACCATACAAAGAATGCTTCAAAACATAAGGAAGGCTTTAATGAAACAAGTTAAAATATCAGTCTGATGATGAGCCCAAGGAAAAAACAAACCAAAAAACCAAACCAAAACACATATATGCCATCACTCTAACTGTCACTCTGTGCAACTGACTATTGAATCAATCTCTCCTGGAAATTATGTTTATCACAGATCTCACTGTCTCACACTAACTACATGACTTAGTTTCTTGATCTGCTGTTTAAGGAAAATAGACAGCAACACGAAAAATACACAGAGGTGTATTTTTCACCTCCCACAGAAGGTGGGAACAGAAAAATTTCTGCCAAAACAACACATTTCACTGCCCACAGCTCTCCCCAGGAAAGAGGTTGAGATCACATCATAAGAATTAGTCAGATTGCTCAATGACTACTGAAACATTTTAAGGAACTATGATGTTAAGAACGTATAGTCTAAGAACTTGTACAGACTAGAAAACCTGCAATAAGTCTTTAACACACTGGTTCTGAAAAAAATCTATAGCATTTAGAAATTAAGGGTAATTCATGCACAGATCTTAGGGTTATGGTTTAAATTCTCGTCTGTTTACCTCTGCTTCAGTCTGGTTGGCTAAATTACCTTTCCTGCATTTTAAGCATATCATGGTTATGGCATACAGGCCACAGATGATGGTCACTCAGAGGAGACTGTCTGGACGTGCTACAGCAGCACAAGGCCATAGACATGCTAAAAGTACATTCCTACAGTGTAGGAGTTTTTCATAATCTACTATTTGCAGTCATTCTGTCTGTGTTCCACTGCTGAGACCAATACCCCTTGCATTGGCTGGAGAAATAATACTAAACTTTCCTTCAAAAGGAACATTGTATAGCAGAGCACGATCTTCAGATGTGTTCACATATTTTTCCACAGGTATTACTAAAACCTGGCTGCACTGGTAATTTTAGTTTGCATTTTGTTCACAAAGGAGCTAACTGAAGCAAGTAAGCACTGCTAAAAATAGCAAACACAATAGAGTCCAACTCATGGTTTGGACTTTTGTTGATAAACCATATTAATAGTCTCAGAAACACATGTTGTTATTGCAGAAATACTTGCTTATTCAACTACCTTACTTGGAGCACAGAACAATTATTAGGCAGTAAAAGTATGTAAATACAAATCGTAGGTAAAGTATTACAAATACTTAAAGAGTAGACAATATGAGCATGATTAAAGAAAAAAACCCCAACAAACAGTGCTTAGATCAAGTTAGAAATTTGTCTTTATAGATGGAACCACTTCTCGCAAAGAAGCAAACTTGAGAAAGTGGAAGTTTATTTGATTTTTAAAAAAGCTATCAAATATGAACAATGTACAAAAGATTAAAAAACACTAACAAGGGACTGCAAAGCTATAAAAGAACTTAATGAGCTTCAGAGGGCAAGTGTATTCCATCATATGCAAAAGATGCATAGAGCTACAATGTATGAAGGAGGGCATACAGATTTTTTGTAATGCAGATTTAAGATCGAAAGAAGCATAATTCTATGAGTGTGTTTCTTTCCTATGTGATAACAATGAAGTGGGTTGAAAGTAGCAGGTGACTTTTGGTGTTAGTTACTGGGATTGAAGCTGACATTCTTCATGACGAGCAATCCAGGCACTTTGGACATTGTGTTCAATTTTATGTTTTTCCCAATAAAAAACCTTTAAATAGTGCATTATGTTAAACTGTAGTATTTGTGGTGACCTGTGTCTGATTCTGTACAATCTTTCCAATATTCTCCTCAGGGTACACTTAAAGGTTTTGAAAAAAAAAAATCTACAATAAAATAAGTCTCAAACATATTACAAAGAAAGCACAGCAATTTGATCAGGTCTTTCCAGGACAAATGACCTCTCCCCCATTAGTCAGCTACCTGGTGATAGAAATAATTGGTTGCTACCACAGAAACACTTGAAAGCACAAGTGATGTATGCAATTATTTCTGCCAGCACCAGCTGAATAGAGTTTGCTATACAAGTTTCAACAAGACCCTTGTCGTCTTCCTAAAAATGAAGGGCAAACAGAAGTGAAAAAATGCTGTGTAAATAACATGTGAATAGAAGTAGCTGTAGAAAAAAAAAAAAAACAAACAAACCAAAACTAAAGAAGGAGTAAAATGAGAGGTTTACAGGAAAAGGTTTCTCAAAGAATATCTACTGTCTGTAGATTCATGTGCCTAACATGTGGGGGACCCTTACAAAGCTACAAAAGAGAGGTGATGCTTTTACAAAAGGACCATCAGGATCCTTTAATCACAAACCTGGTAATAACACCATAGTTCAATTCTCATCACTTTTGGTAAATATGATGCTGGATGCTGCACTTATTCCACTATAAGTCTGTCGTTTAGTAACTGGCTCCAGCTCTCATCTGAGCTCCTCCTCTTTATAAGAGATAATATTTAACACTGCAAAAATACAGCCTCATTAGGAGGTTTGATCTCCAACTTCTTAAGGTACACTTTTCCCTTAGGGTGTTTGTACTACTATCACAGTCAAGAAATTAAATCTCTTAATATAGTTTATACATTTCCCACATACCCAACTGATGCATTTGGAACATCCATGGATGGCTGATAAAACGAAAATCAATACTCCTCCCTACTCCCAAAAATTAGTTTAAAATCTTACTCTGTTCTGATTCCAATAACAGAAAGTATTCCTCCCAAGTATTTAACCAGGTTCTCCTTGCATCTGCATGGTAAATAGCAGTCCTGTGCCCTGCACACCAGATTATGATCTTGAGTTTCCTATTCTCCATTTTGAAACACAAGGAAAACTTACCCCTGTGTGTACCAGACCCTTAAAGAATCCAGAGAGCCTTTGAGAGAAAATTCTAATATTTCAAACAGAGAAAATGTTCCTTTAAAAAACTTTTTTACTTGCTCTGTTTTCAGATTAGTTTAAGCATCTTTTATATTACTGTTTCATGTTAGTATTCAGATTTAAAGAATCAGTCAAAAATTCAATTTTGGTTGAAAAATGGCATGAAAAGTTTTCTTTGTATTGCATATTCAGTACCATTTGCCCTTGACTGAATGACAGCCTTCCATTTTTATTCTTACCAGCCATGAGAAGAAAACACATTATACAAATGAGCTCAATTGTAGTATTTTGTGCATCATCAATAAAGGACCTAGCTAGCTAAAGTTCCAGGTGCACAGAAAATTATATTGTCATTAAATCTGCATAACCTTATTGGAAACAAGTATTAATTAAAGGGTCACTGCCAGCACAATTAAAGGAATAACCCTGTAATTTCAAAAGTAGACAGGTTTTCCTGAGGAATCAACATCTATTATGACAGAGGATTCATAATCCTTTATGGCTTTTGAAACAACAGAAATAAATTAAAATGCCAAAATCTATTTGTGACCTCAAGAAGCTTTCACTAGCTCAATCTGAAAATAGACTAAAACTCAATACTATTCTTACAATTTTTTTGACTAAAAGCTCCCTGAACATTGTATTAATTTATAGTCTGAATCACCTGATTTTACACAGAGTTCAAAATAGTCATTAAGATCTAGGGTCCTGTATTTACAGCCACTGAAATTATGCAAGCAGTAAGATTTTTTGAAATTCAGGGGTTTTTTTCACTATTGCTACTGCTTGCTTTTTGACTCTTAAAGGGTAATGTATTTAACCAGTGCATTGGTAGACTATTGCACAGAATGAAGCCTACAGTAAGTGGGGGAAAGCTGGCTAAATTGTACCATTTAGAGAAGAGGCTTAAATGGGTGCCCAGTTTTGATGTAGTGATAAAGACTGATGAACTTGATTTCTTGAATGGGTACAGCAATCTTACCCAACTGGAAAGAAACATGGGATCACTGCTTTTTCTTCACTCACATGGGTAATAGGCAAATAGAGAAGTCAGTACTCTTTTAAACGCTGTGACTACAGTTCATTTGCTCACTTATAACCATTTGTCCATATAGGGTAGCACTACTGCCAACACTACAGTCCTCTAGAAAACAATGTCTGTAGAAAACAAAAACACTTTTAGTCTACAATTTTTCCCAAACCTTAATATTTGTGTCAAATATGCCATGACAACAACATTTAAATTTTCTTCTGTGTTTGGGGTCTTTCTTCTTACAATTATTTATAGCTTCAAGTATCTTACTAAATGAAACATTGCCAGAGAACTTCCTTGGACACAGGAATCTGCTGATTCATAATTTTAAGCTTGTGCAATACTTGTCAATATATTTGTGAATATGCCAAATAACACACTGTCCCTCCCCTCCCAGTAATTCCTGGATATGGTAGCAAAGTCACTGTATCAAGAAACAACTCCCAAGAGGCAATGTTTATATGGAGTTTTGGAGGCAGGTACACAGGATATTCCTGGCAAGCTGCCCTCAGTGCCAGTTACTGGTCAGTAACAAGCCTTCAGAAATATAGACCACAAATAAGCCTATTAAATAGGTGCATCTTGTGCTTTTCCTGCCCAAGAATGTGCAAAATGTGCATATATAATTTTTTTAATCTTTCGACATACTTGCTTCAGTAAATCTGCTTTTCCATTAATACTAAGCTCAAAATTTTAAGTTCTGTAGTCCTTAGCCCATAAACAGTAAGAACTTTTATTTTCCTTCATTTTTTTAAATAAGTGCAATATATTGCCATATATATCCATATTTTATTCTGACATATCAGAATAAAAACCACTAAGGATCTGTTATCGTTTATATTTTATATTGGTTATTTTCCTAAAAGAAGTAAGTTTCAAATGAAATATAACATTGTAGGAATACAAATTCACTACTGACTATTAATAGCAGCAGGATTAAGGTCAGACGTGTGCCTTAGACATAAAAGTAAAATCTTTTTAATACCTTAAGGTATCGCTATCACTATTCGCCTGTAAAAATAGGGTGTTTGTATCAAACTCTAAAAAAAAAAGTCTTTGAAAACACATGACCTTTATGCAATTAAAGGTTCGTTTACACCCAAGTGGAGTTGTTTAAATGTATCTTAGTGATTTAATATACTTTTTACTAAATTGGAAAACAATATGCCCTTAAATTGCCTAGATTGCTTTGGAAATCTTGACACTGAAACATGTTGCTCTAATAAATACGTATCAAGAGTGACATAATAATGCTTAACAAAGGTGCTCTTTAACAAGCTTACATACTGGATTTTCTTCAGTAAGCTCACAGGCATACTATGTGAGTACTCAATAATCTTTACTAAATTTATCTGCACAATTACTTTTATGAGACAAGCTTCTCATACCTCATACACAAGAAACTGAAACCAAAATCATAAATGATTTGCATAAAGTGCAATGGTTGCATTAGAACCCAAGGCACTTGATTCTAAAGTCCTATTCACAACTACAAATCTTAACCACAAGCCAGCTTGTCTCTCTGAAGCAATACACACCCCATTTATGGAGCCATTATCATCCCTACTTCATCAAAAAGATAGAGCACCAACAAATATTTTTTGTTTTAAAACAGGGAGATGAGATAGCTATACATGAATTTTCTTCATTACAGGTGAAGAATTTAAACATCTTTGATGATGTAATTGACACAATTATTTCAAACTGTTCTAAACACCTTCCAGGCCATCTTAAATGACTAATAGCTGAAACAGACTTCAGCAAAATATGTCTCCTCTCCCTTCCTGTCATAAACTCATTGCCCACTCATTCAGAAGGTGGCTAAATGACCTCTTGGGCTACACATCCTTAGGATGCAGTAAGCTCATTGCATTACACCTGGTGCCAGAAACAGAGATTTTCTGGCATGTACTTTGTGCTAGCCTTGGCATTTTTTTCATCCTTCTGTGAGCTGATTTAACTCTCTAAAACATAAGAGAAATCCTGCAGAAAGATGAACCAACTTCCCTTGCTAAGACAACAAATGATAAAGCCTGAGAACTCGTTCCAGAACTTGTAAGCAGAAGGCAGCAGGACTACCCAGTCCAAGCAGAGGGAGCATATCTTCCTCCTTCTGGCAATAAGGAAATCAGTTTGTCTGTAGTCCAAGCAGATTCTGTAAATCTTTAATTTCTGTTCTCAGAGATCAGTTGCTTCAAAATAGTCTGCTGTATGTTATTTCAAATAGCTCCACTAAAAGGCAGTTACATTTCTGGGGAGAAAATGGAGATGTCAGATCTAACACAGAACACTACTAAAAATCTGTAAATAAGAAACAGAACTGGACTATAACAAACATTTACTTTCTGCAGAAAGACAACCTTGCCTTCTAATAGTAACTGCAACAGGAAAGCTATCAAGTAAGTTTTGCCTAGTGGCATTTATGATAGTGCAAGACCACATTACAACTTTAATTGACTGTTTTAGTGGTGGTAGATTTATATCCTTCACAGCAGTTAGTATGGGGCCATGTTTAGGAATTTTGCTGGAAATAGTGTTGATAACACAGGGATATTTTCATTATTGCTGCACAGTGCTCCCACAGAGCCAAGGCTTTTTCTGCTTTTCATCGAGCCCCACCAGGTGGGGGACTGGAAATGCACAAGGAGTTGGGAGGGGACACAGCCGGGACAGCTGATTACAACTGACCAAAGGGATATCCCACACCAGATGGCCTCATGCTCAGCATACAGAGCTGGCAGAAGAAGACGGGGACATTTGGAGTGATGGGGTTTGTCTTCCCAAATAACCATTATACGTGATGGAGCACTGCTGTCCTGGGCATGACTGAACTGCCTGACTACAGGAAGTTGTGAATGAATTCCTTGTTTTGCTCTGTTTGCATGTGCAAATTTTGCTTTCCCTATTAAACTGTATTTATCTCAACCCATGGATTTTCTCACTTTTACCCTTCTGATTCTCTTCCCCATCCCATCAGGGGGAAGGGAGTGAGTAGCTGTATGGAGTTGAGCTTTTGGCTGAGGTTAAACCACAACAATGACCAAGTGACATTAAATGATCAAGGCACTCTGGCTAGAACATCTTTGCTCACTTGTCACACAGATTCCAGCTCTAAAATTAAAAAAAAAAAAAAAAAAGGTACCATTGTAACTAGCATTAGTTCAACAGCAGATCAATACACTTCTACAAATTATCAAAAACGTGTCTGAAAAAGAGATGAATAACATACAAGATTCAGGGAATAACATTAAGCAACAAGATTTTTGGGCTTCTCAGGTTTCTGAGAGTGGGGCAGAATTTTCTGTTGAGGAAGGTAGGGGAGTGGTGCACTACATCTGGTTGTGATGCACAAAGAAATTGTCTGGACCTTTTTCTAAGAAAAAGAGAAGTGTTGAATATTCCATATGCTCCTTCCAAAGTTTTTCTATGACCCTTACAACTCCTGTCAACTTTTTCACTCTCAACTCTTAAAAGACTTGCATCTTTTCATGGCCTGAATTTCCATTCTCCCTTGAAGAAGAATCAAGAATGTGAACAGACACAGTGAAAGAAGGCAGAAATATTGCTCTTCCTACCTTTCTAACATGGAAAAATGCACCACTATGATTAATTACCAATCAAACTGTGATTGAAACAAGTTAATGTAATTTAATTGTCATTACAATTGCTGTTAAATGAAAGTAACTCGGTGGCTTGTACTTTCAGAATAGCTTAGCAACAATGCTAATTGCTCCATCTTCGAAGAACTGCTCCCAGTTTTTCATATCAACTTTTCAGTAAGATACTGCTGAACAAGGTTGGTTGATTTTCCCCACCAAGGCAACATGACACTCATTTCAGTAAATCCTTTCAGCAAGAACATGCAAATATCCTCTTGTCTCCATTGAATATATTTTACAACACAAAAAGACCATTCAAGCAAAACAAAAAGAGAGCAAAAATGTACAGCTCACTTTGCAAAGACTGAAGTCTTTGTCCACAAAAAACATTGGGTTATTTCTTCTCGAACATCTTAAAAGTTGACTTAATCCTATGAATGTGTATTTACTCTTTTGCAGCTTTTATGTTTCATAGCATATTTCTATGTCTTCTAAGAAAATTTATACCCCTCCTAAGTGTTTGGCAGAACAAATAAATGCATTAGAATTTTGCTTCAGGGGTACTGTAGGTGTACCATTTTAGGAATCAGATATGCAATGCCCACACTACATGGATACTGTTCCCTAAGAAGCTAGCAATTGTAAAAATGGAAAAGAATATTTATGCTGAAAATAATAATTTATGAACAGTTGTGTGAGACACTGGACTATTATATTGATTATTGGCTCAGACCAACTCAAGTGCATGTGTGTGGAAGGGACAGGTCAAATTTCATGAGGGCGAGGTGGTGCTCTGTTCCACGCCCCAGCCCTTTGGAGCCTCCTTGGGCAGCCCTGAGGCAGCTGTCAGTCACTGGCACACTGGGAGCACTGCCCCATACCACACTCCCTGAAGATCCCTACCCAGCCCCAGAATGGCTGGCACACTGGAAGTCTCACCTTGGAGCAGGGGTGGCCACAGGGGGCCAGAGCAGATAAAACCAACACCATCAGGGCTCTGCCATTTTCTGGACTCCTGGTAGCTGATCTATGCTGGACCTGGGGCAGGAGCTATAATTCTCTCTTTTTCTCTCTCTTTACTTACTTCTTCTCTGAATCTCCTGATATTTGGGTAACTTAAAGCTGGATTTTGCTATATTTGTCATTTAAAATTCTGTATTTGTCCTCAAATCATACCACCAATAAAAAATGAAAGCACAGCATGCAGAAAACAGTAAGAAGCAAAAGTGTTGCAGAAGTGATACATGATTTAGAAAGAAAATATCCAAGACAGACATTTGTCATGTTATACAGATACCTTGATTCATAATTGACAGCTCAAAAGACTCTCTGATGCAGGATACTTTGTTTTTTTCCTCCCAAAGAGTTTTTAGCAGAAAGGAGATCAGAGTAAAATTGAGCAATACAAAGTGGAAAGTCTTTGAACTAAAGATTGCCCAGAGGTTGTGGAGTCTCCTTCACTAGAGATACTCAAGAACCATTTGGATGCAGTCCTGTGCCACATGCTCTAGGATGACCTTGCTTGAGCAGGGAGGTTGGATCAGATGACCTATGGTCCCCCTTCCAACCTGACCTACGAGGTGATTCTGTAAATTGTACAGGCAGCAAACAACATAAAATAAAATTATTTTATATGTAGCACGTGACAAGCTGATAGGACAAAATACTTACTCTGTAAACCCACAACTCAGTTTTGAAAGGACGATTTTTTTCATTTCAGAACTCAACAGCAAGTGTAAAACATTAAAGACATCTTAAGACTGAACTCCACTTCTACCACCTTTAAAGTATTTTTATGCATTGCCTTAAGACATTCATTACTGTGAAGCACATCATATAATTTATTTTAATTCTCTACAGAACAATATAGTTAATCCAGTATCATCAATAACTTTATACAGATACAGTATTGAAGCCATGTCCTCTTTTCCTTACTGTCAAGTACAAAACACCTTATAATGGTCTGAAAAAAAAAAAGCTACAAACCACACTTGTAGCATACTGTATTTTGTGCCTCAGTAAAGTTTACAGTAGTGGCTTTTTCATCTTTCAAAACAAATAAACATGACAGCAATATAACAAACAGTTGTGCAAATTCAGACTTAGGAGGAAGACTCAACTACCTCCTTTTTCCAGAACTACTTTTCCCTGCTTTACTGCTGCTACCACCAGACTTGCTGGAAGATTTTGAAGAGAAAAGTCTTGTCATGAATTCAGACACATCTGGCAGCTCATGGTTGGAATTCAGCATGTTCATTGACTGCTCCATTTCCTGCATGCAAAGATCAGATAATCTTAGTAGCTTGTAACATTCTGGCTGTAGCTAAGGCATCAGCTGAAAGATTGTATCAGAGAGATGTCAAATTTTCCCCAAACCTGTTTTTACTATTTGTAGTCCTCCACAGTACATATTGCTACATATTTTTATGCAACCATAGCCAAACACCCAGCTACACGCAGAAACATAAACCCCCAAAACTAAAAGCACTGGTGTATGGAAAATGGTAAGCATGTCTTAAGCAGTCTTACAGGGCAACCATCTGATAAAAAAAAAAATTCTAAGAAAAAAAATTACATTATTTATTTTCAGCACTACTTTCATCCATTTTAAAATGTCAGCTTTTGTTTAATTTTCATATCTGTGTTCTCACAAATGTCACACTTCCATGTTTTCAAATTAGTATTACTAATTTTTTATGCTGAGTTTTTGTTGCTTCATGAAAGGAAGGTTTTTAATATGAGACCATATATCCAGGTAAGCTCAATGTTACTTTAGAATTTAGCAGAGTGGTTCTGTGAGATGAATTAGCACATTTTAAAGCAAACCGGCCCTGAAGTACTTTTAATGCATACAACAGCTGAACTGCACATCCACAATGATATAATGCTTACAGCACAACTGCCAATTTAATGTGGGATTGTCACCTTGCTCTTCTAGTTACCATTCAGAATGATACAGCTTTAACTATTTTCAAGGTATTTTGGTAGCCTTTCTTACTAGTGCATCTACACTACATCTGTACTTAATGCCTCTACAACAAGCACAGTTACTAAATCATTAACTTTCTATATAGACTAACACTGTGCTGATTCCATAAAGAAAAAACAAGGTAACTTGGAAAACATCATACAAGCTCCATACACTCCATAAACAAATGAAATTTGGATATAGACTAGATACATGGTCATCTAGAGAATGACACTACAACTGAGTTCTTAAAAACTACTTCTTCCTACTCTTTAAAGATAATTTAAATTACAAGCAAAATTTCTTCAACTTAAAATTTCTCCTTAAGAAGTTTATCAGTCAGCTAATAAGAACTAAATCATCAGATGTTTTGATGGTATTACCATCACAATGGGCTGTCTGTAAACAGTGTTAGAACAGTGAAAGGAGTAAGGAATAAGTGATTATTTATTTTTTTTAAATTCAACTTCCAGAGTTCAGCTTGGTTTGAAGAACACACTAGGAATATCTAGCATATCTTTGTATCTAGTTTTTAATCAAAATTACAGCCAAAAGAGCATCCATTTTGTCCTAGCCTTCTGCCATTCAGCATTTTGCATAATGAAACGACAAATAAATCAGGTAATTTAATGACTACATTAACACTCCATATCATATCCCCTACTGTGACATGTGGATTTAACAGTTTAGTATACTGTGGTTTAGCCTGATGGGAAAGAGAATCCCACATCATACTCTTCTCAACACATACTTACTAAATGATGTCTAAAAATAAAAGTGCTAATTTAAACATATATACAGAAATATACTGGACATTTATAAAAAAACCCAGCCTTTGAGAAATTATTTTCTTCACTCTAAAGAAACTCCAGAAAACACCACTTTTAACAGCTTCAAAGTTGTGGCAAACAATTTAATTCTGTGTTGTGCTGCTTAACAGCAAATTCACGAGTTGGAAAATGTTAGAACAGCAACACCGTATAAACTGAATAAATGATGCCCATTAAGACTTCTTTAAAAACCCAGTTTTGTTTTTACTGCTTTTCTGTACCCCAAAATCTCATTATCTTTGGTCTCTATGTATGCATCAACTGAATGTACTTACCCGCCTCATATCAGGATCACTGGTGTTGACAACTTTAGGCAAAAGCACAAATATCAGTAAGGGAAGAACCATCATCATCACCTACACAGAAAACAGGAAATACTTCTTCAGCTCAGTTATTGCTCTAGACACTTTTAGACATACTAAGATAAAGCTTCAGCTAAACAGCCAAATTCTAGAACCACAGCATTCTGAGTCAGTAACCCAAAACACTAACACACTTGTCAGGAAAGAAACCCAGGAAGGGAGTATTATGCTTTAAGTAATGGATTTCAAAGTTGGATCAATAACACAAATGGTTGTGATAAACTGTTGTAACTAAAATTCTGCAACACGTTGTCAAAGGAAGCACACTACAGATTATTTTCAGAGTGGGTATAAGGGAAGAACAGGTCATAGAAAAACTTTCTATTTGTAAGCAAGTGAAAAGCAAAGAAATAAAACAATCCTCTCAGAAGAGCAAAGTGTGCACATCTTTTCTCAATTATTTTATTCTTAGTATTCTGAAGAATAGCTGTATTTGGATCCTTAGCATACTTTTAAGATTTGCGTGTTGCTTGTACATACCATAGGGTTCATGAGGAAATCTGTCCATCCCCAAGATTCTCTTTTTATAAAGTATGATGGTGGTCCAGAAGATTTCATCTGGAGTGGGTATGGCAGCCTGACAACTTCAGAGGGTTTGATGTAATTCACGTATCTTGCTCTAATGAACAAAATGTAAATAATTGAAAATATAATCATAGAATCTTTAACAAAATATAAAGATGATTTTAAAAAATCAAAACAAAGTTTTAATAATAGACTACAAACAAAACTATGCAGTGTCAGCTAGGCTTCACTTTGCAGAAGCTAATTTCTCTCAGCAGCATCTTTTATGGAATCAAGAATAAGCCATTTTTTGTCACCTTGGTAATGAGCAAGAAAAATTACACTGTTTAAAGACCGGGTACAGGTTTGTGTGGTATAGTGCAGTTTAACCAGTTTGCTCAGGGCATCAATTATTTATATGTGAAGTTAGTATCTTTTCCCTAAGTGCATTACTTTCCATTTACCAATACTGAATCTCAGTCTTTATTACTTTATCAGGTTTTTCCATAGTTCTTCACTCATATTATTTATTTGGGCCTACTATTTACATAGTTACTCAGTACTACCATATTTGTCATTCTTAACCCATTTTTCGTGATTTAAGAATACTTACTTGCCTTGTGCAATTTCATGGATGACTTCTGCCCATTACAAGAGAAATAATTTATTTCCTTATGAAATTTTCACCAAATACTCATCCATAGGATGTCTTTCCTACCTACCTTATGACTACATACTTTCTGCAAAACTTGAGATTTTCAAGTAGATCTTATCAAATACGCTGTTTCCTCTATCTAGGAATTACTGCAATTTTTTAAGGCAGAATGTTCCCTAGAAAAGCCCTGTTGACATTTTCCAAGTACCATAGGCATCTCTGATTCCTCAGCTGTATTCCTCACTATAGTCCCTATGTGTGACTGGCAGAGATGCCAAGCCTACTGCTCCTTTCCTCTGCAGACATATCCCAGTGATCTACTCAACACCAAATCTGCTACTTACTAGTCCTCAGATACCCAAACAGTGCTAAG
>WEIV01011606.1:2309-13181 GCA_013390005.1 Calyptomena viridis | reverse complement strand
CAAGCTGCACCAAGGGAGGTATAGGTTAGATATTAGAAAGAAGTTTTTCACAGAAAGAATAATAAAGTATTACAACAGTCTGTCCTGGGGGGTGGTAGAGTCACCATTCCTGGATGTGTTTAAAAAAAGACTGGATATAGCACTTGCTGACACAGTCTAGTGTTAGGACATGAGTTGGACTCGATGATCTTGGAGGTCTCTTCAAACCTAGTAATTCTGTGATTCTGTGATTCTGTGAACAAGCTTTGTTTGAAGCACAGCAGCTCTTGAGCTATCAGACTTTTAATTTGAGACACTGTTATGATGCAGTGTTAATTTTACATAATCTTGTCAGATTTAAATTGTACAATTATTTCAGAATCAGTGCCTGAAGGGTGCATTGTTGCTTAAAGAGAAAAACAAAACAACAATCCATCTGCTCACCTAGATAAGATGAACCAACAGTTAGTGTTTGTACTTGTTGAGATAATTTGTGAACACAGTCCCCATTTATTTCTGCTGAGGATTCAAAGTTGATTTTATTCAAATGTATTTATAGCTAGCATATTTTTGAAGCCATAAGGGGATGTTTTCTTCTTTGTGCAGTTTTTTCTTGGTTGTTTTGTTTTTTTTTTGTTCACAGTTCTTCCACCAGCTGCACTTATGCACTAATGAGTAATCTGCACCCATTTTGGAGGAACTGCTCCACACCAAGACTATGGACTTGTGAGCACAAGCGCAAAAATTGAAGCTTAAAGCTAGAACAACTCAGGCAGTAGCAGCTGCACCCAGATGAGCAGGCACAGCCTTTGAAAACATAAGAAACAAAGAGATTGTGTGGGGACAAGTAAATAATCAAAAGCAAGCTGGTTCTTCTCTGGTGTGCCAAGTACTAAAAGTGCATCACTGGTGTAGAGCTCATTTCTATGCGTTCCTTTGAGCTATCACAAAGTTTCACAGTCAGGACAACTCTACTTGCAACTTTATTATTTTAGATGTCAGTGAGTTTAGTTTTTCCCCTCTTCATTATGGCAGTGTAGAGACAAAAGTTTATACTTTGCTGTAGTCTCTAGTCGTATTTCAAGCGTTTCTACTAACAGCAGAAGTTTGTTCTTTTGTCAGCAGTTTTAAGAATTGGAGAAGTCTGAGCTCTTGCACTGAAACATTCTGTTATACTTTTTGAAAGAAAAGGTATTATTAAACAGAAAGGGTCATAGGTGTTTGGAGTTTTTTATTTTATTTTTTATTTTGCCTTTCCATATGAAGATGTGCAAATAATAGAACAATTGCACATCTTTCAAAGGATGATGGCTCAGTAACTAAAAGGTGACACTGGGTTGTAAAACTTGTTTTAATGCCCTTTGCCCAAACTAGATTGATAGCCAAATCAGCTCTATTTCTTGTTTCCCAATTATTTAGCTGTCACAGCTAGGCATGCAATTCTGCATGCCTGGAGAGAGAAAAGGTAGCTGAGATGATCAGAGTGGCAGGGTTGTACCTTTAGCCAATGGTGAAATAGCTAGATAACTCTCTACCAATTATGTTAGAATATGCAAACCTTCTGATGTGTATAAATGTCTATTCTGTAAACAATAAATTGTTACATATTCGGCACCCCTGAACACACAGCACACGCGTGATTAATGTCGCTCTGGCCGTCCCGACCGCGACATTTAGCTATATCAGGGAGTTCCCAAGATGAATGACCTCACAGCCTTAAGTTGAGCCAGGGAAGGTTTAGGTTAGACATTAGGAAGAAATTCTTTAGAAAGAAAGAGATTGAGCATTGGAATGGGCTGCCCAGGGAGGTGGTGGAGTCACTATCCCTGGAGGTGTTTAAGAAGAGACTGGATGGGGCACTGAGTGCCATGGTTTAGTTGACAAGGTGCTGTTGGGTCAAAGGTTGGACTTGATCTCAGAGGTCTTTTCCAACCTGGTTGCTTCTGTAGTTCTGTGATTACATATAAACAGTGTGAGGTACTCATACATTATATGATCAAAGATACAATACTGTATATGTCAGATATATTTATATGTATAGACTGCTTAGAAATTCTAAGAAACATCCAGACATATTTATTATGCATGTATAGACAGTAATATAGGTCTTTTTTATTCAATTTTATTCAACTAAAAATAATTAAGAATACTAAATGCATACTAAATAGCAAACTGAATTAAAAATAAATGAAGAAATATGTATATCAGCAATTGAAAATTTTCTAAACTTGATTAAAAATAAAGAACCCAGAAGCTAATGATAGAGAAGTGGAAAAAAAAGCCTTAGAAAAAATGTTCTTTGATTATTTGCCACCATTTTCTTACATAAACTGTTAGAGTAATATAGAAGAATCTAAAATGCATGCTCAACGGAAAACCAGAACAGATTTCTTGAGATTTCTTTCAAAGGACTCCTGGGGAAATACCTATACAGATGTTAATGACATATAGTTGCATTTTCCAGGTGTTTTATTGAAATGCATTCAGATATAAAATAAATCAATAGACTGTGTAATGAAATCAAGCTCTATAAAGCAAAAAAGAGAAAACCAATCTCTCCAACAGCATGGTTTCTAATGGTCTTTTCTTCTAAAATTATAAATGGACCAAATTTAAATATTTATGACATTGGTGTCTATAAATAATTCCCTAGCCTTGCCTGTCATCTTGCTGAACTCTGTGATGATGACAGATACTTTTTGGCTTTATGACCCTCTTGATTATTTGTCCTGGCTGGATGCTAAATGAGCAAGGTACAGCATGGATGAAAGCCAGCTATAGTTGCAGTACAAATCTGGGGATCCAAGGCCTAGCGGCCACAATTTCCAATGAAAAATTAAAGAAGGAAAATGAAACTTGAGAAGCTTACTTTTAGGTATAGAAAAAATCTGAACACCTCCCCACCCCCAATCTCCTCCTCTTAACTATAATCACAAATATTAGTGTCATAAAAATCTAGGTCAAATTATGCTTACCTTGTATCATTGCTGTCTCTGAAGCCACCTACGAAGTTGGTCCAGAGATCTAAATTATGTAATTTCTTTACATTATTTCATAACTAAGAATTCTACTCTGATATTTGACTTCTACTTTGCCGTTCTTTTCATCTGTATTCTCTTGGCATTTATCATGCACCTTGCTAGGAAGAGCCAGACATCAAATATCTCTGTCCATTCCAAGAACATCCAAGTTAACTTGAAAAACAGGTCAGGCATGTAATAAGGTTCCAGGGAAGGACTCAAGATTTGTTCTCCTCCAAACTCCAGGTTGCAAAGTTGTTTACAGTGTTATTTAAAGTTGTACTTTAATGCATGGTCCGCTCCCTTCTTGATTGAAAATGTTAGATTCAATCTTAACCACTCTGCTTTCTACTCTTTGAACCATACGAGGAAAATGTTAGAAATAGTGAGACCCAGCTGTGTCATTTTCTCATTTACACCAGTAATTGTACTGCAGGTCAAGCAATAGGCTGAATAGCTTGTATTTGCTCAGAACATGAGATCCATTTATAACTAGATAGATCACTTTTCTGTAATATTTTAGCATCTTTGTAAATATAATGATTGCAGTGGTAGATTAAGAAGAAAACAAGGATGGAGCAGTTTTCTCAGTTGTGAATGATTAGATTTTTGTGCATGCTGTTAGTATAAATATGAACAACCACTCATTTTGGGGATAAAGAAGTAGAATGCACTAAATATGACACGTCAGGTTCAAAGCTGAGGAGTCATGCAATATTAGCAACATGGCATTGCTTATTTTAACTTTAGTTCTTAGTACAACTGTACACATTACTTTTGCCTTCTTTAATTCCATTCTTAAAGCAGATCCAGTTGGTAAGCCTCAAGATTTTGTGGTTGATTTTGAATTTTACTTCATTTATATCTGTCTTCAACATATGCTAGCACATTTAAAATATGTGTCTTTGACTTTAAAAAGAGAAAGCTACAATAACTTACCCACTGTAGAGAATTCTATGTATTCCAAGAAAAATAGAAAAATCTTGTTATAAATATCTAAAATTTCTGTAGCAGTGAGGTACTTTAGTACCACATGGACAATAAAACTGCTCTCTGTTGTGTGCTGTGAACAGGGGCAACGGCTTGAATTAAGTAGCATTTATTCATCCCATAATATGCAGGCATCCAAGCTAAGAACATGACTCTTGGGATTCTCTAGCTCAACCTTCTGCATTACAAGGGTCATAAGAATACTGCTAGATTGTTTTTGTAGTTTCCTTTGTGTTTAAATTTGGGGGTTTTAAGTAATAAATTAATTTTTCATTTTGACATTTTAAAAGGAATTTACTAATAACCTGTTTGTTGGGTGTATTCTTGGGAAGAAGGCAATGAAAAGCTGTTATCCTTTCTTGCTGGAAAAGCTTTTTAAGCTTGTACAAGAACAGAAGCTTTATTTTCAAGCTTACGTTCAGTTTAAATAAGAATAGTTCTCTGCGGATTTTATTTTCCTCCTGTCAAGTCATTTTATACAGCACTCAACAGGTACAACTCCAGATACAAAACTTTTTATAGCTTTTTGCTATGATAAAAGTTATCTTTATTTTCTTTAAACTTCATTGGTAAAAGCTTGGTTTATGAAAGCTCAGAGAATTAGGTACTAGCATTAAAGAGGCATGCAGCATGAAAATGCAAGTGCTCTCTCCCTTGAAATACAAAACAATTTATTTTTGTTTCAAAATTTTTTCATTCTAGACATAATAAATATAAATTATTTTCCTCCTTCACTTATGAAATTATATCCCTTGCAATCACAGAAATGTTATTTTTTAAGATTGAAAATCAAAAGTTATAAACATTTGACAGTAATCAATTATCTTTTCATCTTAGCATTAGGTTATTTTGTTGGTTTTAAATGTTCTCATGCATTGAAGAAGTAAACATGAACACCTTGGGCTCAAACATACGACATGATTTTAATCAAGTTCATAAGAAATGTGGAAAGGCAATAATCCCAGATAAAGGTATTTTGACTGCCATGAGTAATGAAAAGCACATTTATCTGACAGAAATTTAAATGTCTTGTGCATCTAACCAGTTATTTTTCCAATGTAGAAGTTTTCAGAAGAGTATGGATGTGTCCAACACATTGATCTTCTAGGCTTTCCAGGGTTTATAGAACTGATAAATGTTCTTCTAGCATGTTATACTCTCTTATTCCATCTGGTATCCACATTGCCTCAGTAGAGAAGCCTTACTTGTTTTAGATGATCCACAGTATTTTGCAATGACTACTTCTTTCCCATGTGAATGTGCTGAATGCAAAACCAACCATTCACATCTGTGATTATTTATCACTATTGAACAGGAGATTTTTACTGCTTAAAGAGTCATAACCTTCTCTTTTAATTGACATGAAGGACAAATTTGATTAAAATGAGCATTTGTGATTTAATGTACTTCTATCAGCCCAAAAGATCTCCTTAAAAGCAAGTATGTTTACTGTTTTGCATTTTCTATAACCTTAATTTATTACTCATATGACAGTACAGTGTAAAATGAAGAGATGTGCAGAAAATAGCACCACAACAGCAGTCTTGTACACTCATTTCTTTCTCACATTCAGTGAATAAGAATAAGCTTTGAGGCTAAACTATGTGCAATATGTACATAGACTCTTCTACAGCCAGAGCTGGTCTGCTCTGTGTTTGTACATGCTCTAAATGAAGAAAAAGTAATTTCATCTTTTGTTTCTACAGCTATGCCATGACCAAATTGTATCTCTTGCGTTGACAGCAGAAAGATTTTATTTGGTTGAAACACTGGTATCAAAGCTACACTGTATTTGTCTGGATGCAAAATAGTTTCATTTTTAAGATGAACACTAAGGAATTTCTTTCTTCCAATTTATGTCACAAATGCAATAGTTCAGACTTGACTCAGACTTCTAAAAAGGAAATATTTGAATAATAATGTGCAACTATTCTTAAGTTAACTAGAACTTACAAATTAATTTTTAATTTCTTGATGTAAAAACCCCTCATCTATTTCTAATACTGGATATACTAAAATTTAATAACCCAACAGCATATTCTGAATGAAAAATTCATAATATTTTAGCATGAAAGACATTGGACCAGAGCTGAAGAGCATTAGTCACTTCAAAAACTTCATGTCAGCTGATGAACAGGTAATTTAAATTTACATAAATATAAATTATGTATATGCATATATATATTTATTTTAAAAAGCATAATTTATGTTCTGCCACTGATAAGAAACAGATTCTATAATAGCCTACTAACAAGTAGTTCTTTGAGTACATACATCAACATTTCAAACTACTTTTAAAACAATAAATTTCAATCTCAAATAAATTCTGGTACACTTGTTTTCATATACGTCTCCAAAATAAATTAAAATTTTCTGGCTCGTTAACACCTTTTATGAATGCATAGCATATCAAGAAAAGTGTTTTTGGACTCATGATTGTGGGAAAGCTGACTTTGCCCTCCACTGTTAAAACTTAGCCCTTGTAGATTGAGTAAGTGAGCAGTGGAGGAGCTGACCCAGGAAAGCGGTGACCTCGATGTCTGGGGCTGGTAAGTGTATTTGCTTTCCAGGCACTCAGCATTCTCTCTTGAGCTCTGAAACACTGTGGCAGTTTTTGCCAATATTCAGGATGTTGACACAGTGCCAGGGGAAGCTTATGTTCAAGAGAGTAAGAAAATATGTGCTGAAGCTATATCCGGGAAGGTGGAAGAGATTAGTGGATTTCCATGAGATTTAACGCTGTCAGCTTAAGCATGTGGTTATCCAGACTTTTTTCTCAGTAGAATTTCCTTGACATAATCATTTGGATGAGAACTGAAACCCTGGAACTAGCTAAAGAGCACAGATAGAGAGCTAAGGAGCTGCTCGGGGCGTGACTGAGGCTCAGGAGCTCTAGAGTGGCTTGGGAGGGCAGGTGGCACTGCTGCCTTGTGAAAGACTCAGTCTCACTTTCTGTGTAACAGAGACGATCAGAAAATGTGTTGTCGTTGCACATGCACATTGCTCAAATTACTTATGTTAAAAATCTGCCTAATTGAAAATCTTTCCCACCAATATTTCTTCCTCATGCTTGCTTGTTTAAACTGCCCAGAGAGAACCCTCTGCAGGTTTGTGACACTGCACTGCTTGACATGGGGCTGATACTGCAGGCACCCTTCCTATGGCGCAAGTCAACTGCAAAACATACCTTTTACTGCAAAGCAAGAAAGGTATTAAAATACTAAAGGTATATCCCAGGTAATAATGATAACATTATTTCTTGCTTGTTTGCATGGGAAAATTACGGAGAAGTTTGTCTTCACACATACCATGAATAGCCAACAAATACACATAAGAGAGAAATATATGCTTCTCTTCCTTTCTCCCTCTCTGGCTTGGCTATTCCAAACCTGTTAAGCAAAAGACAAATTTTTACCTCTGAGTCATCTGAAGGGGCTAACACAAACATAAAAGTCTTTCTAAAGTGATAGAAACATATTTACATTGGCAAAGATATTCAGTAATTGTTTCAGCAATGCCAAATATTTAAGGCCTGTCCAAAGGCAGGCAAGTCTTTCATGCTGAAATTGGGTCATAGTTTGATCTTCTCTTAGTGTCAGTGAAATGACCATTTCACACACTGCTAGAAAAATAAAAAGCACTATTGAGATTTTTAAAGAAAGTTCACATGACAAGTAGTAGAGTAGTTGTCAACCATTTGTTCTATTAAAAAAATATGTGTATAATATACATATATGCATACACATATGTTGCCCATGTATATTCTATAATGAGTAATGAGTGGATTATGTACATTGAATTTACTCAAGTGTGTGTATATATACATGTCCAAAACCATCTCCATGTGAGGAAGAATCCATGTGAGTAAGAACATGTGGTGAAGAAAGATTTCACCAAATCACAGAATGAGTAAGGTTGGAAGGGACCACAGAGGGCGTCATGTGAAAAGCAGAGATTTCCCTTTTAGTGATTTGTCTGTCAGTGCCCCAGGAAAGCTGAGACCCTTGTGCCTGACCAGTCTGTCAGCGTCCTGTTATGGGAACCCTTCACTGAACAGTTCTGCTGGATTGGAGGGTGATTCAAATGAGTTATTCAGGGACACATACCAACAGCATAAGGGAGACCTGTCAGTGGGTCTTCCAGTGCTGGCAAACTTAGGAGTAAATCTTATAGAAAACTAATTCATGGTGCCTAAACCAGAGCAGTTTTTTGATATCCAACTTAGCAGGGTCAGGAGATCATGTGAGATGATAATGCAGGTTACACAGTGCATCAATGACAGGAAAAAACCCCCCACAAATGTTCATCTTACATGTTCAACATTACAGATATTTCCTTTATAGTTTTAGCTTTCCTATCCTTTCTTCTGATCTTCTATTTAATTAGTTTCTTTGTTTTCTAAAATCCTATGATGTCTGATTGTTGCTTGAAAGATTTAGGTGTTAAATTATTAACATATTAAGTGACTATAGTGGAAAATAAGTATTACAATTTTCTCAGAGAAAACTGAAATTGCCTTTGAAATCGAAGTGTCAATTTTTGTAGGCAAGTTTTTGTCATCTGACACACGTTCACACATATGCATATGTATGTATTTGTAAACTGGTCACAGTATTTTTGTCTGCATAATCCTACCCCATACAATCAAATTTATTTCCTGGATCTTAATACAAATTGCAAAACAACCTCATTCTCATTACAGAATGTTATTCTGCAACATGAGCAGTATCTAAATGGTTGTTTGATTTATATTCCCATCATTTAACCTCTTAGAGAGGAAAATATAAAACTCCTAAATGCTAAAAAGATTTTGTATTTTGCAGCTAAATGGCCACTTTAAAAGATTTTTTTTCCTATTAAAAATATAAGAAGCTTGTAGCACATTGTGTAACTGAAGGTCAGTGTGACTGAATGATGACTGCACTCTAGAAGTTACTGTGCTTTACAGTCCTACTATGAAAAGACAAGTACCAATCTATGTTTTGGGTTTTTTATGGTATATTTGTGTTAATAGGAACTTCATGATCAAGCTGGAACTAGAGCAAAGAGCAAAGAACAGAAAGAGTAAGAGTGCTTTGAGGTGGAAGGGATTTTGCATTTTAATAAGCAGTTTCTAAAATACTTCTTTCAAGAGTTTATAAAATTGTATATGCACTTCATGTGTCAGGGAGCAGCAACCATAGACTGTCTTGCAAGGGAGGGCAAGCTGGGGGTGGAGGGTGAGAATAAGGCAGGCTGTCTTGCTTGAAATCTATCTGTTTTTCATATTGTTCTGCATAGTAGTAATAAATGAGAGTGATCTAACTGCAGGGAATCATGACAACTCTATGAGAGAGTTGCATATAAAGTATTTTCTTGTGCAGTTTTTTTTTTAAGTATTAGCCTTTTGTTTTTGGTGATGGCAATTTGTGCTACTAACACAAACAAGTTCCAGCAAGGCTTGTCACTGCAGAAATCACACACACCTGAAATTAGATGGTATTTCTGTTTGGGCATGTCACTTTTTACTTCAAAAAGACCCCATCAACCATAAATCATAGAATGGTTAGAGTCGGAAGGGACCTTGAAGATCATCTTGTTCCAAGATCCCTCCTGTGGTCAGGGATACCTTGCATTACAAAAGGTTGCATGAAAGTTAGACACACATGATCTGCATGAGGGGTTTTTTTGTTTGGTTGGGTTTTTGTATGGTGGTTTTGTTTTTTGTTTGCTTGTTTGTTTTTTGTTTTTTTTTTTTTTTTAATAATATAATTTTCACCAACATTTTGGAGAATTAGAAAGCTTCATGACTGTGATCTGAAAGATCCTGCTTGTTATCTATTTACCACAACTTAAACATATTTTCTTGAAGGAATAAGGCTATTCTAATATTATCCTTTATTTCAATGTATGAAAATGTGCTTGGTGGACAAATTCCTGTTGTTGAAAGAATTCTTTAAGTAGCTATATATGCAAATGAATTAACTGAGATTAAATATTCATCTTTATTTTTGGTATAGCTCTAATGGACTAAATGGAGATGAGATGAATAAATATCCCATTGTTAAAATGGAACTGTTGCCTTTCAGTTATTTGATTTTTTCCAATCATATTTTTCCCCCGAAGTTTTATTGTATGTTTGGGTTTTTTTAACTGGGGGAAAGTTGTGTGTATTCTGCTCTCTTCTCCACTCTTTTACCCTTTTCTTCCTCTTCCCCCTCTTCACCTTGGTGGAGTAAGGGACTGGATATGCAATTACTTTTGTTTTCCAAGCCAGGTAATTTTTAGCGAATGGGGTTTTTACATATTTACTAAGATATTGTGGACATATTTTCCTGTGATATTTCTGATGTAGATAAAGATTAATGGTAGTTTGTGTTTTTTTAAAATATTGTGTCAATTTTGAAGGAAAATTAGTTTACAGACAACCAAGATGGAACCTTCTAGAGTGGACATATGCCAATTATGAGCACAGTGAACATTTAGGAAAAATACTGAAAATTCTTTGCTTTGTTATCTGGAATATTTCTAGAGACTGGATTAGAGACTGCTTCCATCTATCAGCCTACTCTGTATACATCACTTATTGGTATCTCCACTTCTTTTTAAAAAGTGACCTGTAGTACTTATAAATGGTTGTTACAGTGTTGTTTGTCAGCAGTCTTGAGGCCATGCAGAGATAGTCATAAAGCTTTTGCTGTGCTAAAGCTATTCTTCTAAATTAACCCAAAAAACAACAACAAAACACCAAAACCTCCAGGACAAACCATCCCCCCTCAAACCCCAACACAAACCCATGCACAAGCAGTAAAAAGATGGTGTTCCTTTTAAAACCCTTTGGAGTAATAGGTTATATATAAAACACTCAGCTTTTGACAAGAGCGTCAGAAGAGTGCTGAAGGAA
>WEIV01011604.1:2063-19476 GCA_013390005.1 Calyptomena viridis | reverse complement strand
GTCTGAAACAAATTTTGAAACAGTTAACCCACCAAAGAAGATCAATGAATAAACTTCTTTATGCAAAGCTGAATCATATGACGGTCTTCATGCTTCTGGCAATGCTTGTGAATAGCTCCATTAGCAGGGAAGTCATAATTAAATAACATCATGTGGTATCCTATCTCCTTCATTCCAATCTTTTAAGATACTAATTAGAGAAATTGTGCCTACTCTAGGCTTTCATTGTCTTTACTGATACTTTTCTGTTTTACAGTTATTAATTTCATATGCTGTGTTTTGGGTGTGCAGCATTTTATTAAAAACAAAGGTTTGTTGTTTTTTTTTCCACTCAGATGAAATTGTGGTGGCAGGGTTTGAATAAATACTCTCTTATAATATAAAATGCCCTTAGGCACTTTGGTCTTTAGACCACCTAAAGGAATGGTGGCCGACTAGCTTGAGAAGAAATATCTTCTTTACTCAGATAGTTAACTACTTTGTTTTTTTTTGAATGTTAGCACCAATACTTACTGGTGTTAATACTAGATTTTCTTTGACTTGTTCCAGTGGTCCCAGATATAATGAAATTATCAGAAATGATGTGTTTTTATTCTGTACTTAGCAATACCTTATCAACTAGGCAAATTTAAGAAAAACATAGTTTTAAAAAATAAAAACTGTTGAATTGTAGCAATTTGTAGAATTTCCTGTATCTATCAAGTTAAGCTATGTAAGTTTTAACACATACTCATAGTGTAACAATAAGTAATGGATGTCATCATATTAGTAATGGTAATGATATTTCTGACTTCACAGGTCTAAATTAAAATAGTTAAAATATTAAAAATGTCAGCCCATTTGGGGGGTGCATGTAAGGGGGTGTGTTTGTATGTTCATAGTTCTAAGGAGTTTCTTAGTTTAACATTAACATACAGAGTTGTACTCTGACATGTATTTGCGACTAGTGAAAATTATATGATGCTGGTTTACAGTGACACATTATTTATTAAATGATCATTTAAACTATGCCCTCAGATCAAATATGAATTATGCACTGCCAAGAGAGTGCATTTTGTTAGCTATAAGTATTCAGGCGATTTTATTTCTCAAAATTGCCTTCAAATATATTGTAAAGCTCAAGGCATAAATTCTAATACATATTCATACTAATTTCTATATTTTGTTTCAAAATTGAGTTAATTACTCTATTTGTGATATATATTCATGTTCAATCTGATCTGCATTGGATTTTATGACTTTTGTTATATATGTTGCTCAAGGGGCAGCTCTTTGTAGCATTAGGGAAATGGGAGGGAGGACATTTACTTGCTCCTTGCTAAATCAGATCAATCTTTTCTTAAGTTTCCAACAGAGAGGAAGGAAATAAATTATTGTATATTTTTGTTTGTGTGGATGATTTCATTGATCAGCATTTATTAAAAGTTGAAAGAAAGCCCCACTCATTCTTTATCATAAGTATCTACTCTGTAACAAATGGTTATTTGGAATATATTGTGAACTCAAAATTAAGGACAGGTTACTATTAACACAAGTTAATAAGTAACAAAGGTCCTTATATATATATATATATTCTGTATCTGCATCTCACTTTTATGTGTTTTTGACTCAATTATTTTGAATTCTCTGTAAATTCATTAAAACAGCAGTAACTTTTAATAGTAACTTTATTCCAAGCTTAAACCTTTATTTGGCAGTTCAAAAACATTACCAAGAACTGTATTCTAAAGATCAAACCATTCCTCCTGCAAAGTACTTTTATCTTTGTCTTCTATAAACACAAAAAGTGCTGTTGAAAGATGAGGGGGTTGACAATGACAGATTACCTATAGTTTTGTTTTCCTGTTTAACTTAGGTGGACCCTGTGCAGTACCATGTTGTGCTGTAACACGATCCCATGCATTCAGATCCCATTGTTCTTCTTCCCAGCAGTTCCCATTTCTGCACCACATTGGGCTATGGCCTAAGACAGGCAGAGGTATTTTAATGAAGTGTTGGTGTCTTTCCTCCAGAGAATCATACAAAGCCAAATGAACAATAGAAGTCAGCTCAAGTAAAGAGCTCCAAAATCCAGGAATAACTGTCATTTTTCTAACTACTTCTGCTGTGTTTTACAGGACTCTGAATTTTTTTTCCTGCATTTCTCACACAATCTGAAGCTTGTTACATCTCCTCATGTGTGAGCAATGTTGCCTATTTGAATGTAATGATGATGTAGTAGTTATTGAAGCATGATCTATGAAACTGTGATGTAATTGCTTTCAAAATGTCTTTTCTGGAGGATCTGTTTTACTTATCTGTCATTTCTAAAACATAAATTATCAAGACATCTGAAGTGTAGTGATATAGGGTTGAACAAAGTTCCAAGAATTCAAAGGGCAGTTGAGTGCCTACTTCTTACTTGAAAATGAGCCCTGAAATATGGTCATGAAGTTCCTTCTTTGCCTTTTAAAAGCTTGATTATTATTATTTGCTTAACAAAAGACCTATATGCATATTGCAAATTGCTGTTAAGAAGGAAAAAGGGGAATAATTTGAAATTGCCAATGTAAAGACAATACATTTACTGGGAAATGTAAGCAGAGGTGTGATTATGGGAATAATGAACTGTGGCAGATAAACTAGAGGAAAATGGATAAAGAAGCTCTTTTTTTCAAGACATACTCCTCTGTGATTATTCAGAATCAGGTTCTATCTTTTCCTTCTTTCCAATTACTCTGAAGTTTCACATTAGGGACAGGTTATGAACATCTTCCTATTTCTTGATTCTAGCCTAACAAAAATATACATCTAATACAGCTAATGTGGAGACTATTTGTTGTCTGTCTCACATAGTGTAAGCATTGCCATCTTATCCTCACACCCGCTTCCGGCGGAAGACTTGATCAGATGGAAAATTTCAGGTTTTATCCTCAGATAATATGAGGAAAAGTGCTTGGTGGGTCGAACTGGTGGAACGGGATGTGTAAGACCAGCTCCTCCCCTCTTTCTGTCCCATACTTAATGGAGCACTTAATTAATATTAAATCCTTCTTGGTGTGTTTGGGCTGTGGAGCATCAGTAGTTCTCTGTGTTTGCTCTTAAGGGAACCAAGACAACCTAAAGTGCTATTTCATGCTATCTTTTTCTTCTGAAGGTATTTCAAAGGGCTTGTTCTTTGAATATAGTGCAAAATAATTGTTCATTTAAAAGAAGAAAGCTATAAATACGAGTTTGTAAAGCAATTGGAGAAATAAATTTTCTGTCAGCCTCAGACACACAATTTTAGTATAATCTTTGAAAATCAATAGTGACTGAATTTGCCTGTGTGACACAACTAGCTTAGACTTAAAATTCTGTTGTCGAATGTACAGATTTTGAATTTCATGTGTATGGTCAATATGTCTTGCTTTTGAGGAAAAAACTTTAAAATACCAATAATATTCTGAAGTTTATTTTCTAAGATGCACGCACATCCATAATGGATTAACAGCATGTTTTAACAAACCATTTATTTGCTTTAGGACTGACAGAGAGAAGCTGTTTCAAACAGGATCTCTCATCACCGTCTATCTCTAGTCACCTCCTACTGAACTTAAGGTTGAATACTGTGGGTCATGAGGGAAAGAAAACAATAATTAAAGGGAAAAAGTTGATTGAGCTGTTTTTTTTCCCTCCTTCAGTATGATTAGCGTGTAAGGAGCTGGCTGAGTACTCTACTGTATATCATTAGTTCAAACATTTCTGACTTGATTTAACTATAATAGTGACTTTTTAAGTTGCATTTCTGTATTTTGTACAGAATAGCTTAAGTAGTAAAGGCAGTAAAAGTTCTTGTTAGAAGGTCTTGTTTCTATAAATCTTAATCTTGGAATTCTGTTAGATTACAATTGAACTGTTTCTAAGAACTCACCTCACCTCCCAAAAAGTTGTCATGAGTTCTTTTATTAAAGCTCAAAAAATTATTCTTAGACTAACAGAAGTGGGGAGTAAGGCAGGAGTGTTTACAGAGCTCACTTCTAAATTGACTGTGATAAGTGGCAATGCAATGTATTATGATTAGAGGTTTCTGGGAGACTCTTTAAGAAGGTTAACTGCAAGGCAGCTCTCAAAAGAAAGCATTTATCTTAGTGGTCATCCTTCAGTGTTTTATACTACTGAGATTTTTTTGTGGGTGGTTAGAACCATTTTTTTGTGTTTTATTAGCTGTATCTTGAATACCTCCTACAAGCTGAATGACAGTTTAGGGTTATTAAATCTGTTCTTAGTACATTTTTTTATCCTTAGTTAATCTTGACTAAATATATGCTAGTGAGCAGTCCTTTTTTCTCAGTTGTTGCCCATATTTGTTGAAGAAATTATTCCATTTGACATTTGTTTAGGCTGAAGTTTGATAAAATACTGTATACAATATACTTTTTCAGTTTGGCATTCAACAGAGACTTTCATGGATTTATTTCTTTTTGCATTATCTTATCTTTCCTAGTGTGCTAAGACTTCCTTTTTTTATTAAGTAATTTTTTTCACTCTCAGACACATGCTTTCATAAATGCATACTGTGTCTGTGTTGCTAGAGATCCATAAGGTTGCATTTTTCAGATGTTAGGTAACGTTTATAATTGAATTGCTTTTGTATCATCTGCTTTTTCTAATCCTAAATATGGTAATAGTCTTTAATTCAGATTGTTTTTTAACACTACTGCCAGTGACTTTACTAAACGATTTATATTATTTTATACTTTTTGTTTGTTTAAAAACCATTTCTATTATCAATTAATAGTTGATTGATTGTCCAAGGAAAGGCATCCTCTGTATCTCACTGTCACTGAGGAATGGCCTATGCAGTATAAAGTCATTCTTATCTGCAACTGTTATCATGGAAATTTTCACAGGAAACTGTATTGTATTCTTTCTCACTATAGATGTAGAAATGTAAATGTAAAAGGTCTTTCCTTCCAGCTGTAGGAAGGCCAGCAAGCATCAAGCATCTGATGGAAGCAGATAAAGCATGACATTAACTCCAAGGACTGTTATCTTAAACGAGACACAAAGTAAATCATCGAATCATTGGGTTGCTGGTAAAGTCGTGTCTTACAGTAAGATCAACTATTCCCAAGTAATTTCCAACAGATATTTCCCTATATTATTTAAAAAGACTTACACTGTCAGTGAGCATCTTTCCTCAGCCATTTCTTCCAGTACTCAGTTGATATTCATATTTAACATGCCATTACACCTTGGGTAGATACTAGAAGGAAAAAGCACAGCTTTCTCCTGCAGTTTGTGGACATTACTTCTTGTTCTGTGTACTGCGAATATAGAAAAAAGTTCTATTTCAATTTGATGTAGCATTTTGTGTTCTCATTATCATATTGCCACTCATAGACTATTGGTTTTTCCCATTTCTCTGACCACTTTTTTCTACATTTTTCATAGAGTGTTTTCATTGAATACTTAGAACTATCTCAACTAAGATCTTTCATGTAGATCAAGATACTCCTGCCTTGCAATCTGTTTTTGTTTCTCCTTCTCAACATGTTATTTGCCTTATTAGCAACAGATCATTAATATGGAGTTTCTCCTTAGTTTTCTAGACAGCATCGTTGATTTGTAAAGACATTTTTATTCTTGTCTTCATTGCACTTGAAAATCCTCCTGTTCTCAAGCCTTATTGAAATGTCATAAGTAGATATTCTACTCCATCATTCATGTAGTTAATGAAAACATTATGCAGACTGGAATCCTGAATAGTTTTGCATAGTATAAATAAATTAATCCCTGGCCATTAGGAAGGCAGCGTTTCTTTTGTTTATTCTTTTGAATTTTAATATGAAGTGACATTAAGTAGAGAAAGATATTTGTGCAAATTTTAATGGTACTTCTTACTAGAAGCACTAGGACCTTAAACCCTATCTCTCAGCTCTGAGTGTGCTCATTAAGAGACTGCTATGTTCACTATCTCTATATGAAAGAGACTTGCATGAGGTAGTAGGTTGCTGTGAAGTAGAATGTAGTTAGTCTTTGCCAGGGAAGAATAATTTCATCATTTTTGCTTTTCTTCTTTATAATGAGCAACATATTATAGAGGAGGATACGTAAGTTGGGAATCCTAGAGAAATGGTTTATGTAGTTCAAAGAAAAATGTATGGAATAATTAACTATGTGGAGCAAATGCTGTAAGGTTTACTATGTATGTTTTAATCTGAGAGTTTACTTAATTTTAATCTTTTACAGTTAGGGTGATTTTTTGTTGGTGTTAAAAGTACTACCCTGTTATTTGTTTAACAGATTAGTTTGCCAAAAAAAGAGAGGAAAAACTACTAATAGCAAAAGGGATTACTCTTTATAAATATTACTGTTAAAGAATGTAATTTAATCCACCGCTTTAATAAATTATTTTAAAATGTATTTTATTGCCATAATTTATTAAAACATAAGGAGACATTTTGGCTGCAAATAGTGATAATATCTCTATACAACTGTATTTGGATAGTAATTTTTTTCCCTGACACAGTAGATAATTAGGAATTATAAATTATGCTTACACTCTTAGGCATGTTAGCTGGAGAGTATATCGGACTGTATGTTGTTCTTGGTGTGAGTTCAGGCCTTGATTTTCAAAAATTTTTGCGCTGAAACACATGATGAGTTTTATTTTCTAGCAGCAAAGTGGAAGTATATTACTTACCTGAGAGATTTAGGTGAAAAACTTGCCATCAGTTTACATTTTCAAATGAAGCTTCCTTCATGTTTGTAAGTGAGAAAATCATTATTTTCAGCTGCTTTTCTGGCATCTTAAGCATATTCCTAGCGGCCAGATAATCAATCTCATTTCAAATGTTTCCTGCAAAAACAGTGATGCTAATTTTTTTAGCATGGTCACTGGTTTGCTAAAACAAATTGCTTCTGTTAAAGGTTTTGTTCTTCCATAGGAAACTTGAAGTATGATGACAGGATAGTATAACAACTTTAACAGTTGGGGGTAAACCAGTGTATGGTATGTAATAACTGGGATATGATAATGTAGAGATTCTGGTCTGTCTTGAGAGGCAGCTTCATAAATGCTTGGGTCTCTTCACTTATAATGCCTTACTGGCATGGGCAAGGTATTTTTCAACCTCTGACTTCCAGGGACTTCATGGAGGCTGGATGTTAGGCCATGCAGAAGTAAAGGAGGATGCTTCAGTTTCCTTAGGTGCTCTGTCACATTTTTGTTTTGTACTCTGAAAAACAGTAATAAAAACTCTTGGGTTTCTCTATCTTCCCTCTGTACAGAAGTAGTTAATTAATAAGGAGGTAAGCAACCAACATGTATGGTTTGTTAGAATGTACAGTCCTGCTTTGCTGGACTCTTAACCCGGATGCCTGGTTAAATGCCTCTGGGTAATATATTTGAGGTTATTACTGTTCACATTATCCATGAGAATAGACACAGATAGTGTGCTGACATATCCCAGGAGTATGTCTGTGCAGACAGGTGCAAGCCTGCTCTGCCCACACTCTGAGCAGGCTGTGTGTGAGCCAGTTCCAGTCTGGAAGCCATCAGCACGTTGTGTGGCACTGTGCCCAAGCTAAAACACCTTGTCTCTTAGATAAATGAGGCTTTACAGCTTCTGAACTGAAGCTGACTCACATTTGGGTGGCTTCAAGGGTGCTGGCAGTGTGAGTTTGCGTTTGATGCCTCATTCTACGTTGTTGTGGAAGGACTTCAGTAGAAATCCCCATCCTTGTATTCTTGTGCAGTTGCCTCTCAACATTCCCAACTCCACTTAAATTTACTATAAAGATAAGAATAAAAAAAAAAAATTACAATGATTTTTGAGGGCCAGTTCCAACCTGTGTGTGCTGTAGGTTTGATTCAAATCATAGAGTGTCTCAGTGGAGCACTTGTGGTGTCATATGACAGCAGCTATTTCACATGACTATGAACCATTATTTCCTGGAAGTGTTTGATATGAGTCATTATTTCCTGGAATTAAGTGTTTGGTCACATATTTTCCCAAGCATTTTCCCAAGATAGGAAAACCCCCATCAGCTGAGAAAATACATACTAGGGTCTGCAAAATTTTGTGGGTTTGGGGCAGCAGAATCCCCAGTGCAGATTTCTCAAAGCATGTTGACTGGCTCTCCTGTCCCACTGAAAGTTTCACCTCATCTGCTACTCTAAAGTAGGGTAGAGAGTGTTGCATTGTTGAACAGTTCTGACCACAAGAATGTGTGATCATTTTGACTGGCAACACAAATATTATGAGTGCAAGTGAATCCTATTATCAGATGTTGAAATTATACCAAATAATTCAGTACTTCTGACTCTGACTCACTAGTCAGGTTTGTGTTTTTACTCAGAATTTTAAGGCAGAAAAGTAAAATTTCAGTATAGCTTCCTGTAGTCTTCAAGTTAATTTAAACCTTGTATTCTGTTTTTGACTTTTTGCAGCTGTAATATGTGTTACTCATAATTAAATAATTATACATCATTAAAACTCTCATAGCTGGCAAGTACTTCCTGTGCAATTTGTTATTAGAGAGCATACATGTTATATTGATCTGGCTTGCATGAAGTTAACTTTCATAACTTAAGAGTGAATGTAAATATAGTCTGAAACTTTGGAATTTCTGAGATGTAGATTTCCTTGCATATTTTCATTGTGACTTGGGTTTGTGATGGTTATATCAATGTTCATCTGCAGATATTAAATAGCATATCTTTGCAATTATTGTTACAGTATAAATAGATTTATATTTTGCTGTTTACTAGAGGTAACCCAAACCATTCTGTGATTCTATGATAAACTACTCGCTTTCTGCAAGGTGAAAAAAATTGAATACAGTAGGAAATCAGCTTTCATCTCTTTCAGTGCAGTAAAAATTTACAATTTTAATAAAATTGTTCTGGAATTGATATTTCGTTTGAGCACAACACATGAAAAAAAACAGTCTCTTACAAACAACTATGCAGCATTTTTAATGCATTATTATGAGATTTATAGGAAAACAATATACCTGTATCTCATTTCAAATTAGCATTATGGATATGCAACCCTCTGATTTTTTTTTTAATGTTTAATACTGGTTATTTAAAATAATTCATACCTATAATTTAAATTAAGACTGTTGGAGTCTTATGGCAGTCACTTTTAAACATCATTTAACTGTGATTAGAAAGAAGAAGACAGAATAATGAATGAGACTATTAAAGTGTATGAATAAAATTCAACTGTTTATCTAAAATTGATCCATGTCGCATAACTTGGAGTAAAATAAATGAGTTGTTTTTCTTTGACTCCATCAGAAATATTGTCATATAAATATTTACATTAATACATTAGGAACTTTGAAATAAAAGCAAAATAGCTTTCTTGACATTTTTGCTGGCAAGCAAAGGACTATGAGAATTCCAAACTTTTAGCTCACCTTGACTGTATGAAGTTCATGAGCCATATTATTACATTTATTAGAAGTTGGAGCCTAAGGTTAATTTATGATTCATTTATCCATGTTTATTTTTTAGTGATTGATCTTATATGGTTCTGGAAAAAGGCATAGGCCATAACATATTCTGTTCTAAAAGCAATTGGGTATTATATGCTTTTTCTTGGCTGATAAGTCATAGTCTGTTATTAAATGCATTGCAGAAGGTGAATATATTTCTTTTATTTATGAAACTATAGGACAGATTATGGCCTTGCACCATGAGCACTTTAGAATATAAGATCTGTGCTTCCAACTGCATGTTGTAAAAATTGCCCTTGTCATATGTCCTCACAAACTATTTATGATGTGCCCTGGTAGTGTCTGTGTAATCCTATATATTTCTGAGTGCTGTAAGATTCTGTTTGCTTTGTGGAGATTGAGGAGTCAATATTGCAAAGGAAAAGATTTCTCATGAACAATTAAATTAAGAAAGTTGTTTTGTAGGTGTTATATTTGACTTTTAGAAATATATTTTTGTGGTGATACAATGAATAATAATAAATCCATATGAAAAAATTTCAGTTACTATGAGGAAGATGTCCATGGATTTCTGTGCTGAGGTTTCTAGGGTACAAAATTAACAGGATAATATAAAAATTTATTTTATCTGTATCACTTTATTTTTTATTAAAATTATTATTAATATTATTTAATTTTATTATTTTATTATCTCTATGATTTTAATAATTTGCAACAGGTTTATGTAAGATATTCTAGAATTCAGGAAAGTGAAATGAAATAAATAAATATCAAAGATTTTTAAAAGTAAGAAATTTTACAGAAATATAGTTAGATTGTAGAAAACAGACTGAGATAAACATAGAGATTTTTTTTGGCTAATGAGTTTATTTCATTATTTGGTTAGACTTGACAATGTTTGCTATTTAGAGTGTTCAGAAGGTATTTGATCTAGTGATTGAAAGAAACTTCTCACAAAGTGTGATGTAGTAGTATATGTTCTGTTTTAATGAGAATGTAATAATTTTATTTTATTTTATCAGACAGGAAGCTTTGCTTGCTGCAATTAGTGAAAAAGATGCAAATATTGCCTTGCTTGAACTGTCTGCTTCAAAGAAAAAGAAGACTCAAGATGAAGTAATGGCTCTTAAACGAGAGAAGGACAGACTAGTACACCAGTTAAAACAACAGGTGAGGAGACATTAACTTTCATACTTTCATGACAACAGAAAATTGGCATTGTTCTCACTTGTACTGTTTTATTCTGACCTCATATTGGAAGTGCTCAAGCCAGGTCTGACAAGTGACAGCAGTTACAAAAGGTAGGAGGTGCTCAGTGTGTTTATTGCTCTCTGTAATTGTTAAGTATTTAGCTGCACATTTGCTTGGCTGATATTATAGGCATTATATGTTTTCCCTTCTCATATAGTTTCCAATCTTCTTGTGTGAGAGAGGAGAGCAGGTGCTCTTTGCATAAAGCAAGGTCTGTCCATTCTGTTGACTCTTTTTAACCTGGTCATTTATTTGCTTATCTGTAGTAAAATAATTGTGTTTTCAGAAGGTTTCAGGCTTTCCGAAAGGTTATCTGTAAATTGTGATTATCCTTAAAATAAATTCTCGATTGAGTGAAAATCACCTTGTCTTCAAAGCCATAAGTCGTTTGAAGTTTTAATAAAAAACACGTAGTTTAAAGAAGCTCTAGAAATAGATATAATTGCAAACACAAATTTATGTTCTGCTTTATTAATGAGGAAAATTACCATACTGGACACAGTACACGTGTATCAAACACAATTCATAGGTTTCTTCTGTGTCTAATTACTACTCTTCCTGATTTTTAAGAGGTCTATAGTTGTAGCAGAAGTGGTAGTGTAGGCAAGGGGACAAAAGCTCTTCAGATAACCAGGGTACTGAAGACCTGTATTGTGTGTCATGTATGTTGTTAGATACCTTTCCTCTTTCAGAATAGGTGAAAACACTGAGCAAGATGTGTTCAGACCAGGTGTTGTATGCAATATTGTCCTTTGTGTGACATTACAGAATTCTGTGGTTGTTGCTTGAAGAGAAGGAGAATACAATTAGCAAAATCATTCAGGTCTCCTTAGCCTGTCACAGTAACCACTCTGCTGTCAGGTGTTGTGCTGCCCTAAAAATGAGCACGCTGTGTTAATTATGCTTGGGATGTATTGCAAAGTCAGTGTTATGATTCTTTATTGTGAATCATGCATTATGTGCTGTAGAACTCCAAGTACTCAATAAGAGAAAGGAAGACTCTTGCTGGTCTGCCAAATTCCCAATAGCTCTGACCTCACATGTCTAATCATTAGTGCTTTTTCCCACATCTTTAAAAAAATAGGAAACAACCCCTGAGCATGAACTTCTCATCCATCCTGATGCTGACTTCAGCTCAGACACGCCAGCCAGGCACCTGTGTTCCAGCCATGATGCAGTCATGTCTCAGGCCAGTCAGCTGGCCAGGAGACATTTCCCCCCAAATTTACATGATAAATAGGCAGATGTGCTTCATGCTTTTTAACACTTCATCCCATTGTGCTGCACCAGAGCAATTGAGATTAAGTTCCGAATAATTTTAGGGATTTTTGTTTTGGTTTGCTTTGGAGAAGAGAAGGCAGTTATTTTCTTTTTCAGACATCTTCTTTTTACTTCTTCATCTTGCATTACTGAAGAGTAAGTGAATACATCACTTTGCCATGATCCATGATGCCTGTGATGGCTATTTGTAAAAGTTCATTAGAGACTGGAGAAACTGTTTTGTTGTTTTTGTTTGGGTTTGTATCTTTAAGATATTGCTGAATAGTGTTCAAAGCATTCATCATTTTCTTCACATAGAGTGAAGGAACAGCAGAAGAGGATTGCTAGAGAAGCATTGTTTTGGATAACTTCAGTTAGAATTGTAACCAAATACTTCAAATACCTCCATTATTTATAGTGATAAAGATCTTCAGTAAAGCTATTTAACTAGATTAAATTGATGCCAAAATAATCTCCCTGTTATCTCAGACACCACAAAAAAAGAGACACCAGGAACAGGAATGTGGTTTAACTAGGTCACCACTTTATTACACTTACGAATTATCTGATAATAGAGGTTGTAGACATCACTCATACTTCTTTAATCCCTTGGGGAAGAACCACTGTCAACCCCCAAAGCTTTCACATGTGCATCCAACACAAAGGCTTGTTAGTGCAATTCTTCTTTGCTATGACAGTGCTGGGCTGAGTGGAAGTGCCAGATTCCACACTGTGTGATGTATCTGCCCAGTTCCTTGGTTTTTTGAGATATGCTGTGTCTTCATCTATTTCTTCTTGACTAGAACTTCAGTGAATGGTCACCAGCAGTATTGATTTTTTATTCTGGTCTTATTTGTCCCATCCTCCATTTCCACAGCTGTTACATGGCTGAAAGAGGGAAGGAAAAAAAGCCCAACTGCTCCATCCTAATGTGATCATCAAAGGAGAAATATTTATAAACATTAGAAGATGACTCACTAGATAATGGTAAATGTTAGACCCTTAAATCCCTCTCTATTCCATATTGTAGGAGGAATTTTTGCTTTGAGAGACAAAATAACATGATGGTCCATGATAAAAGTCTATATTCCTCTCATATATATCCACAGTGTGTTGTGCACAAACTGCTTCTTTCTTCTTTAGCATCTGCAATTCAGACATTTATTCTGATACATTTGTAAACTAGAGGAAATCCCCTTCTCGATTTGGACACCCCGAGCATAAAAATTACTGTTATATCTGTTCTGTGTTGCTACAAAATTGCCACTATTACAGGTGCAATAATTTTAGGAGATTTTTTCACAAATATGTAAAATTATTTTTTACTGTGTTTTAAAAGGAAGTTATTTTTACTTCACTTATTTTTCTGTCTTCCTTTTACAATTCCCGTAACTACTTATTAACACAATTCCTGTGCTACTTATGTTCTCTAAATTTTGCTGAGAACTCTTCTCTTGAGAACCAAACTTTCCTTTAACCATTGTGTTAGACTTATGGGCACTTTTTGCAGTGTAAAGCAGCAGTTAATATGGGTTGCACCTTAAATCATGTAGTCAAGCTATTGGAAAATAATTTGTAATTATTTTAGAGTGCTAACTGAAGTCAGAAATATACTTGAACATAATTTCACCTTGCCTGGAAATATATGTGCACTGTTGTAGATGTCAGCAAAGTTCATATAGAAGCAACATCCAAAAGTTTCTTTAGATATTCTTGTATTTTCCTCATTACACTGCAGAGTTCATGTGGTGTTGCTGCAACTGGGCTTTTAATTGCATCTGCTCTTCTTATCTCCCCTGTGTCTCCCAAGAACATCTAGTTTTTCAAACATTTGGCATTTCAGTAAAGAAGCAATAATTTGAAATTAGACTTCAGTGAGAATGAGCTGTACCATTTGAAATAGAACATATTTCAATCAAGTTTATTTTGCAGTTTTTATAGACAAGTGTACCACTGCATCATCATATATCTGTGAGTTTGATTTGCTTTTTGCTTCTGTTTGCAGTTTGGGGAGTTTCTGTCTCAGAGACTCTGAGTCTCTGTTTCTGCTCCTGCCTCTTTCAGGGGCATCTTAGAGTTTGTTGGTAAACTTCAGTTCCATATTTCTAGCAATTTCAAATGTTGCCATACTATGGATCGTTGCAATAGGTAATACCTAAAAAAAGCACATTATACACCAAGGCTAGGATGCTGCTTTGCAACTGCTATTGAAGTGGTGGCTTCAGTGTCCAATGTAGGAGTGCTATAGCTTGGAAAGTCCCCTGCTGATACAAAAAAGTGAGTACAAAGGGGTTTTTTTTGAGAGCTACAAAAGCTATTACTTGAGAAAAAGAAGGTCAGGTATGTATGTGAATTTGACTTCTGATTGTATACACGAAATGACCAGGAGTATCCTCTTTGAGGACTAAGAAGGGAAGTCACTGTCATCCCCTCAAAAATACCGTTAATGAAAGCATATTTCTTAAAATCAGACGGGTTTTTTTCTACAAAAGATGTGGATACTTTTCCTTGATATTCTGTGTCCAGGAGAGGGCCAACTACTGCTCTTTCACTTTGATGAGACCAGGGAAGGTTGCTGTTTAAGTGAAGGGTTATGGAATTTGAATGGATATAGTTAGTGACACTTACAGGTGCTTACCTTGTTGGAACATCAAAATGTTTGCAAATTCATGTACTCCTACTCAGAAAGATCTGACTCCTGTGAGGTCATTGTAGGCATCAAAAGCCTGCCTCATATTTAAAGAGATAGGACCCAGAGTGTAGTAGATGTCTTAGAGGTTCAGGTGTTAAACTCAGTGAAGTAACCCAAGGTATTGAGGTTGCTCATAGAACTTTATTGTTCTTGGATGAAGGCCAGGCCAACAGATCCTATCACTGCACTGTAATGTATCACAGACATTGAATGGTTGGATGCAGATGTGGCTGCTTTTGCCACAGACCTGCACTGTGAAAAACTCCTCTAATCACTCTGGTATGCTCCTGAAGCATCCTAGTGCAATCTGTATTTCAACTGGAAGCTTCTTGGCTGTCCATAAGCTTCCTTGGGGTTGCTTCAGAAGTGTATTAACATTGTGCCACAGACCACGAGCATGAAAAATTCCATGAAAGGAAGAAAAGTACCAAGAGCTTTTCAATATCTAGGAGTAACAGACAATTTTCTAAACAAGCAACATTCTGGCAAAGCTAAAACAAATACAGTATACTGCCTGCTTAGGCATGAATATATCTTAGTATATCCATGACATAAACTTGATGTTATTTTATGACTTTTATTTTTCATGTGGGTTGTCTTACAACAGTGTAATGAGTTATTACTCAGTTTGGAGGCCAAGTATTTACTTCCCAAGGGTGTGCCCCTGCCCCCCAACCTTAAATACACCTTTATCCTTTTCTTTTTAATTCATCAATTGTTATTCTTTTTGCCATAAAATGTCAGTGTTTTTCACATTGACAAATGTACTGATTTCCATTGCTTGGCAGAGCCTGCAGACTGACAAAAGACATCCTAATAGTAACTTAAACTGAAACAGAATTAAACCAGAAATAGAATGTGTTAAAAAAGGGAAAGTTTTTAAAAAGTCCAAATTGCAAATTTCAGGCTTTTTTCTCTTCTTTATATAGTTTGTGTCTTAAATAGTGCTCTTAGCACCAAATGTGCCATTGATTGACCTTATCCAATTTTTCTATTTTAATTTTCTGGCCTTCGGGAATATCAAAGACATTGCAAACTACTATTAAGACATGGATTTTGAAGTAATTTGTCACAATTTTCCACACTACAAAAGAAAAAGAGGCATCTTAAAGAAAAGAAAATAGTACCTTTGCAAGGAAATGAGAACCTCTATGATGTATTTTAAGTAAAACTACAGATAAATAACATTTTATTCTTTAAATACATGTCTATGTGAATGAGTTGAGCCATCCTTTTATGGATTGTGACCGTGTGAGTTTAAGTAAAACTTCTGTTATTTTTAATTCAAAAGAAAAAAATTGTTTTAATCTCAAGTGCTGGCTTAATTTTACAGGTTTTTCACATTATAGTTTGATAGCCTAGAAAAATTATTTGTGTCACAGTGTATCCAGCTGTAACATTAGTAGTAATAATACTGACTTGTGTGTTGCAAACACATTCCCATAAGAAACAAACATATTTAGTTGTAATGATTTAAATATAATTTAGCAGCTGCAATCTGTCAGTTAAATATTTAGTGTTTAGTGCTTTAAATAAATGGGAAGCACAATAATGCACTTCCAGCAAAACAGAGCTGCTGGAATTACTTTGATTCATACACAAAGTGCTGCATTTTGAGAACCATAGAACTTTGTAGTAGGATTTTAAAAAGCTTTGAGAAATACAGTATTAAACAAAATCACCATGTGGGCTTGGCTGAGTGATTACATAATATGTATAATCACCCTGGCCAAGATTCCTTTTGAGAGCTCTACAACAGCTATTTTTAGAGAAATTTGTATAGTGATGCAATTCTTCATAAAATAATTAGCTTAAAGTCCATTTTTAGAACATCTCGGGAGATTTTGGTAAGAGCAGAAGACACTGCTGTGTTACTGATTCATTCTGAACTTGGATACTGCAAGAAAATTTCCCAGTTGTCTCTTTTCACTTTTAGGATACAGAGCCAAAAATGTAAGTGGAGTTGGCCAAAATACAAGGTCGTCTAACTCCTTGAGAGCATTTTGTTTTTCTTCTCAAAACATGAAATTCGAAACCTTTCCAGCATTTTCAGGACTGCAGGTGTACAGAATACTCTGGCCAGAGGCAAAGCTGGTGTTTGGCAGTCTTCTCCAGTCTCTTAGTTCACTGCTCTATGTTTCATCACATGAACATATTGCAAATGAAACAAAAAGGGTGAGAAACAATCAAGGAATTTAAAAAATGTGTGTAACCACAGTTTCTCAGCAAACTAACCACTAGCAATATTTTCTCCTGCATGCGATACACAGAACTATTTCTTACTAATTATCATGTAAATATTTTAAAGAACTCTTTCAGCAGCAAAGAAATGAAATGTAATTGAAGGCAAAGTGTTTCATTTCATATACTGTTCTAATTAAGTACATCAGAAATGGTGCTACTGTGATATTATGGTAGTGACATCAAGCATTCAGAAATAAGAAAATACCCTAAGTTTTATTTTTACTCATGGATTAGTTCAGCTGTATTGCACTGTGTATTTTATGATACTGAAATGTTTATATTACTGTATGACAAAANAATTTTACAGATAGCAATATTATAGGAGCACATTCATGATAACAAAATCAACAACTATTATTGTTATTTACACATCTCTACATCAGAAAGGGATTTATTTAATTTAGATAGAGTTTAATTTAGGTAGAGTTTAATTTAAGTATTACTGCACAGTAAATAAAGCCACGTTATGAAGCCATTCACATGGGTACTTCAGATACAATTGACCACTGTGATGATTTTTTTCACTTCTGTTTG
>WEIV01011599.1:222685-248816 GCA_013390005.1 Calyptomena viridis | reverse complement strand
AAACAGTATAAAAATAGTGCTTGCACCCTAATAAAATGTCAAAACCTGATCATATTGGTCTGCGTGTGTTGTCCATGGAACTCCCGCAACAATCCACCAATGTATTTATAAATTGTAAATCTATATTAGATAGACATAGATAGATGATAAATAGATAGATAGATAGATAGATTAGATAGATAGATAGATAGATAGATAGATAGATAGATAGATAGGTAGATAGATAGATAGATAGATAGATAGATAGATAGATAGATAGATAGATAGATAGATAGATAGATGTGTGTGTGTGAATGAGATTGTGTGTGTGATTTTTAATTGATCTATGTACAATAGTAAGAAAGTATATTTTTGGGTTAATGGCTTCCTAACTCTTGTCTGAAGTCTATCATGACAGATACCTCACATTTTCCTAGAAACCAGTATCTGTTCTGTTTCACTTCATTGTCTATGGTCAGAGCAGCAACACTTTTATTATCCTCTTTGGACAATCAACTGCTGCACAAAGATGTTTCTCTAACCACATTCCTTACTAGTTAAATATTGGTGTATTTATTCATACCTTCCTGTTTCTGTCCATTTCCAGGGCCAAAAACCTCTAAGGTTTATTTAGAAATCTTCCTTCTTTGTGGTACCAAACACAAATCATTCATAAGCAGTTAGAGGGGAAAACGTTTTTTAGCCTTCGCTTAGAGAATTGGCCACTGTAAATATTGGTGGTGCCAAGAAAAAAATAACTGGTAGCAATAACCCATGACAACAGGAGAATTTTCTGCTACACCAGCTGTCATCCCAAATGGGAATTTCATTTATCACCCATATATCTTCTTTATTTTGTGTCTTTCCAATTGGAATAAGAAAACCAAAAGAATTAACAAGCAATTAATATTTACTTGATTCTGAAAGTTTGCTCACACTTGTCAGTTTAGTCTCCATATGAACTAATGGCCTGGCAGAACGCGCCTTTGGAAAAAGCATATGGTAGAGTTAATCACTGTAAAATTCTTAAGGCTGTGGAAATCATTGGAAAGGCATTCAAGCAAGCTGTTCAATAACATTAAATCTTTACAGCTATGTTAGGTACAGGAGATCAAAGTCATGTTTCAATATTTTATGTCAATTTAAGATAAAAATCATCTGTCACTGATATTGAAAAAAATAAATCTGTATTATTCTGCATTTGAATTATTGTCAAGTTTTTTTGTTTGTTATGAATAATAAATCAGAGCTTATATGTGGAACTGTTCTTGCATATTTATTCACAAGTAAGTATTTAGCTTTATATATAAAACTCTTACTATGAAATTATTGCTTACTGAATCAAGGTATTGCTCTGGTGGGTAATTTTTCTCTTGATAATTATGGTAAAGACAAAGTCTATACATAAGGCCTCTCCCACTGTACATAAACACAAATATTTCTACGTAGAAATTGGACTGAACTGGTCAGTACTTGTAAATCTTCTCCAAAACCACTCATAAAAACCTAAGACAAACCGTTGTGAGATTTATAGTAAAAGTAAATGTTCATGTGACACTTTTTTCTGAGATGCTTTTGCTTAGTATAGTAACAGATTCTTTATCCCAACCTCTTGTTCTGTTGATCATCATCGAAGAAAGGAATGTTGGATGCTTTTAATTTAAGCATAAATCGTAAAAGTAGAAGGCAGTGATATCACCAGACTATATTTTAAGGTGAGATAAATTGTATTTTGCAACTCCTTAAGTGGCTGAGTTATGTGACTGAACAACTCAGATTTCAGGCCTCTAAATTCAGCTTTTCAACCATCCTTCTCAAGCTGTACTCCATCACCTCACAGAGATGATATATGAAATCCATGCACCATCTACATTTTCTCACCTTCTCACAAATCAGATTATTAGAGTTTGAAAACACAACTACAGAGTTAACTAAGGAATTCTCTCCTGGCAACTGGAATTGGGATTAAATAAGGAAAAAACAGGAAAAAAAGATCTATGCAGGTTTTGACCATTTAAGTAAACAGCATTCAAAAGCCAGAAACTTAACATTGGCTAGTAACCAGGTAACTTGCTTTCCTACTCACTGTACTAGAGGCAACAGGCACAAACCAAAACTCATGAGGTTCCCCCTGAATGTTACAAAAGTCTTTTTGATAGCAAGAAGGACCAAGCACTGACACAGGCTGATCACGGAGGTCGTGGAACCTCCATCCCTGGAGAGAATCAAAAGCTGACTGGACACTGGACAACTGATTCTAGGTGACTCTGCTTGAGTCAGGGATTAGATCACATGCTCCCCAAAGGTTCCTTCCACCCTCAACCATTCTATGAACCATTAGCGCGTTAAATACAACACTGTTCCTATTCTTCCACTTGCCACTTTAACATTTTTCTTGCTGTATATGAGCTTGCATTTTTCTCTGCATGAAAGGTTTTAGTTTAAATTTCTTCTGAAACTTCTGAACTCTTGTTTGTTTTTACTTTCTAAAGAGCACTGCAAAATTTGTATCTGTTGCACAACCAGAATTGTATTTTCCAAGTTATGTGTATTTCCCTATACCTGCAACTCAGAATACAAAATCTTCAGACAGAAAGGAAGTTACTGTCCAAACTACAGCCTGGTTAAAAAGATTTTAAAAGAAAAAAAGCTATTCACATATTCTGTAAAGTCACTATTCAGCTCACTATTTCAGAAAAAGTTCCTCAAACATATTTCAGTGCTTTGTCCAGTTCAATGTAATAACTGAAAGTTGCTTCCATTAGTCATTGAGCTTTTATACACTTTAATAGATTTTACCATTAAGCATTTTTTTCCTAGCATTCAGCCTAGGTTGCCCTTTCCTCCATTTCTTTCCAGCAGCGTAATTTATAAACATTTATATCCACCAATGGCTTTTCTTCCTTCCTGGTGCACAAAGTCATTTAATAATCGCATAATGATCTGGGCTCATTTGCATAATGCTCAGTAACTCTGCTCTACCAGAAATCCCACTGACTTCAATATGCTGTAATTACTGAACTAAATCTTCCATCATGACGTTCACTCTTAGTACTGAAAAGTTCAGGAACTGCATTTAAATCATGGGAATTAACTCAGAATGGCTCATTTCGAGACAAAGTCTGCAAATTTTATTTTGTACTTGAATGCAGACCTACCACACAGGGAAGGAGAAGAAGAGAAGAGAAGAGAAGAGAAGAGAAGAGAAGAGAAGAGAAGAGAAGAGAAGAGAAGAGAAGAGAAGAGAAGAGAAGAGAAGAGAAGAGAAGAGAAGAGAAGAGAAGAGAAGAGAAGAGAAGAGAAGAGAAGAGAAGAGAAGAGAAGAGAAGAGAAGAGAAGAGAAGAGAAGAGAAGAGAAGAGAAGAGAAGAGAAGAGAAGAGAAGAGAAGAGAAGAGAAGAGAAGAGAAGAGAAGAGAAGAGAAGAGAAGAGAAGAGAAGAGAAGAGAAGAGAAGAGAAGAGAAGAGAAGAGAAGAGAAGAGAAGAGAAGAGAAGAGAAGAGAAGAGAAGAGAAGAGAAGAGAAGAGAAGAGAAGAGAAGAGAAGAGAAGAGAAGAGAAGAGAAGAGAAGAGAAGAGAAGAGAAGAGAAGAGAAGAGAAGAGAAGAGAAGAGAAGAGAAGAGAAGAGAAGAGAAGAGAAGAGAAGAGAAGAGAAGAGAAGAGAAGAGAAGAGAAGAGAAGAGAAGAGAAGAGAAGAGAAGAGAAGAGAAGAGAAGAGAAGAGAAGAGAAGAGAAGAGAAGAGAAGAGAAGAGAAGAGAAGAGAAGAGAAGAGAAGAGAAGAGAAGAGAAGAGAAGAGAAGAGAAGAGAAGAGAAGAGAAGAGAAGAGAAGAGAAGAGAAGAGAAGAGAAGAGAAGAGAAGAGAAGAGAAGAGAAGAGAAGAGAAGAGAAGAGAAGAGAAGAGAAAAGAGAAGAGAAGAGAAGAGAAGGAGAAGAGAACATTTGGGATCAAGCTTAATGGAAATGGACTTGTTTTCTGAGAAAGTCTTAAACCATACAACGAGGAATAACCCCAAGTACCAGTACAAGCTGGGGACTGCCCTACCAGAAAGCAATTCTGCTGAGAAGGACTTGGGAGTCTTGGTGGATAACAAGCTGACCACGAGCTGTCAGTGTGTGTCCTTGCAGGCAGGTGGGCCAGTAGTACCCTGGGTTGCACGAGGATGAGCATGGCCAGCAGGTCAAGGGAGGTGATCCCCCTCTAGCACGGCCCTAGTGAGGTCACATCTGGAGTGCTGTGTCCAGTTCTGGACTCCTCAGCACAAGAAAGACAAAGAGCTACCGGAGAGGGACCAGTACAAGCTGGGGACTGCCCTACCAGAAAGCAATTCTGCTGAGAAGGACTTGGGAGTCTTGGTGGATAACAAGCTGACCACGAGCTGTCAGTGTGTGTTCTTGCAGGCAGGTGGGCCAGTAGTACACTGGGTTGCACGAGGATGAGCGTGGCCAGCAGGTCAAGGGAGGTGATCCCCCTCTAACACGGCCCTAGTGAGGTCACATCTGGAGTGCTGTGTCCAGTTCTGGACTCCTCAGCACAAGAAAGACAAAGAGCTACCGGAGAGGGTCCAGTACAAGGCCACAAAGCTTAATCTATTCAGTCTTTTTTGTGTGGAAGCCCTTTCACTGATTTTATCACCTTTCCTCTCTTCACTGTGCTTTTTCCAAATTTTATGACTTTTTTTTTTTTTTCGGAAATGAGGGGCCAGAATTAGATAATGTTCAAGTTTGGGGCAACTGTGGATTTGTACAGTGGCATAATGTTGTCTTCTGTGCTTTATCCATTGTTTTCCTAAGTTTATTGATGTAGGTTCTGTGGGATTTTTCTGGTTCTTTTCTGCTACTCCTAAATATTGAGGTAATACTAGACACAAGCATAAATTGGGAAATATTTAATGTGATCCGATTCAATTAAATTCTATTATTTCATGAACCCTAAACCTGAATTACAAAGTGGGATGGTCAAGGTTATACCCCACTTTTTTTTTTTTTTACAGAGCTATAATTATTTTGCCCTCTGCATTTAACTTCATATTCATATACATGAATACATAAATACAGTGAGTGTTTCTGTGGCTACATCTGAAGAGCAGTTTTCCAGGTTGGAGTCCTGAAACAGATTTAAGTTTTGTGTCAGATTCTGCTACTGGTACTCTATTAGACTGGACTGCATAATAATGGTTGCTATCCAACAGATATGTTTTATTACTTTAACACTCAAAATAGCTGGGAAAGTTCTTTAAGCAATGTAATCAAAATAATTTAATTGATGGTCCAAATGCTAAAATCTAAACAATTGAAGATGCAAAATCAGTTTAATTAGGCCTTAGACCTGCATTGTGCATTTCTGTAATTATATTCTGAATTTAATGGATAGTTTTTATATCAAATACTACATAAAACTCATGAAATCTTTGTACTTTTGAGTTGATGCCTAATTGAAGTTAAAAACTATTGCACGAAGTATTATAAAAGACAACAGTAACTATTTTATATGTTGAAATATTCACAATCAGAGGGATAAATGAAAGCTATCAAATATTAAAGAGTATATAATCACTTGCAAAGAAAAAAAGACAAAAATAATTTAAAGAAAATGAACTTGTTATACCCTACAGATAGCATTATGAAAATTATACTAGGATTTACGTTGTTCAGAGAGAAAGCTGAAATTTTACAACGCATCTAAAAGACATCACTGAAAGACAGCATGATAAATTATTTTTTGTCCGTTTCCTAAGAACAACCTCACAGGGTAATAAATCTCATCTGTCTGGGATGATGGTACTTAAATCAGGGAAGCAGTAAGCCTGTAGGCTGAAATTACGTACAAGATGATATGAAGTATTGTGTTTTCTACACCAGAGAAATGACACTTCCATCTAATAAGACAAGTATTGAGAAATCCTTAAGATCAAAACTTCATCATTAGTAACCTTAATGAATGCTGAATTTTTTTCCTGAGCTGTAGGCCAAAGTCAAATTGAATTTCCAGACAAATAATTTCTAGTGAATCAGTATCTAAGGAACAACCATGCTACCAAGGCAGAAGAACACAGTGGAGGCAATTAGCCTTCACCAGCAGGTGTATCAATAACTCTTACACATTATTCAAGGAAATGAACAATTAGATGTGCATGACCTGAGTACATTCATAACACAGCTTTCTACTTGAAGAAGAAATCCCTTCCATATTGTAGAATATTTCTTCAAGTAGAGGAAATCAGGCTGTATAGCAGTATCTTGACCTTGGCCCCGACTATTGTGTCCTTATTTATAAAAAAATCTGTTGTGTAAGGGGAGTGAAAATGCCATCCTTCCATTTCTCCCTCTGCACACTCTCCAGACCTTGTTACCTATTCTTCATTCAAAAAAAGCTGTAACAACCAGGCTCCTCAGTGGAGATATTTAACTGCATTAAACTCTGCAAGGAAGACATACATTTATAAGCCCCAAAGTCGTGCTTACAAGTTTGTCAGACCTATCAGCTTGTACCATCAACATAAGAAAGGGAAGCTACAAATTCCCTTTAAGGAATTAAAGGAGAAAGCTTAAGAACTCTTCACTTGCCTTTAAAAATCAGAGAAGCTGAAAGTCTTAGGACTTGCCTAGAGAATTCTGTTCTAGATGATGTCTTACAGAAATACTGCATATAAAAAGATTTCTCTAAGCTTGCTTCAAAACACAGTCCTGAAATTCATCTTTTAATTTGACAGTAGTTGTAATAGAGGCCACCTCACCATCTCTTTTCAAAGAAACTAAAAAAAGGGAACAAATGTTCAATATTTGGGATCAAGTATATTCAAAAATTTTATTCACATTTATAAGTCTGTGACCAATATGGAATCACTTTTGTGTGCCACAACTACAACAGGCATTTGATAACTTTAGAACAGTCTTAGAAGACAAAAAAAAAATTAGATATGCAACTGAGAGAGTCCAGTTGTCAGAAAAGATGGGTTGAATTAAAATAGAGCTGTTTTTATGCCTGTAAGCCAGAGCCAGCCACAGACTTTCAATTTAAAACTTTATTCAACAAACATTAAAGAATATCACAGCTTTTACTTTTCTCAGTAAGAGCAAGCTATGCTAGACTGACAAATTACAGTTAGTGCATTTGAAAGTGATTTATTGTAGCAAGCATAAAGATGATATCAGGATGAAATATTTGAACGCATTCCTTCATCTAAAAATGACAAACTGCAATATCTCTCCACCTCTCTTGTAGACATCTATATCTCCCACACAATTGTATATGAAAATTATTCCTTTCAAGTTTAATCTGACTACATTACACGTTGTTTAAACGCAAATCTTTAAACTTGATTCTGTGCTTCAAAGTATAAAATAAATATTGTCCCTTCAGAATTATTCAGATATTGAGAGGGAAGTTCCTCTATGAACAGATGAGTCTTACAATCCTAGTTTTTGAACATTTGTCTTCCATCAAGAGGGCCTTCCAACCACCTCTCCAGTTTTCTGTTGATTACAGTTTTATGCCACCTTTTTTTTAATCTGTCAGTATTTACCCATATCACCATTCAACTTTTCCAGTGTTTACCCAAGATCTCAGCTTTTCTGTGAACAGAGACTAGTTTACTAGCTCAAAATCCTTGGCATAGGTTACTAATAAAAATATATGTGTGTTAAAAAATGAAAAAGTAATATTTCCCTTTTGTGTCAAAATGAACACAAGACTTCTCTCATTTCAGCTTTTTCAAAGGGTTATGTGCATTTTCAGAGTTTCAACAAGGTGTAGTGAGCCAACAGGAGCCAATTGGAAAACCATGTCCTATTTTCCAATGGAAAATATTTGCTTTATTTGTTTTCTGAAGGAGAATCCATACTTTGGATGACAGACAGATTTCCCAAAGAAAAAGGAAGATGATGATATGTGGAAGAAATGTAAATTATGTAGGCAACCAGCAAAGGTATGGTTTGGCAATGGCTGATAATGAAAAGTGAATTATTTGATGGGTTGGAAGACAACAGTGAAAAGAGAAACATTTGCCTTAGGAGACTTCTCTACCAGAACTCCTGAAAGACAGGAATTGGAATGGATCTGAATATTTTCATCTATATCTTTCTATACAAGACATGCACAATGTTATTTTTAGGTCAGTGATATTTGATGATAAACTTATACTTGTAGTACTGACAATACAAATGAAAATGGAAATATTCTGTAGGAAAATGAAGGGCATTTGATGTGGTGGTGTGTGTTATGTGCTTGTTAATTATAATTGTTCGTTCTGTTATCCCCCTACCCTAAGTTTGGTTCACTCTGTGACATGTATACTCCCCTTTTATGTACCCTTCCCTAAACCCCTCCTATCCCTACACCACATATGTACCCCAACTCCGCCCCTTATTCCAAAACCTTCCCTATTAATCATCCCTACTCGATCCCTGAAAGGCTTGAGTAGAAGGCCTCAGGTTTCTACCCCTGTCTGTCACCCCTTAATCCCACCTCTCACCCAATTTCATTGGTTGTTACCCTCTCTCCACCCTGCAATTCCACCCCCTATAAAACCCCTCATTTTGAACTATTCTGAGCTCACTCCCTGTTGGTTGCCTTGGGGTCTGGACCCCCAATAAACTGTTCCTGTTTCGCCCCAACGGGAGTGAGTTGCTTTCTACCCTTTTACCCTCCGACAGCTGTGGCATCCATACCATCTTGGACCAAGGACTCCTAGGTAGGGTCAGTGCTAACTGGCCCACACACGCCGGTCCCTGCGGGGGATGTGTGGGTGGGGAGTACCGCCTGCCTTTGGGGGCCTTAGTTGCCTGGTGGCTGGTGTCCCTTGAAAAGGACCTTTGTGCCATCGGGTGACCCACACCTGCCCGGTGCCCTTGGCGTGGCAGAGCAGGCTACCCAGGGCTGAAGAAAGGTGTTGGGATTGCTGCCACCCAGGCTGAATCTGCAGCAATTTGATACTTAATTACATTTTTGTTGCTGTTGTAAATGCCCATTAGTTTGAGATAACTGAGAACGATCTGGATATGACAGACAATTTCCAATCATAAGTCAGTGTTATGACCAACCTATGAAAAGAGACAGATGCTATCCCAAGTTGCTTCCACAGAGTGAGTCATGAAGTTCAACATATGATGTACATTCAAATTACTATATACAATGAGATCATATAAATTCAAAATCTGTTAATTGAAGTTAAGAAGTACCGTGATACCTCTTAGAAATCAAAAAAAAATCTCATAACTTGTGTGGCCAGTTGATGACAACTAAAAATTACCAAATGTAAAGGGAGGAGCTAATATATGTGAAGATACTATTTCCAAAACCTAATTCCAGAAAAATTTTGGAAACACTTTTGTGTTAAAAATACCAGTTACAGTTCAGGCCATCACCGAGCAGGATCAAGCTGAAAAAGAAACAAGAATCACAAGCAAAACAGGGCTCGATTTTTCTGGGGGATTTATTTCTCTACTTATGTGGGCAGAAATGTGAGGAGGGTGTTGTTGTTTGAAAGCAGATATTTTTTAGGAGAAATGAAGCACAAGCTTTTAGCAAGGAGCTAAAATAGCATTCCCTAAGATCAGCTATTATATAGAACATTACATGTCACCATTTTATTGTTGCCTACAATATTGCAAAATTACATTTCCTGGAACATATTAATTTATTGTGAGTTATATAAGACAAGAAAACTAAGGCGCTGCAGGTATTTTTTGAGCAATGGTATTTTATAGAAATTTATTGCCTTTGGGAAACATTGTGTCAGTAATTCTTCTAATATTCAATAACATCAGGTGGGGCACAAAACCTTTGATGCAGGAACAGATCTGAGCTCAGAGCTACACTGGAAAATCAAGAAACTAGATTTCACTGAGCCACTGTAATAAAAGTTTCCCAGATATCATCTATTCCAACATATGCTGTCAAAAGATTCTCCACTTGAGACTAATTTCTTTTTGAATTATCTACCTGTAAAAGCAACAATATGTCTTGAGGTTCAGTGATTACCGCATTTTTTATCCACATAATTCCCCCATTCCTACCTGGCAATGTGTTGGGTTTGAATAGGCCACAGCTATTGTCTTCTTGTGAGCTGGAGCTTGATTATAAGAACACTACTGAGCTATTGACTGTTATTTGGCCTCAGAGCATGCAAATTTCATGACTGGACACACGATGCATCTTGGGCTCGTTTCCTTCACTGCTCTTATGTCTCCATAATCACTTTAAAATCTATGCCTCTCTGATAAGCATTAAGCATTAGCTCTGTCAGTCCTCCATATTTACTAGTTTCTTTGTAGTGCTTGAATCCTCAAGTCTATCTCAGTCTTAAACATAGTCTTGTGAGACATTTGACCATGTATTGAAGGTAAAAAAAGTGTCAATAAAGTTTTAGTGGCAGACCTTAGCTCTGAAGATATTTTTCTGAAACTACAAATAGTTCCAAATAGACCTGCATATAAATTGCTTATTGATTTCTTTAATAATCACATATAATTTTTCAAACTATTTCTAGGGAATCTGACCCTATATTCAACATATGAGACCAAACAAATAAGTCTTTTTCTTGCCTCTCACGTTTCTTCTGTCTTTATGTGTCTAGAAACAGCCTTTTCAAAATATTTTCTTTTACCACAGTCTGATCAATAGAAACCAAAGCAGTAAGTAAAGTTTGTGATATTTAAATGAGCTGTATCCACTTCAAACTACTTTTTCAGCTGTGTGAAACTAGAAGAGATGTTCAGATCTCACTCTGGAGTATTTCACTGTAACCAAAGCAGCATTCAAGTGTAATTTTGTCATCTTACGGTCACCCATCAAAGAAGAATAGAGGATCTTCAATTGCCGTTATGGGTATTATGGAGCAGATAGAAAGGAAAGGGGATTTTTCATGTTGAGTTGGACCAGACGTTGCAAGACCCTGGGACAGTGGAGTCATGTCTCAAAACTTAATGAGAAAAAACCCCAAACTTTCAAAGACTTTAGAAAGCTTTTCTACTTTATGCTGAAACAATAGCAAAGTGTTAGAGAGATATTTACTCTCCTAGCTATAATCTGCTCCAGATTTATCCTAGTCACCATTTAATCCAACCTTGTTCCAGGACCAGATGCTTCAACAGAAAATGTAACACACTGCAACAGCGCCACCCTAAATCTGGCTGCTTCTAAGGTGAGTTAGTATTTCTTCAACATTTCCTTTAATATTTTTACTTCCTGTAATAATAAATTCTGAAGAAAGCAACTCCTTTTAACAGCTGGAAAATCTTCTATATTCCTATTGCCATTCATGGCCCTTTTACATCTATGCTATTGCTTTCTGAAAAAAATAAAATAGTTGTGTTGTAGCTTTCAACTTTAAATTGATTCATTGCCATTGTGCCATTCCCACTGCCACCAGGATGCTTTGACTAAGGACATTAGAAAGAAAAATAGAGCAGAAAACAGGAGACACCTGCAGTTCTCAACATTTGTAACACACTCATTGAAATAACTGGGAGATATATTATGTAAGAAGATGTTCTTATGAAATCTATGATCTTCCAAAAAGAATGGCTGTTATGCTGACACCATCTCACTATTTCTATTGGGTAGGCTAAGGAGGTAGAGAATTCTAAAAAGAATAAAGCTTTCAAGAAAAGTCAACAATAAAGTTAAGTAACATATTTAGTGATTATAACTGCTAGTAACAAGAAGCCTTGCTTTTTGATAATGACGCATAGCAAAGACACATTAAAAGGCGATAAATAGATGAGTTGTCTGAGACCTACTCAAAACTAGATTCTATCTTTCGCTTCCTTTCTGTGGCTACATACCTCTGCTTAAGAGAAAAAATTGTCCCTTCAAATACAAAATAACACGTAATTGAGAGCTAAGGTAGAAGAATGCATGACTATTTACTTATAAATAATATGGAATGGAAAATTAGTAGCAAAGTGAACCAGTGCAGGATACCACTACAGGCAAACCTGGCAATTTTATATATACTGCACAGACTGTGATATGGTTTAGGTTACACTGAACACATTGCACTTTTAGACAATATTTATCCCTTCAAGGAATCACTAAAAATTTTCATTTTTCCTTTATTCATACTATTACACTTTAACCCATATATCTGAAATAAGAAATGTATGTTAATAACAGCTGTGTACAACAAAAAGACTACAAGGCTAATGCAAATAAGTACAGAACAAAGTTTTCACAGGATTCATTTAAATTTTAGACTAAACTTTGAACTTTAGTTGCATATTAAAGCTGTAATGCAGAGGCATCATAAGGACAAAGGTTCCTTCAAGCAATTTATTCACCCTATAACCGACAATATTTACACTACACCTATAAGACTTCTGCATGATTTGAACACTGTATTTAAAACTATGATCTCTGTGTTAATTCCCAGGACACCTCATACAGAACATTAGCTATAGAAGACTTGGTCATATTAAGTTAAAAGCTCCTCTACAATGCAACGAAGAACCAACTGCATACAACACTGCAAACACTTCCAGTTCATTACTGATGGTGTCATGAAAAGGGACTACGTGTTGGCACCACTGATGCTCTATCATTTTACTCAATTGCATATCCCTGTGTACAGGTACTATAGAGCAAATAGTTACTATAGTGGCCCTACCTTGACAAAATTACCCTGGAACAAACCCTGAGGAATTGAATCAAATTCTACTCCTCTCCAAACAATAAATAGAGATGCAGAAAAGAACAAGAGTGAGCATACAGCAGGAATACCTCTTGCACAGGGGAGGCAGTTCTGTCAAAGTTTCCTTTTCTCCATTGTCTGAATTAATGCATGATAACAGTCACATCAATCTGTGGCAATGGATTAAGCACCAAAAGAAAAAAAAATCAATTTATTATTGAGATATTGGATTCTGATGTAATTCCTTATGGGAAACATACCATACTTTGAGTTAGAATCATAGAATGATTCTTTTTCTGTCCTGTCTTTCCTTTTCTTGTCTCTCAGAAATGAAGATAAGGTAGTTCTGGGTAAATTGTTTAGGCTTCAGGAATCTGAACCACTCATTGCATGTTTCCCTGCCAGGCACTCATTATCTATGTTTGTATACTGTATTATATATTACTCTGCAAGCTTTCTGGAGCTGTGCCTGTCTTTACATTTGTAAAGCCCCTAGAAGAAACAGTCCCCTAGGTTATGCCCACTGTAAGAGCCTCAATGTCATCTTACTGCTTCCCCTTGGATAAATCAATCTTGATACAAGATCAGCTAGGAAGGTGTAGATTTGTAAAACCAGCCCAGTAAAATGTTTTAGAGACACCTGTAAAAACTATGGCTTTCTCTTGTGGTTATTTTTTAACTGTTGCTTGATTCACCTCTTTAAACTTTTTGTTATAACTAAAACTTCAATGTCCAATCTAATATGATTTGCAATGTGGTTCTTGTTCACATTTCTGTCCATACGTTCAAAACACTTGAAAGATATTTTGCAATATAAACTAGCAAACTGAATTCAACATCTTAATCCTGTTCCCTAAAAATTTAACCCATTTTTCTACATATAGAGAGCTAATTTGAATTTCTGACTACCACTACTTATTTACTGCTATTAGTGAGCACTTAGATCAGGAAGTGGAAAGAGGATGCAGTCAGTCTCACACTGCATAGTTCAGATGAGTGGAAAATTGTAATCACAGTTTACCTGGGGATTGGGAAAATAGGACCGTATTTATGCTTTCAGTTTTGCAGTGAGTTTCAACATCTCTGAATTTGGCACAAGGTTAGTAACTCGGTTCGTTATCTTCATACCTTTCTCTGGCTTTATTTTCTTTTTGTCTAGCAGCTAGTGTAGAAGCAAAATGTTGTGTGAAGTCCACCAAGCCCTGCAGCATGCACCTGATCCACTCTATGAACATATAAAATTATTTCACAGTATGACAACTCCTAGGTCTGTTTCATTTAATTCTGAAAACCAATAATCTTTAAAGGCATAAGCCAAGATAATGCATCATTGGAAAAGGATTATATCACTAGGAAAAATCAATTTCTCACAGTACGTCTTTCCTAATGAAAATAAAAAGCTGCAAAATTATATTACGCAATTAGATATTGTTTCCTCCCATAAAACCATTCAGAAGAAATGCAAAACCTCACAGCTGAAGATATGGGTAACTTTAAATTAAGTTTCAGTTTTCAGAGAGGCACTCACAAAAAATGATTCATTATAACTTGGCTAAGCAACGAACTCTCTTTCAGTATGTCACTCATATTTCACCTATCATGTTCTTAAAATTGATTTGAAAACACATTTGAAGACCTTGAAAAATTTTACTGAAATTGGTCTGTACAGTAAAAATGTATGAAAAAGGAAGTTGTGTTCTAATAGCTGAGGCCTGGGTGCTCCCATGGATGAGAGATTTGAAGTTTTTTTCCCAAGAAGATGCAGGACTGTCAGATACAACAGGAACCATTGGACATCCTGAACATTTACAGGAAACATATCATAGCTTAATTTTGCTTAATCAAATTTTACCAAACTGAAAATTCCTGCCTTGGGTTTAGGAATAACCCATGAGACACAGTGTCTTTTAAAACCCTTATTTCCTCAGCCACATAATCTTTCCCTCTCTGGTCTCAGCTTAGTACTTGAGGAAGACAATTTTACAACTTACTATTTTTTAAACCATTCCTAGCAGAATACTCTACACAAAGTAAGTCCCTGGCACATTTTCAGTAAAGACTGAGCTCACTACAGGAGCTGCTTATAAGATTTTTAATCTGAATTTCAATTCTTTGTAACCAGATATAATGACATTCATTAGCTCCACTGGGTATTATTTGTTTTCCTATAGGAATTAATATAAAAAGACTTCCAAAATTCCCCCATTGTTTGCTAAAGGTGATTCAGAATTGAATGAGAATATTTTCCACAGGATTTTTGAAACCTGTAGACAAGACAGAGAAGACTTGGTAGATTCTATTATTGCAACACCTCCTCAAAAGCAAAACAAAGCAGCTGAGACAAAAGCAAACCTCATAGATAAGAAATGACTGAATATGCTAGTCCAACCAAAGTTGCAAATAAGACAAAGTAAAAAGCTTTTATTATCTTTATGCTACCTTCATGCAAAGTGAATTTCTGTTTTTGGTATTTGCAGCTGCTCTGTGATCTTAAGGGGCATCTCACAAACAATGCTGCTTTTCTGCACAACAACCCCTGCTTTGCCTAAATGATAACAAAGGAAGAGATCAATAATAACTGAATATGTTTCTGCAAATCCTTCTATTGATGTAAACAAGAACATCTTAGTTTGCTGTAATATGACAAGAGATGTTATGCCATTCCATTGGTAAAAAAATTTCATGATAAATAGACTGTGATTCAAAACCTGAAGCTCAGATAACCGATTTGAATGTTACTGTGAAGTCTTAGGTAACCTACTGTATTTGAATGGAGGATGCAAACTCTGGACATTCAGAGATAAAAGTGGCCTGTACCTATCCCTTCATTCTGAAAGCAATATTTTCTTCTCCCCTTAGTAGACGTGACAGCATGAACGTTACATTAATACAATCTCTGTTGTTAGTAAACCTCAAATTTTGTTTTGGCCAAGCCAGCTTGTGAGTAATGAATTGGCACCCACTTTCAATCATGTTGTGAATGGTGGCTTAATTGTATTTCATTAAATTGGTAAAAAAAATCAAAGCCACTAGGATTTGAGAAAATTTATTGTATTATGTAGTTTCTGTGCAGGTCTGCTGTAAGATAGGACTGACTTCAATTAGTATCTGCAATAAGGCAAAAGTGAGAGTAAACAGATGAGGTTAAAAAATCAACTATAAGGACATCTTCAAAATACTTGTGGTTTTTTTTCACTAACAAATGCTAATGTTTCTAACCAAAACAAAACAAAGGTTGCTGAAGTTTGCTATTTTCTGGATCTGAAGCCATCTCCACTTCTGGACATAGTACAGACAGAATGAGAGCTTCATTGGTTTACTTAGCTGACAGAGTAGTACAGTAACAAATGTGAAAACCTGCCTGAAAATGTCTGAAAATTACATAGACTGATTGAGATACAGCACATGGCTCTATTTTCCTGTTTGTAACAAAGTACATGAAATGCCAGTGAAGGAGAGAAAAGGTGGGAAGCATTGTTCAAAGGGATGAAAAACATCATATGTGCTAAAAAATGTTACCTATCTAAATTCTTTTGTATTGGTATTTCTAATGGCTGTATTTCTATGTCCTTATCTGGTTTCTTATCTGTATGCAGTCACAAAAGCACAGAATTCAATAGCTTATTTTATGCTGAATCTCCTTTAAAGCCAATTCTTCTGCTCAGACTCCAAGGAAAAGCTCTCAAAACTTTGCTTCACAAAAACTAGGCACAGTCTTTTGGGTACTCCAGATTATTTTTTTTTCTTACATTTTTCCCTCATCTGAAAAAACTCTTTTGAACCCACTCCCTTCAGATGTGTTTGATTAAGCCTTCAAAAATATCATTACCCTTAATTCTCCTGTAAATAATCCATCTCACTGGATGTGGTCATTCTCTGAGCTCAGAACCATGACTGATTGCCCTAACAGCTGGCTTACACAGCGGGAAATGACAAGCTCACATTTTCTTCTTGACTGTGTGCCTGCTTCTCTGTGAGGGGAGGCAAAAGAGAGGGGCAAAATCAATAATGAATAGTTTAGTAAGTTGCTCATATGCAGGGAAATTCTCTCCCAGCACCAGGAACAGAACTCAGAAACCATCTTTTAAATCACCATAATGAAGCTGGGCCTCATTATTTTGTCACTATGAATTTATTGTTATTGGCATGCTGGTATTGTTACTGTGACATCTGCAGCTTAAGATGCTGAATTTTAATACCAGCTATTTCAAAAGCAACCTTATGGGCTGAGACCTTATGAAAACTCGGGCTAAAAAACTGATGTTAGCTTAGCCTGGCTCTTCAGTGTTGCCTTTCTCTTTGCTCAAAGGGCAAAGGTGATCATATGTATAGTGAGATTGTGATGGCAGAGGCTCACAATGTGCCTCTCTATCCTGGTGTCCCTCAGTAAAAAGAGAAAAAAAAGGAGCATGGTCTGATCCAAACAATTCTCCAGCAAGAGTTCTCTGGAGCATTAAATAACTTGATAAGGCAACTTACACAGAGCCCCCAGCAACTGCAGCAACCAGACCTGTCTAAAATCATTCCCAATCAAATTTTGAAATGCCAGATACAAACCCAGTCTTCTCCAAATACATTTGCTTTTATTCCAACTCATCTAGACAGTTTGTATCAAATTTTACCCTTAATTGCAACAATTCCTCAGCAAGTAGCAAGGTCAAGGAAGACTGTCTGTCGCCCAAATTTTTTGCCCAGTAAGTTCTTTCTTAAGTCTAGCTGTAGTGCACTAGATTACCAATTAGGAATTGGACTACATTGAGTGTGCTTCTGGTTTGAAGCACATTACAGAATCACAGAATCAAAGAATCATTTAGGTTGGAAATGACCTCTGAATTCATTGAGTCCAACCTTTAACTGAACACTATCATGTCAAGTAAACCATGTCCAGTCATTTCTTGAACACCTCCAGGGACAGTGACTCCACCACCTTCCTGGACAATTCATTTCAATGTTTAAAAATCCTTTCTATGAAGAAAGTCCTCATGATGTCAAACCTGAATCTCCCCTGGCAAGGCTTGTTGACTATGTCCTCTCATTCTGTCACTGGTTGCCTGGGAGAAGAAGCCACCTTCCACCTGGCTACAGTTTTCTTTCAGGTAGTTGTAGAGAGCAATAAGGTGACTCCTGAGCCTCATTTTCTCCAAGTCCCTCACCTGCTCCTCATATGACTTTCTCTCTAGACACTTCACCAGCTTTGTTGCCTTTCTCTGGACACACTCCAGCACCTCAATGTCTTTCTTGTAGTGAGAGGCTCAGAACTGGACATGCATTTGAGATGCAGCCTCACCAGTGCCAAATACAGGAGGGTAATTATCCCCCTGGTCTTACTGCCCACACTATTCTTTCTACAAGTCAGGATGCCATTGGCCTTCTTGGCCACCTGGGCACACTGCTGGCTCATGTGCAGCCCCTGTCAACCAGTAACCCTACATCCTTTTCCACTGGGTCACTTTCCAGTCACTCTTCTCCAAGCCTGTAGTGCTGCATGGGATTGTTGTAGCCAAAGTGTAGGACCCATTGCTTGGCCTTGTTGAACCTCATACTCTTGGCCTCAGCCCATCAATTCAGCCTTTCCAGATTCCCCTGCAGAGCCTTCCTACCCTCCAGTAGTGATACCTTGAGGTTTTTTTCCTCATATTTCTAGGATTCTAGGATTTTAATTTGACTATACAGTTTTACTTAGCAGGGTTTCTACTAGGCCTTTTTTAGCCATTTTCACAAGGGTAGTAAGATAAAATAGAAGCCCAGAAATCCTGGAGAAGCTCCAGGAGGGGGCAGACCCAAGGGAGGGTACAGGATTGGGTATATTGGGGGACACAGGGGTTGGATGAGTTCTGGTTGGATATGTTAAGGGGCGTAGGGATTAATGAATATTATAAATGTAAAATGATAAGGCTATTTTTCTCTCTTTTGGACCTGGAAACTTCCATTGAAGAGATGCACCTTTTTTCTTTTACCTCTACTAATTAGTTTGGAAGTTTTTTCTCTGATTTTAGGCATCAGTAGTATCAACATTCCCACACAACTTGGTGTCATCTGCAAACTGACTAAGGGTTCATTCAATCACCTCATCCAAATCATCAATAAAGATATTAAACAGGACTGGGCCCAATACTGAGCTGTGGGAAACATCACTTGTGACCTTCCACCAACATTAGTTCATTTACTAAAATCTTTCAAATTACTCAACTTCATGTACTCTCTTGCCCATGCATGTCGTACCACCTGATAACCCTTTCTTTCTCCAGTTATAGTTCTGTGAGGGTAATAAGGAGCTTGTATGTGGTCCCCACCAGCCTCTAAATTGGTCAGGAACCATTCACCTTTTTGTGTGATCGCATACATACATACATACAACTTTCTCATTCATTCTCAAAAATTAGTTTGGAATCTTCTTTGGAAGAAAATGCTCTTGATACCTCTCAAAGGTCCACTCAGCCTGGAGCTCCATGCTGCAATTTTCTTCAGACTTGGTTTGACTCCATCCTAAATGCAGTTAAGGCAGAAGAGGATCACAGGGATAATGAAAGAGACCCTGCCAACTTCCAGAGTTCCTTTTGGTGTTTCACTTATTATCTCAAAAATGAGGGCTTTGAGTGAGTGACAAGCTTACTCAGCAGCTGTTCTAGCCATTTAGTTTCTCAGACATTCAAGACACATGGGAAATATAATAGTCTCACCAGGTTGCCGCGGCGCCAGCCTGGGTGGCAGCGATCCCGACACCTTTCTTCAGCCCAGGCTAGCTTGCGCTGCCACACTAAGGGCACCGGACAGGTGTGGATCACCCAGTGGCACAAGGGTCCTTCCCAAGGAACACCAGCCACCAGGCAACTAAGGCCTCCCTAGATAAGCACTACCCCCTATCCACACGTCCTGCGCAGGGACTACGCGTGTGGACTAATTGGCCTGACCTTGCCTGGGAGTCCTTGTCCAGGATGGCATGGGCCAGCGCAGTCGGAGGGTAAAAGGGTAGAAAGCGACTCACTCTCATTGGGGCAAAAACAGAGGAACAGTTTATTGGGGGTCCAAACCCCAAGGCAACCAACAGGGAGTGAGCCCCAACTGGCTCAGGGCATGGGGTTTTATAGTGGGTAGGACTGAGGGACAGAGAGAGGGTAAGGGCCAATGGGGTTGGGGGAGAGGCGGGGTTGAGGGCTGACAGACGGGAGTAGAGACCAAAGGCCTACTACTCAAGCCTATGGGGTACCGAGTAGGGATGATTGATAGGGAAAGTTCTAGAACAAGGGGTGGAGTTGGGGTACGTATATCGTGTAGGGATAGGAGGGGTTTAGGGAAAGATATAAAAGAAGGGGAGGAGTTGGGGGAGTTACATAATGGGGGAGTATACATACACCAGAATGAACCAAATATAGGGTAGAGGGTAACAGAACAAACCATTACAGTGAAACAAACATAAAGAGCACACCACCACACTAGGTGAATTTTTTTCCATCATGAGGAATGAGAAAACTCAGGAAAGAGCAAATTATTGAAGTGATTGTCTGGCATTTCAAAAGGATGGACAATGTTATAGGAATTGTCATCTAAATACAGAACAAAGCTTTAACGAAAATGAGCTTCCTAATCCATATACCTCACTTGGACATTTGAATCATATGTATTTTTGAATACCTTTTAAAAGCAAAGGAAAAAGCCTTTTTTGTATATACTAGCAGCAACATTTCAGAGGAGGTGTCTGGTTGCTGAGACAGGCAGATAAGTAGGAAGAGTTTTTGAATCAATAGAAGCACCACTTTTTTCCTGAAAACTTATTAAAAACCTTATCAATACAGCTGGAGAACTTTGTATAAAACGAGGGAGTAAATCACTACAGAATTTAGTGGAAAAAACTAGAACTGCAAAATCAAAACTATAACATCCTATTTCTTAACAATCCCCCTCAGTCTTAAAATACCAATTTAAATATGATGGAAAGTGGAGTGGTTTACATCACTTCATCATCAAAAAGGTTAGGAAAGTGTCTGAAGCAACAGTAGCAAGCAAACGATTTTAAAATATTAATACCATTTAGAACAAAGTTGTTAACCAGGAAGCTTTCTTGCAAACAAAGATTGTCTACAAAAAAAGTGGAATTTACAGTTCCATAGCAAAAACTTTGCTGATCTTATGAAAACATAACTCCCAAAAAAAACACTGGAAAGAGAAAAATGTCTTAAAGGATGTGGAACTTCACACTAAATTCAACATTTTACCTCTAGGGCTGTTCAAGATCTGTCACAAATGCTGAATTCTATACTTGTGACTTAGGTACTACTTTATCACCTGCTGATGCCTAAAAGAGAGAAAAAAGTTTCTCAAAAAAGATAAAGAGCTGGTCTTTAATGGAAGCTTTCAGGTGCTCAATGTACATAGACGCACCCGGCCATAGTATCAGTACCTCTTTTTCAGTACTAATCAATTACCATAGCTAATGGATATATCCAATCCCAAAACCATTTGTCCCTCATCCTACCCCCCAGGTCTGCCCCTTGGAGTTTCTCCAGGGGGTTTTGGGCCTTCTATCTTGCATCGTCTTCCCCATATCTTCTTGTTTCAGTTTCATGACCCAAACAGGATGTCCTTGCTAGAATCTGTTTTTCCCAAAAAGAACATTAAACACCAATTCACAGACCATGAGAAAGAGGTCTTCTACCATCCTAAGTATGAGAAACCATAGAGCTATGCTAAAATCCAGAAATATAAGGTATATAAGAAATCTTAAGGCATCATTGCAACCTTCAACCTCAAGGAAAAAAGTTGTGTTGCTTAAGAGGATGTTACTCCGTTGGAGGATTTATTCAAGAATTCAGACACATTAACTCTGCCACAGTTACTCCAAAGTTATTATATTTACTTGCCACCTATATAAGCATCAGAAGTCATAGATGCAATCTGAGACATCTTCCTGAAAACATAAACTCTCTGCAAATATGCAAGCACCATGGGCACCAGCAGGGAGAGCAGAGCAGAACAATTTCATGTATTCACACTGGTCTGAAGCACTGAACAGAGACGCAGTATACCTTTCAGTTTGATAGATCCAGATTCTGATACCCTTCATTCACACATAAGGGAAGCTGTGTGGAACAAGGTACTGCAAGATGTCTCACCCTGCGCGAAGGTGTGGGATCGGAGCCCAGGCAGCACACTCAGTGTCTTTTGGCAGAAGACTGCAGACTAAAGAACAGGGCTGTACATTGTGGAGGGAAAAGGTGTCCTTTGAATGCCTCAGCAGCACATACATGTCATAAGTACATGACTTGTATTGCTGACGTTGCAATACAAAGCACTACAAAGAGGAATGCATTAAATATTCCTGTCAAAAACTTATCAAGAGAAAATAACTTGATCATGCAGCAGCTCAGCTTCAACTGAGCAAACCCTTCTCCTACAAACAGATACAATTCAAGAATAAATTTTTAATCTATATTCTAATAGGTTCTTTTATTTGTCAAAAAAATTTAATGAATGGGATTTTTCTGTATTCTTTTCTCAAGTTATTTAAAGGGGTTTAGATACTGAAGTAATGCAAAAAATTCTATATGTTTCATTAAATCTGGGGTTCAGTTAATTTCATTTTAGTGAATGAGTTTAGTGATGGTAGAATTAATCAGTTCTTAAAGAAATATGAAATGCAATTTATTTATCTAACACGACTTTTAAATGAAGTTGAGTAATATTTTCTATTCAAGGCAGGATGGGGGGTTGCATACGGGTTTTCCCTGCAACCAGGTGAGTGAAGCTGCACATATGTAGTCTATATAAATCACAAACCAGAGCAGAAGTGGAACTGAATCACATTTTGTCTTCTCAAACACACACTCCCACAAACATACACTCCCACGCTGTCCTAGTGCAGGGAACTGGTTTCAAGTCAGAGGACACAGGATCCATATCTTTTTCTTCAATACATTCCTATATTTTCCAATTTTTAGATGGTTTTATGCTAAATAGCCCTTGGCCCAAGCATTGAAACAAATCATTTTCTCCATTCCACAGTGGTTCTGAAAACAGTAGGTGAGAAATGCAGCCCTGCTTTCTCTCACTCTTGAGCCTTCTCTGTTTATGACATTTCAATCCATAAGGAAACTGCAGCCATAAAAAAGGCAAAGTAATTGATCTTTATTAAAAAAGATTGTTCAATGTCCATTATGCTGTTTTTGCTGTTAAGGATCTTAATGCAGTGTTTTCATGAATGCTTATTTATTGGTGTAGATACAAAATTCTTCCTCTAGGCTCTCCGGTGGCCTTTTTGGAAGCTAAAGAACTTTGCAAAGACTCCAGGGATGTACTTTGCTTCAAAGTTACAGTCAAGATCAAAGAAATGTAATTAGCAACTTATTACTCCAGAGACTATCTGTTGTCCATTCACCATGGCATTTTGTGAAGCCCAGCAGATAGTGGAGTCCAGCAGTGGACCAAGGTTCCATGATGCTCCTCTAAACCCCCTGACTTTTTAGCGTGGGGAAGTAATTCTCTGACATGTATTAAAAGTGGGGTTTGTTGTGACACTGGGTTCACAGACTAGTGTACAGCCAATGTTGCAGCATAGATCTGTGAGAATTAGAACTTGGCACCTGATGTCCACCCATAGAAATCAAGTCCCAAGAAATGCAGGGTATGTTCCTAGAAAATATGCAAGCTATCACACATCCAAAATTTCAGATTAAAGGGAATAGACAGTAGAGCTATATTGTATTCATAGCATAAATCAAAAGATCATAAGTAATATACAATCTCAAAGTATTTAGTGTGTTACATATGACTACATACATACAGAGATCAACACAATACTGTAAAAAAGTGAAAATTATATTAGCATTTTTTGTACAGATTTCTTGTATTTTAATTTTGACTAAATTGTTAAAAAATATCAAATAGAAATAATGAGAAAGTTATTTCAACATTTGTCCCTTTAGATACCTTGTAATTCTTATTCTGTGATTCTAATATTATTAGAGGTTATCTAATACCTCTGCACCTGCAACAAAGCCGCTAAAGTAGTCGAGCCTCCTGACAACTCCGTATCTACTTCTATTTCTCATTTCAGAAGAGAAACACTGCAGAATTTTCAAAGTATTGTGAAAAATATGCTATGTTATTCACAAACACTTCTTCCCACCAGCTTAATCTACACAAATTTATATCATATTGCCATTTCAGAAGTGCAAGTTTCCTCCCAGTGATACTCAAGTCCCAGAAGGGAGATAGTTTTGAATCGGAAACATTTAAAGCTGTGCTGTTTATGCTTCACAGGAGTACAGGGTTTAGTAAACAATACTGAACTCTTTCAACAGATCTGTTTGCCTGTGAAAAAATAACTGAATCTTTTGAATTACTGAAGAATAACAACACAGCAAATCACTGCCTGCAGGAAGTAACTTTATTAACCCGTGAGCGAGAGATGTTGTGGCACTGTGCTGTGCATCATGACAGCAGGCTGTGACGGGTGGGTGTTCTGGGCAAATTAATGAAAGTGATGGTTTGGTGCCTGCACTCTGAGTGCTGAGGTGAGGACTTCACATTAACTTTCATGTTAGCTGAGGAGGGTGCAATAGATCTCAGCACTGCACTCAGTGATGCTTTTCCCCAGAACATTTAATTTTCATCCCATGAACTACTGTGGCTTCTGAGAATTTGTTTTTTCCTCAAATTACATAGTACAACCTGTTTTTGGAAGTCATATTGAAAAATCTGTTTATAAGAATTGTTCCACACCAAAAGAAACAGGAAGTCCCTTTAAACTTCAGTTTTGATACAAAGAAAAAGTGTAATAATAGAGGTTGATAATTGAACAATAACTGGAGTAGAAAGACACGTAAATGTAGTAATAATGTGGATCATTAGAGTAAATAATGATGTTATATTCATGACACAGCTATTTTATCCCGCAAAGCTTGGGTGATCCCTAGAGAAAAATACTGCGAACATTCAGAGGAAATTCTGCTTTGTGATGTGTAGTCACTGAGATAGCTGGGAATTCAGGACATCCAGGAAGATGTCAATTCCAGCTTAAAAACAGCAGCTCTAAAGTTTATTGACTGGTTCTATGGATGAGAGCTCCCAACACCAGGTTGGCTGCAAGTCCTACTAAGCCAGTCAGACTTACTGACTCTATCCAGACTCTGGAGATAAAATAAGTGCTTGTAGAAAATCCAGACTGCCAGTATGTCTATACAGTATGGGAGTCCTGCAGATCAGTGCAGTTCTGCAGACAATTCTACAACAGGAAACTAGTGTGCACTGTACCATACTGGTTTCCTTCTGTTGTGAATGAAGTCATCAGACCCAAAACTACACCTCTTTTGAAGCCAGCTACCCTATTGACTAATTAGACATTACTTACTAGTTCTGAATGAATTGAATTTAATTTTTAAAGCAAAACAAACAAAAAAATCTAATATCTTCAAAGGAGAAACTATTTTAAACATACCTTGTTTAGGAATTTTCTTTTTAATTTGAAACCACAAAAAGATCAAAAATCTTTCAAAACATCTTGCACAATTCAACACAAAAAAATCCTTAACAAACAAAACTTAATAACTCTATTATGGAGACAGACATTCTATACACCTTGGAATTTNTACTCTGGGGGATTTCAGACTTTACCTTATTTATGTCTCATTCACTTGTACAGATGTTGCCCAGGTGCAGTCTCTTTTCTATATGATGTGATGGAAATGAAGTTTGCCTGCCTTGGAATGCACTGTGATGTAAAAACTGTAAAATATATACAACTGGTAAGGCAGTTAAGGTGGCCTGCTTAAATCTGTTTGAATGAAGCAGTTATCCATGCCACACATGCTGGGATTGGTATTTCCAGTACTGGAAACAACAAAAGTCCTGGAGTTTATTTCCATTTCGTGAATAAAATAAGAAAGGACTCATGGCATTACTTATGCCCAAACACAATGCACTCATCACTAACAGGTTCTACTTTTTCAATTGGATAATTTACACTAGAAACAAATAATCTTCTTGTCCTGAAAAGATTACAATGAAAACTGTCAGATGCTAAAACCGACATCATTCTTTACAAAGAACCAAAAGTCTACAACTTGTTGTCTACTGTTGGATGGGACATTGATGGTTTTTCTTTTTTGCTTTTGAAATTTTTTTTCCACTGAAAATTTTGCTCTCTCTCATGTCCAAATATTTATACACAAAATAAATTTTTTAACATAAAATCTTATAGAAAATTCTAGAACGCTCTCCTGTGTACACATTTCCAAATAATGCTTTCTTCATGTGCAGTGTTTCTTTTTCTAGAATGTTCAGATTGACCTTACCCCATAAACCAGCAACACTTAGCCCTGTTGGCACGATAATTGGACAGAATTAGCAAAGAGTAAAGAGCTTAAAAATAGATTTACAATGTCAAAGTTAATTTTTGACAAGTATAGAAAAACTTCTAATGAGAGATCAGCTTGTGAATGTGCAGAGTGGCTACTAAGAAAGCAATCAAAATGTAATATTAAAATATTTTCTAGAGATAAAATTGTTTCTGAAATATATCTTCTTCA